>JAVIAB010000046.1:45000-548325 GCA_032433765.1 Megaustenia siamemsis
TCTTCTCACCACATAGCCAACATATGACCACCTTCTTCTCTTGTTGTCTCTTCTCACCACATAGCCAACATATGACCACCTCCTTCTCTTGTTGTCTCTTCTCACCACATAACCAACATATGACCACCTTCTTCTCTTGTTGTCTCTTCTCACCACATAACCAACACGTGACCACCTCCTTCTCTTGTTGTCTCTTGTTGTCTCCTCTCATCACATAACCAACATATGACCACCTCCTTCTCTTGTTGTCTCTTCTCACCACATAACCAACATATGACCACCTCCTTCTCTTGTTGTCTCTTCTCACCACATAACCAACATATGACCACCTCCTTCTCTTGTTGTCTCTTCTCACCACATAACCAACATATGACCACCTCCTTCTCTTGTTGTCTCTTCTCACCACATAGCCAACATATGACCACCTCCTTCTCTTGTTGTCTCTTCTCACCACATAGCCAACATATGACCACCTTCTTCTCTTGTTGTCTCTTCTCACCACATAGCCAACATATGACCACCTCCTTCTCTTGTTGTCTCTTCTCACCACATAGCCAACATGTGACCACCTCCTTCTCTTGTTGTCTCTTCTCACCACATAACCAACATATGACCACCTTCTTCTCTTGTTGTCTCTTCTCACCACATAACCAACATATGACCACCTTCTTCTCTTGTTGTCTCTTCTCACCACATAACCAACACGTGACCACCTCCTTCTCTTGTTGTCTCTTGTTGTCTCCTCTCATCACATAACCAACATATGACCACCTTCTTCTCTTGTTGTCTCTTCTCACCACATAACCAACATATGACCACCTCCTTCTCTTGTTGTCTCTTCTCACCACATAACCAACATATGACCACCTCCTTCTCTTGTTTATAGATGATAATTTCTAAGCTTTATCATTTCTCTTATTTCTACACTAATCTTGAACTCATTCCACGGTAAACGAAATATCTTCAGCAGGCATCTGTTTCCAAAGACATCCGGTTTATTTTCACTTTCTTTAGTTGTTTTCATTTGTAGGGAACGATAGAGATAAGATCATGATTTCTTTTATCTGAGCATAGACTTATCGATAGATTTGTAAAATAGATCTACTGTGTATCTAGCAGCTACATTATTAGAAAGACGAGACAAACAACGACGTTCCGGCAAAGGCCGTCTTCGGGTAAAAAATACAAAATATGCAAATATCAACATGATATTCTAATACAGTCATATACTTCCTGATTACAGACGTCATCTCTTGTTCTGATGATACCCACAGTCCGTTTGCTTTGGAGAACCGACTCATAGCCCAGCAATCTCCATCCGAGAAGTTTCAACTCTTTCTACTCTGTTCTTTAAGCACGGCTCTCTTCTATCCCATTATTTCCCGAGTCCTAACTTTATTCCTCCCTGTGTTATCTTTATTACCTCTACTGTGTTATCTTTATTACCCCTACTGTGTTATCTTTATTACCTCTACTGTGTTATCTGTATTCCTCCCAGCGTTATCTTTATTACCTCCCAGTGTTATCTTTATTCCTCCCTGTGTTATCTTTATTACCTCTACTGTGTTATCTTTATTCCTCCCTGCGTTATCTTTATTACCTCCCTATGTTATCTTTATTACCTCCCTGTGTTATCTTTATTACCTCCCTGCGTTATCTTTATTTCCTCCCTGTGTTATCTTTATTACCTCCCTGTGTTATCTTTATTACATGCCTGTGTTATCTTTATTAACTCCCTGTGTTATCTTTATTACCTCCCTGTGTTATCTTTATTACCTCCCTGTGTTATCTTTATTACCTCCCTGAGTTATCTTTATTTCCACGGTGTGTTATCTTTATTACCTCTCTGTGTTACCTTTATTACCTCTATGTGTTATCATTATTTCCTCCCTGTGTTATCTTTATTTCCTCCCTGCGTTATCTTTATTACCTCTCTGTGTTAACTTTATTACCTCCCTGTGTTCTCTTTATTACCTCCCTGTGTTATCTTTATTACCTCTACTTTGTTATCTTTATTCCTCCCTGCGTTATCTTTATTACCTCCCCGTATTATCTTTATTACCTCCCTGTGTTATCTGTATTATCTCCCTGTGTTATCTTTATTTCCTCCCTGCGTTATCTGTATTCCTCCCTGCGTTATCTTTATTACCTCATTGTGCTATCTTTATTACCTCCCTGCGTTATCTTTATTCCTCCCTGCGTTATCTTTATTACCTCCCTGCGTTATCTTTATTCCTCCCTGCGTTATCTTTATTACCTCTCTGCGTTATCTTCATAACTTCCATGTGTTATCTTTATTACCTCTACTGTGTTATCTTTATTACCTCTACTGTTATTACCTCCCTGCGTTATCTTTATTACCTCTCTGCGTTATCTTCATAACTTCCATGTGTTATCTTTATTACCTCTATTGAGTTATCTTTATTACCTCTACTGTTATTACCTCCCTGCGTTATCTTTATTCCTTCCTGTGTTATCTTAATTCCTCCATGTGTTATCTTTATTACCTCTCTGTGTTATCTTTATTACCTCCTTGTGTTTTCTTTATTCCTCCCTGTGTTATCTTTATTCCTCCATGTGTTATCTTTATTACCTCTCTGTGTTAACTTTATTACCTCCCTGTGTTCTCTTTATTACCTCCATGTGTTATCTTTATTACCTCTACTTTGTTATCTTTATTCCTCCCTGCGTTATCTTTATTACCTCCCCGTATTATCTTTATTACCTCCCTGTGTTATCTGTATTATCTCCCTGTGTTATCTTTATTTCCTCCCTGCGTTATCTGTATTCCTCCCTGCGTTATCTTTATTACCTCATTGTGCTATCTTTATTACCTCCCTGCGTTATGTTTATTCCTCCCTGCGTTATCTTTATTACCTCCCTGCGTTATCTTTATTCCTCCCTGCGTTATCTTTATTACCTCTCTGCGTTATCTTCATAACTTCCATGTGTTATCTTTATTACCTCTACTGTGTTATCTTTATTACCTCTACTGTTATTACCTCCCTGCGTTATCTTTATTACCTCTCTGCGTTATCTTCATAACTTCCATGTGTTATCTTTATTACCTCTATTGTGTTATCTTTATTACCTCTACTGTTATTACCTCCCTGCGTTATCTTTATTCCTTCCTGTGTTATCTTAATTCCTCCATGTGTTATCTTTATTACCTCTCTGTGTTATCTTTATTACCTCCTTGTGTTTTCTTTATTCCTCCCTGTGTTATCTTTATTCCTCCATGTGTTATCTTTATTACCTCCCTGCGTTATCTTTATTACCTCCCTGCGTTATCTCTTTTACCTCCCTGTGTTATCCTTATTCCTCAGTGTGTTATTTTATTACCTCCCTGTGTTATTTTATTCCTCCCTGTGTTATCTTTATTACCTCCCTGTGTTATCTTTATTCCTCCCTGTGTTATCTTTATTCCTCCCTGTGTTATCTTTATTACCTCCCTGTGTTATCTTTATTCCTATCTGTGTTATCTTTATTACCTCCCTATGTTATCTTTATTACCTCCATGTGTTATCTTTATTCCTCCCCGTGTTATCTTTATTACCTCACTGTGTTATCTTTATTACCTCCTTGCGTTATCTTTATTCCTCCATGCGTTATCTTTATTCCTCCCTGTGTTATCTGTATTACCTCCCTGTGTTATCTTTATTACTTCCTGTGTTATCTTTATTCCTCCCTTTGTTATCTTTAGTACCTTCCTGTTTATCTTTATTACCTCCCTGCGTTATATTACCTCCCTGTGTTATCTTTATTTCTCCCTGTGTTATCTTTATTCCTCCCTGTGTTATCTTTATTACCTCCCAGCGTTATCTTTATTCCTCCCTGTGTTATTTTATTACCTCCCTGTGTTATCTTTATTACCTCCCTGCATTATCTTTACTTGTCCCTGTGTTATCTTTATTACCTCCCTGTGTTATCTTTATTTCTCCCTGCGTTATCTTTATTACCTCCCTGCGTTATCTTTATTCCTCCCTGCTTTATCTTATTCCTCCTGGTGTTATCTTTATTCCTCGCTGCGTTATCTTTATTACTTCCCAGCATTATAGTTATTCCTCCCTGCGTTATTTTTATTCCTCCCTGCGTTATCTTTATTACCTCCCTGTGTTATCTTTTTTACTACCTGCGTTATCTTTATTACCTCCCTGTGTTATCTTTATTCCTCCCTGCGTTATCTTTATTACCTCCCTGTGTTATCTTTTTTACTACCTGCGTTATCTTTATTACCTCCCTGTGTTATCTTTATTACCTCCCTGCGTTATCTTTATTACCTCCCTGTGTTATCTTTATTACCTCCCTGCGTTATCTTTATTACCTCACTGTGTTATCTTTTTTACTACCTGCGTTATCTTTATTACCTCCCTGTGTTATCTTTATTACCTCCCTGCGTTATCTTTATTACCTCCCTGCGTTATCTTGATTCCTCCCTGTGTTATCTTTATTACCTCCCTGCGTTATCTTTATTCCTCCCTGTGTTATGTATATTACCTCTCTGCGTTATCTTTATTCCTCCCTGTGTTATCTTTATTACCTTCCTGCGTTATCTTTATTACCTCCCTGTGTTATCTTTATTCCTCCCTGTTTTATCTTTATTACCTCTACTGTGTTATCTTTATATTCCTCCCTGTGTTATCTTTATTCCTTCCTGTGTTATCGTTATTCCTCCCTGTTTTATCTTTATTACCTCTACTGTGTTATCTTTATTCCTCCCTGTGTTATCTTTTTTTACATCTACTGTGTTATCTTTATTCCTCCCTGTGTTATCTTTATTACTTCTACCCGGTGTATTTTTATTCCTCCCTCCGTTATCTTTATTCCTCTCTGTGTTATCTTTATTACCTCTACTGTGTTATCTTTATTCCTCCCTGTGTTATCTTTATTACCTTTACTGTGTTATCTTTATTACCTCTACTGTGTTATCTTGATTACCTCTACTGTGATATCTTTATTCCTCTCTCCGTTATCTTTATTCCTCCCTGTGTTATCTTTATTACCTCTACTGTGTTATCTTTATTACCTCTACTGTGTTATCTTTATTACCTCTACTGTGTTATCTTTATTCCTCCCTCCGTTATCTTTATTCCTCCCTGTGTTATCTTTATTACCTCTACTGCATTATCTTTATTACCTCTACTGCATTATCTTTATTACCTCTACTGCTCATCTTCCCCATTGCCACACGTATCTTGCCACCCTTTCATCGACCCCTATAGGACCCCCTCCTTTCATACATCCTCATGAGACCCCCTTTTAATTATTCCCTGTTTGGCCCAACTAAATCCAACCTGCCCTATTCTCTATTAATCATGTGACCAACAACTACGTCGTTCCTGGCCACCGTTTCTTTCCGCCATTTTTCAGACCAGAATTGAGCTTTCATGTTTATATTTCTTTGTTTAGTTTAGAATAGTTGCCCATCGTGTTGACCTTTGTTTATTGTTTTGTGTAGTACCTGATGAAGACTTTTGACGACACGTTGTTGCATGTCTAATTTCTGTACTAAGTGACCTGACAGATACAAAGTTGTGTACATTTTCCATGGTCTCTACAGCTATACTCGCGGCCAATCAGAGCATTTCATATTTTATATTTATCTTTATCAATAAGTAAATGTCACGCACATGTAATTGAGATAGATCGTAGCATGTCGGCGGTTTATCTCGTTACGGTTTGCCAGTTGTCAGCCTCACTGGTACTCGAGGACACTCCTAAGTCACTACGTTCATTGGGTCATAGGTTAAGAGCCCCTAGATTTATGGTTTAATACCCGGAAGTATTGTTGATAACTGACGTGGTATCTTATGTGTCTAACAACCCAATTCTGCTGCAGTGCCCTAAAGTTGTCAACGCCCCCGAGTGCAATATATTTGAAATAAAACATATCAAGTATCAGAACGTATATCATAACAATAGAACGAATATCTACATGTGGGAGTGAAATATGCTCAAGGAGTTCCGGCCTCTGGGGAGATATCAGAGACAGTGCAAGTTTCAGGTTATCGTCTTTTGCTTTTGATGATAACTTTCTGAAGCGGGCGATAAATATTTTAACATGTTAGCGGCAATCAACGAGGACAAAGAATACATAACCCCACAGTTAAGTGCCGGCAAAATGAGGATACATCGACGACTGGAGAAGGTCATGGACTAGGAAGTGATCGGGGGGAGAAATGTAAGGAGCTGGAGTGCAGCTAACTTTAGAGGACGAGAGATCAACCCATACCACATCACTTGCTGCACGTCAGCAAGGTAGGCACACAGCAAGAACTAGTCAGGAACTGTTACCACGAAATGTCATGTAATGGGCGCTAACAGAAAGATGGGCACACAGCAAGAACCAGTCAGAAACTGTTACCACGATGTCATGTAATGGGCCCTAACAGAAAGATGGGCACACAGCAATAACTAGTCAGGAACTGTTACCACGATGTCATGTAATGGGCCCTAACAGAAAGATGGGCATACAGCAAGAACTAGTCATGGACTGTTACCACCAAATGTCATGTAATGGGCCCGAACAGAAAGATGGGCACACAGCAAGAACTAGTCAGGGACTGTTACCACGAAATGTCATGTAATGGGCCCGAACAGAAAGATGGGAACCAAGTAAATCTGGACTTTGCTGCCTTGGAAGGATTCAGAAATCTTTCCCACAAATCTGGACTTTGCTGCCAGGAAGAATTCAGAAATCTTTCCCACAAATCTGGACTTTGCTGCCAGGGAAGAATTCAGAAATCTTTCCCACAAATCTGGACTTTGCTGCCAGGGAAGGATTCAGAAATCTTTCCCACAAATCTGGACTTTGCTGCCAGGGAAGAATTCAGAAATCTTTCCCACAAATCTGGACTTTGCTGCCAGGGAAGAATTCAGAAATCTTTCCCACAAATCTGGACTTTACTGCCAGGGAAGAATTCAGAAATCTTTCCCACAAATCTGGACTTTGCTGCCAGGGAAGGATTCAGAAATCTTTCCCACAAATCTTAATTAACTTTGCTGCCAGGGAAGGATTCAGAAATCGTTCCCACAAATATGAGACCGTAATGAAATAAGATCACTAATTAGGTCCCAATACATGGAAAAATCTTCTTCACAGGCACAAAATACAACATGAAAATCAACATCAACAGAAGTCATGAATGTCGCAAAAGAGAAACAGAACAGCAACATAACTATAGAAGGCAGCCAACTAATACAAGTAGATGAATTCAAATATCTAGGAAGTCTAGTGACAAACGATAATTCACAAATAGCAGAAATAGACACAAGATGCAACAAAGCTTGTCAAATCATGGGACAGTTATCACCACTCTTGTCCAACAAGGAAATAACTGTAGAGGCAAAATTGGCGCTATACAATACAATCTTCATCCCAACGTTGTGCTACCAATGCCAGTCCTGGACCCTAGATGCAAGAACAATAAGACAAATAACCTCTACTGAGATGAAATGTGTTAGACGAATGACAGGAAACAGTCTGAGAGATAAGATCAGAAATGAAGAACTGAGAAAAAAGCTAGGAATAGCCCCCGCCATAGAATATATAAATAAGCAACAGATAAAATGTTTTGGCCACGTGGCAAGGCAGAAAGATCAAAACACAATACAACGAGCCTTCAACAAACGTTGTGAGAACACCAGAATATTAGAAACACTAGGAAACATAACAGCAGGACAGGTCAAAAGAAGAGAAAAAGATGGATTGTTGGAATATTAGAAACACTAGGAAACATAACAGCAGGACAGGTCAAAAGAAGAGAAAAAGATGGATTGATGGAATATTAGAAACACTAGGAAACATAACAGCAGGAGAGGCCAACAGAAGAACAAAAGATGGATTGATGGAATATTAGAAACACTAGGAAGCATAACAGCAGGAGAGGCCAACAGAAGAGCAAAAGATGGATTGATGGAATATTAAAAACACTAGGAAACATAACAGCAGGAGAGGCCAACAGAAGAGAAAAGATGGATTGATGGAATATTAGAAACACTAGGAAATATAACAGCAGGAGAGGCCAACAGAAGAGGAAAAGATAGATTGATGGAATTTTAGAAACACTAGGAAACATAACAACAGGAGAGGCCAACAGAAGAGCAAAAGATGGATTGATGGAATATTAGAAACACTAGGAAACATAACAGCAGGAGAGGCCAACAGAAGAGGAAAAGATAGATTGATGGAATTTTATAAACACTAGGAAACATAACAACAGGAGAGGCCAACAGAAGAACAAAAGATGGATTGATGGAATATTAGAAACACTAGGAAACATAACAGCAGGAGAGGCCAACAGAAGAACAAAAGATGGATTGATGGAATATTAGAAACACTAGGAAACATAACAGCAGGAGAGGCCAACAGAAGAACAAAAGATGGATTGATGGAATATTAGAAACACTAGGAAACATAACAGCAGGAGAGGCCAACAGAAGAGCAAAAGATGGATTGATGGAATATTAGAAACACTAGGAAACATAACAGCAGGAGAGGCCAACAGAAGAACAAAAGATGGATTGATGGAATATTAGAAACACTAGGAAAGATATTAGCAGGAGAGGCCAAAAGAAGAGCAAAAGATGGATTGATGGAATATTAGAAACACTAGGAAACATAACAGCAGGAGAGGCCAACAGATGAGCAAAAAATGGATTGATGGAATATTAGAAACACTAGGAAACATAACAGCAGGAGAGGCCAACAGATGAGCAAAAGATGGATTGATGGAATATTAGAAACACTAGGAAGCATAACAGCAGGAGAGGTCAACAGAAGAGCAAAAGATGGATTGATGGAATATTAGAAACACTAGGAAGCATAACAGCAGGAGAGGTCAACAGAAGAGCAAAAGATGGATTGATGGAATATTAGAAACACTAGGAAGCATAACAGCAGGAGAGGTCAACAGAAGAGCAAAAGATGGATTGATGGAATATTAGAAACACTAGGAAGCATAACAGCAGGAGAGGTCAACAGAAGAGCAAAAGAGAAAATTATATCTCTCATGGAAAGGCAAATGAAGCAGGAAAGAAGAAGGAAAGAAGACACATAAAAAAACCTCTATTTCATGTACACAGAACATATTAAAATATCCTCACAAGAAATACCATGCATGCACCTCACAAGAAAGATGACAGAAAGAGAAGGAAGGAAATGAAGAAAAAAAAAAGATAATTCGTGAAATTAGATTCAGCATCACTGCTTCTGTCTATACTGTGCTGCCATTCGATAGTTGACTAGAAATATGCAACCGCACTCGCCTTCAGCGCGAACTTCGCAGCGATGGCGCTATTCCTTGATCTTTCTAGAGTGCGAATTCTGGTTCACGTTTTACCTGGTGTATGGGTGAATCACAGGAGTTTATGTAAACTTCGAGTGCTGATCGTGGCACTCGTATACGGGCTCTCTGGTCGGCGGCGAGTGCTTTTCAAAACATAGACCCCGGTTAGCAACAAAATAAATAAGACCCGGCTAGAACCAAAATAAATAAGACCCCGGCTAGCAACAAAATAAATAAGACCCCGGCTTGCAACAAAATAAATAAGACCCCAAGCTAGCAACAAAATAAATAAGACCCCTGCTAGCAACACAATAAATAAGACCCGGCTAGCAACAAAATAAATAAGACCCAAGCTAGCAAAAAATTAAATAAGACCCCGGCTAGCAACAAAATAAATAAGACCCAAGCTAGCAACAAAATAAATAAGACCCCGGCTAGCAACAAAATAAATAAGACCCAAGCTAGCAACAAAATAAATAAGACCCCGGCTAGCAACAAAATAAATAAGACCCCGGCTAGCAACAAAATAAATAAGACCCAAGCTAGCAACAAAATAAATAAGACCCCGGCTAGCAACAAAATAAATAAGACCCAAGCTAGCAACAAAATAAATAAGACCCCGGCTAGCAACAAAATAAATAAGACCCAAGCTAGAAACAAAATAAATAAGACCCAAGCTAGCAACAAAATAAATAAGACCCAAGCTAGCAACAAAATAAATAAGACCCCGGCTAGCAACAAAATAAATAAGACCCAAGCTAGCAATAAAATAAATAAGACCCCGGCTAGCAACAAAATAAATAAGACCCGGGCTAGCAACAAAATAAATAAGACCCAAGCTAGCAACAAAATAAATAAGACCCCAAGCTAGCAACAAAATAAATAAGACCCCGGCTAGCAACAAAATAAATAAGACCCAAGCTAGCAACAAAATAAATAAGACCCCGGCTAGCAACAAAATAAATAAGACCCAAGCTAGCAACAAAATAAATAAGACCCCGGCTAGCAACAAAATAAATAAGACCCCGGCAAGCAACAAAATAAATAAGACCCAAGCTAGCAACAAAAAAGATAAGACCCCGGCTAGCAACAAAATAAATAACACCCAAGCTAGCAACAAAATAAATAAGACCCCAAGCTAGCAACAAAATAAATAAGAACCCGGCTAGCAACAAAATAAATAAGACCCAAGCTAGCAACAAAATAAATAAGACCCCGGCTAGCAACAAAATAAATAAGACCCAAGCTAGCAACAAAATAAATAAGACCCCGGCTAGCAACAAAATAAATAAGACCCCGGGTAGCAACAAAATAAATAAGACCCAAGCTAGCAACAAAATAAATAAGACCCCGGCTAGAAACAAAATAAATAAGACCCAAGCTAGCAACAAAATAAATAAGACCCCGGCTAGCAAAAAAATAAATAAGACCCTGGTAGGCAACAAAATAAATAAGACCCAAGCTAGCAACAAAATAAATAAGACCCAAGCTAGCAACAAAATAAATAAGACCCAAGCTAGCAACAAAATAAATAAGACCCAAGCTAGCAACAAAATAAATAAGACCCCGGCTAGCAACAAAATAAATAAGATCCCGGCTAGCAACAAAATAAATAGGACCCCGGCTAGCAACAAAATAAATAAGACCCAAGCTAGCAACAAAATAAATAAGACCCCGGCTAGCAACAAAATAAATAAATACCCCGGCTAGCAACAAAATAAATAAGACCCCAAGCTAGCAACAAAATAAATAAGACCCCAGCTAGCAATAAAATAAATAAGACCCCAAGCTAGCAACAAAATAAATAAGACCCCAAGCTAGCAACAAATTAAATAAGACCCCGGCTAGCAATAAAATAAATAAGACCTGGATAGCAACAAAATAAATAAGACCCGGCTAGCAATAAAAAAAATAAGACCCCAAGCTAGCAACAAAATAAATAAGACCCCAAGCTAACAATAAAATAAATAAGACCCTGGCTAGCAACAAAATAAATAAGACCCTGGCTAGCAACAAAATAAATAAGACCCTGGCTAGCAACAAAATAAATAAGACCCTGGCTAGCAACAAAATAAATAAGACCCCAGCTAGCAATAAAATAAATAAGACCCCGGCTAGCAACAAAATAAATACGACCCTGGCTAGCAACAAAATAAATAAGACCCCAGCTAGCAATAAAATAAATAAGACCCCAAGCTAGCAACAAAATAAATAAGACCCCAGCTAGCAATAAAATAAATAAGACCCTGGCTAGAAACTAAATAAATAAGACCCCGGCTAGCAACAAAATAAATAAGACCCCTGCTAGCAACGAAATAAATAAGACCCCGGCTAGCAACAAAATAAATAAGACCCCAAGCTAGCAACAAAATAAATAAGACCCCTGCTAGCAACAAAATAAATAAGACCCAAGCTAGCAACAAAATAAATAAGACCCAAGCTAGCAACAAAATAAATAAGACCCAAGCTAGCAACAAAATAAATAAGACCCAAGCTAGCAAAAAATTAAATAAGACCCCTGCAAGCAACAAAATAAATAAGACCCAAGCTAGCAACAAAATAAATAAGACCCAAGCTAGCAAAAAATTAAATAAGACCCAAGCTAGCAACAAAATAAATAAGACCCAAGCTAGCAACAAAATAAATAAGACCCCTGCTAGCAAAAAATTAAATAAGACACCGGCTAGCAACAAAATAAATAAGACCCCAGCTAGAAACAAAATAAATAAGACCCTGGCTAGCAACAAAATAAATAAGATCCAAGCTAGCAACAAAATAAATAAAACCCCGGCTAGCAACAAAATAAAAAAGACCCCAAGCTAGCAACAAAATAAATAAGACCCCAGCTAGCAACAAAATAAATAAGACCCAAGCTAGCAACAAAATAAATAAGACCCCTGCTAGCAACAAAATAAATAAGACCCCGAGCTAGCAACAAAATAAATAAGACCCAAGCTAGCAACAAAATAAATAAGACCCCGGCTAGCAACAAAATAAATAAGACCCCGGCTAGCAACAAAAAAAAATAAGACCCCGGCTAGCAATAAAATAAATAAGACCCCGACTAGCAACAAAATAAATAAGACCCTGGCTAGCAACAAAATAAATAAGACCCCGGCTAGCAACAAAATAAATAAGACCCCGGCTAGCAATAAAATAAATACGACCCCGGCTAGCAACAAAATAAATAAGACCCCGGCTAGCAACAAAATAAATAAGACCCTGGCTAGCAACAAAATAAATAAGACCCCGCTAGCAACAAAATAAATAAGACCCTGGCTAGCAACAAAATAAATAAGACCCTGGCTAGCAACACAATAAATAAGACCCCGGCTAGCAACAAAATAAATAAGACACCGGCTAGCAACAAAATAAATAAGACCCCGGCTAGCAATAAAATAAATAAGACCCCGGCTAGCAACAAAATAAATAAGACCCCAAGCTAGCAACAAAATAAATAAGACCCCGGCTAGCAACAAAATAAATAAGACCCCGGCTAGCAACAAAATAAATAAGACCCTGGCTAGCAACAAAATAAATAAGACCCTGGCTAGCAACAAAATAAATAAGATCCAAGCTAGCAACAAAATAAATAAGACCCCGGCTAGCAACAAAATAAATAAGACCCCAAGCTAGCAACAAAATAAATAAGACCCCAGGTAGCAATAAAATAAATAAGACCCCAAGCTAGCAACAAAATAAATAAGACCCCAGCTAGCAATAAAATAAATAAGACCCTGGCTAGCAACAAAATAAATAAGACCCCAGCTAGCAATAAAATAAATAAGACCCCAAGCTAGCAACAAAATAAATAAGACCCAAGCTAGCAACAAAATAAATAAGACCCTGGCTAGCAACAAAATAAATAAGACCCCAGCTAGCAACAAAATAAATAAGACCCTAGCTAGCAAAAAAATAAATAAGACCCTGGCTAGCAACAAAATAAATAATACCCCGCTAGCAACAAAATAAATAAGACACCGGCTAGCAATAAAATAAATAAGACCCAAGCTAGCAACAAAATAAATAAGACCTCAGCTAGCAATAAAATAAATAAGACCCTGGCTAGCAACAAAATAAATAAGACCCCAGCTAGCAATAAAATAAATAAGACCCTGGCTAGAAACAAAATAAATAAGACCCCAAGCTAGCATTAAAATAAATAAGACCCCAGCGAGCAACAAAATAAATAAGACCCTGGCTAGCAACAAAATAAATAAGACCCCAGCTAGCAATAAAATAAATAAGACCCTGGCTAGCAACAAAATAAATAAGACCCCAGCTAGCAATAAAATAAATAAGACCCCGGCTAGCAACAAAATAATAAGACCCTGGCTAGCAACAAAATAAATAAGACCCTGGCTAGCAACAAAATAAATAAGACCCCGCTAGCAACAAAATAAATAAGACCCTGGCTAGCAACAAAATAAATAAGACCCCGGCTAGCAACAAAATAAATAAGACACCGGCTAGCAACAAAATAAATAAGACCCCGGCTAGCAATAAAATAAATAAGACCCCGGCTAGCAACAAAATAAATAAGACCCCAAGCTAGCAACAAAATAAATAAGACCCCGGCTAGCAACAAAATAAATAAGACCCCGGCTAGCAACAAAATAAATAAGACCCGGCTAGCAACAAAATAAATAAGACCCTGGCTAGCAACAAAATAAATAAATCAAGGAGCTCAAGAACTGGGAATATAATATTCCGGATCTTTCACAAGAACTACAATGCAAAGAGCCTAGTTGGAAAGACATTAGAAAACAGGCAAGTCTAGAAGTCAGTCACTAGAAGGGGCTCAGAAAGTAAGATAGTAGATGGCTGCACTGAGGGAGGGCTGGAGGTAAACTTGGGTTTGGCAAAGTTGCAGAGCGTGGGCCAGACTGAAGGAAATATGCGGCAGTCAAAGACCGGGATTAGAGGGAACATTGGTGTTGTTGAACAGCGTCATCAAGCATGACGCTTCCTGCTGCAGCGCATGGGTTGAGTCAGTTATTCAGAGCTTGAAAACATTGATCAATATTGAGGCAGTGACCGAATGTCATAGCTGACGTCATGCATGGATCTATGACGACCCTGACCTTTGACCAGTTTGTTTACGTGACGGTCAGGTCGTGAACTTTGTGAGGTCATGTTCTGTTGATTTGATTGTCTTGAAACATGTCTGTTGTTTTGTCAAAGTAAGCAGGAAGACTTTTGTTCCAGAACATACAGCAGTAAAACATACAGCTGTAGAACAAATATTTACAGAACATACAACAGTAGAAAATACAGCAGTAAAACATACAGCTATAGAACAAATATTTACAGAACATACAACAGTAGAAAATACAGCAGTAAAACATACAGCTATAGAACAAATATTTACAGAATACACAACATTAGAATATCATCATCATCATGTGCCATAACGGTTGGCTTAGACTATCATATCCTTCCACAATCTTCTATCTACCGCGCATCGTATCAATTCTGTTGTTGACTGTTTTCCAGGCCATGACACCCCACAGCAATATAAAATACAGATATGGACACAATAAGCACATAACACACAGCAGTAGCCAGTCCTGATGTACAACATCCACTACACAATGATATTTGAAGGAGAAATGGGCAACATGCTCAAATGAGGAAGATCATGGATAGCTCGGGCTGTGGACATTGTTTAACAGAATTTGTCCACTTGGGGACCTTCAGCTCAGGGAAGAGTGGATAATGGTGCCAGCAGAGTGCTCCGCGTTCTTGTCTGTTTGAATTACTCATCGAAGGAAAAATATATGAGTACCTCAGAAGTCATAGTTGTCTGCCTGTGCGGCGAGGGACCCCTGTGCACACGGCTGCCAGGAAAAAAATAGATTAACACGCAAAATTCAGTTCCTAGACTCTAGGGACTTCGTCAGAAGTAAAAGCTGGCGAACGAAAAAAAACTAAACTAAATTAAACTAACACAGCAGAATCATATACAGCTACAGAACTAAAAATCACAAAACACAAGAGCAGTAGAACATACAGCAGTAGAACATACAGCAGTAGAACATACAACAGTAGAACATACAGCAGTAGAACATACAGCAGTAGAACATACAGCCACGGGACATACAGTAGCAGCACATACAACCTGAGAACAAATACCACAGAACATACAGTAGTAGAACATGCAGCAGTAGAACATGCAGCAGTAGAACATACAGCAGTAGAACATGCAACAGTAGAACATACATCAGTAGAACATACAGCAGTAGAACATACAGCCACGGGACATACAGTAGCAGCACATACAACCTGAGAACAAATACCATAGAACATACAGCAGTAGAACATACAGCAGTAGAACATGCAGCAGTAGAACATACAGCAGTAGAACATGCAGCAGTAGAACATACAGCAGTAGAGCATACAGCAGTAGAACATGCAGCAGTAGAACATACAGCAGTAGAACATGCAGCAGTAGAACATACAGCAGTAGAACATGCAGCAGTAGAACATACAGCCACGGGACATACAGTAGCAGCACATACAACCTGAGAACAAATACCACAGAACATACAGCAGTAGAACATGCAGCAGTAGAACATGCAGCAGTAGAACATACAGCAGTAGAACATACAGCAGCAGAACATGCAGCAGTAGAACATACAGCAGTAGAACATGCAGCAGTAGAACATGCAGTCAGAAATACGGGACAGAGGAAAGCAACTGATCTAGGGCAGACAACCACTAATGCTTGGCAGTAACAGTCTCTAATCAAGGGCAATCATTTATGAGACATCGAGTTACGTCCCCTGACGGTAGGTTATCTTCTCATGAACACCCTCACACCACCCACACTTGTCCCTCATACCATCACACTTGTCCCTCACACCATCACACTTGTCCCTAACACCACCACACCTTGCTCCCCCCTCCCCATTCTCCCGTGAACCAACAACCCAGCCTCCACACGACTGAGATCTCTATTCCCCCCCTACCCAAGTTTTCCCACATTCTAAAATCCATGTTTTCTCTAGAGCCCATTTTCTGCCAACTCCAAATGAACGAACCCTAGGCGGTCACGCTACCTCTCAATTGAAGTCGTTCTCAGCTGTAAAGAAGACGCCTAACTCCTTGTTAGGCTGTGACAACTTCGCGACTCCAGTGTGCCGGAACCTCTTCAAACCTTACAGATTTTCTCACAAACAACCACCACAGGGTCCACATCTACCCAGGAGTCGGTCTTGCCTCTCCACATGATTCCGGTAAACACGACATTTCACAATATCTTTGGCTAAGTTGACGTCATAGTTGGCAAAGCACAGAAATAGGTCTCATTATGAGGGTTACCTCAGATTTTACAACTTGCTCGGAATATTTCAGAGTTCTGTTATTTTTCTTTTCTCGGGGACAAGTCTTTCCCGCAGGGGACATTTTCCGCATGAGTGACTGAATGATTGGACTGTGCACTGTTACTTCAATCCACAATCCTCCATCAATCTATGCTAACTTCTGGTTATGAAAAATGTACTTGAGAAAGTCACTACTATGTAGTGCATTGTTGTTGAAGAGGGCTAACCACATTACCTGAATGTTGTTGAGACGCTGAGTAAGGAATGTTGTTGAGACGCTGAGTAAGGAATGTTGTTGAGACGCTGAGTAAGGAATGTTGTTGAGACGCTGAGTAAGGAATGTTGAAAGAATGCAATGGAAGATCGCAATGAGAATTCAACTGTTGATATACATCATTATCATGTGCCATACTTATTGGCGTAGGCGATCATGTCCTTCCACAATTTTCTATCCACGTACATCGTATCCATTCTGTTGTTGGCTGTTTGCCATGCCACGACACCAAGCTATCTAGTATCTTCTCTCTCTGTCGTCCGCGATATCTCTTTCCTTTTATTTTACCAGTTGTAACCAAATATTTGACATAGACTTGTTGCACAAGACGTTTTTCATTTTCTGAAATGTTATTTTGGCCTGAGCTATTCTGCTTTTTATTTCTGTGGTACATCTCCCATCTGATGTTATTATTGTGCCCAAGTATTTGAAACATTGCACTTGTTTCAGATTTGTTCTGTGTTTATGTTGCATGTTGGTGACGATTGTTTCAGATTTGTTCTGTGTTTATGTTGTATGTTGGTGACGATTGTTTCAGATTTGTTCTGTGTTTATGTTGTATGTTGGTGACGATTGTTTCAGATTTGTTCTGTGTTTATGTTGTATGTTGGTGACGATTGTTTCAGATTTGTTCTATGTTTATGTTGTATGTTGGTGACGATTGTTCCAGATTTGTTCTGTGTTCTGCTAGACATCAGATCTCACTAGCCAAGAGACCAGGGGAGGCTAACGTCATAAAGAAACCACGGATTAACTTTCCCTATTTGTGACAAATCACGTCACCGCTTCTAGTGGGCTTTGAACCCAGGTCCTTGCTGTCGTGAGGCCGAGGCCGTAGCTCTAAACTTCCCAGCCCAGCCCCCTCCCATAGCAAATCTATCCTAAGCGACGACACGTGTTCAGTCTAAAGGCGAAAATATCGCTGTTTTACGAGAAAATAGCGACACAACACATACACTTAATCACATAAGAGTTGAGTGACAAGAAGAGGAGAGGAGAAGAAGAGGAGAAGAAAGGGAGAAGAGAAGAAGAGGAGAAGATAAGTAGAGGAGAAAAAGAGGAGAAGAAGAGGAGAAGAGAAGAAGAGGAGACGAGAAGAAGAGGAGAAGAAGAGTAGAAGAAAGGGTGAAGAGAAGAAGAGGAGAAGAGGAGTAGAAGAAAAGGAGAAGAGAAGAAGAGGAGAAGAAGAGTAGAAGAAAGGGAGAAGAGAAAAAGAGGAGAAGAAGAGTAGAAGAAAAGGAGAAGAGAAGAAGAGGAGAAGAGAAGGAGAGGAGAAGAAGAGAAGAGAAGAAGAGGAGAAGAAGAGGAGAAGAGACGATGAACAGAGGAGAGGAAGAGAAGAGAAGAAGAGGAGATGAAGAGTAGAAAGAGAGGAGAAGAGAAGAAGAGGAGATGAAGAGGAGAAGAGGAGTAGAAGAAAGGGAGAAGAGAAGAAGAGGAGATGAAGAGGAGAAGAAGAGGAGAAGAAAGGGAGAAGAGAAGAAGAGGAGATGAAGAGGAGAAGAAGAGGAGAAGAAGAGGAGAAGAGATGAAGAGGAGATGAAGAGGAGAAGAAGAGGAGAAGAAAGGGAGAAGAGAAGAAGAGGAGATGAAGAGGAGAAGAAGAGGAGAAGAGAAGAAGAGCAGAAAATAAGAAAAGGAGAAGAGGAGAAGAGAAGAGAAGAAGAGGAGAAGAAGAGGAGAAGAAGAGGAGAAGAAGAGGAGAAAAAAGGGAGAAAAGAAGAAGAGGAGAAGAGAAGAAGAGGAGAAGAGAAGAAAAGGAAAAGAGAAGAAGAGGAGAAGAATAGGAGAAGAGAATAAGAGGAGAAGAGAAGAAGAGGAGAAGAATAGGAGAAGAGAAGAAGAGAACAAGAAAGGGAGAAGAGAAGAGAAGATGAGAAGAAAGGGAGAAGAGAAGAAGAGGAGAAGAGAAGAAGAGGAGAAGAAAGGGAGAAGAGAAGAAAGGGAGAAGAGAAGAAGAGGAGAAGATGAGACGACACGAGAATCTTCGAACAAAGAAAACGCTTCTTTTCTTTCATTGAGTGCCGTCTCCGCATCGAAGGTTGACTACCATGGAGCATCATTCATTGAGTGCCGTCTCCACATCGAAGGTTGGCTACTATGGAGCACCATTCATTGAGTGCCGTCTCCACATCGAAGGTTGGCTACCATGGAGCACCATTCATTGAGTGCCGTCTCCACATCGAAGGTTGACTACCATGGAGCACCATTCATTAAGTGCCGTCTCCACATCGAAGGTTGGATACCATGGAGCACCATTCATTGAGTGCCGTCTCCACATCGAAGGTTGGCTACCATGGAGCACCATTCATCGAGCGCCGTCTCCACATGGAAAGTTGGCTACTATGGAGCACCATTCATCGAGTGCCGTCTCCACATGGAAAGTTGGCTACTATGGAGCACCATTCATTGAGTGCCGTCTCCACATCGAAGGTTGGCTACTATGGAGCACCATTCATTGAGTGCCGTCTCCGCATGGGAGGTTGGCTACCATGGAGCGCCATTCATTGAGTGCCGTCTCCACATCGAAGGTTGGCTACCATGGAGCGCCATTCATTGAGTGCCGTCTCCGCATCGAAGGTTGGCTACTATGGAGCGCCATGCTGCTCTGTCTCTTGCTTTGGTGGTGCAGGTCGTCATAGGTTGATTTGTCCATTTTTCGATGTTACTCGTCCATGTTAGTCTTGTTATGCCTCTGCCTCTTTTACCTTGTATTTTCCCCTCCAGGGTTACTTTTACTAGGCTGCTGTGTCTTTTAACTTGCTCCAAAAATCTCATTGGCTTGATTGAATTGTATTTAGTAGTTCTCTTTTCATTTTTAGCTGTTTTAAAACTTCATCATTTGTTTCCTTTTCTTTCCATCCAATTCTACCTATTCTTCTATAAATCCACATTTCAAAGGCTTCAATTTTCTGTTCTGTTTTCTTGTCTAATGTCCATGTTTCTGCACCATACAGGAATGTTGAGAAGATATAACATTTTGCTATTCTTAGTTTTAGCCCTGCTGTTTTTTGTTTTGATGTTAGTATGTTCTTCATGGCATTAAAATTACTTTTTGCCATTCCTATTCTTTTGTTTATTTCAGTTGCACATTTTCCATCACTGGTTATAGTATGTCCAAGGTAGTTGTAGCTCTGAACTGCCTCCAGGTCTATTCCTTCAACTTTGATATCCACTTGTAGGCTTCGAGTGTTTTCTTTGCAAGAAAGTACTTTACCATATTCCCCCAGATTGTTCCCCTCCCCCTACAACCAAATGTGCAAGTCATCTTCTAGATTATATTCAACCGATGTCTCGTTATTTCTTGTCTCAAACATCAACCCTTTGTTCAACATTACCGTACATATTCAAAGATGGTTTATTCACAAACAAGATCCGTCTCCTAAATTAATCTAGGCTTTCCCCACAATGGCCGCTGTCATATACATCAAGAGGGAGGTACAATAAAGCCCAAATTACAGATTTCAAAGCAACATTAACAACTCTAGACTGTTTCAACCCACTTATCAGCAGTCACAGCAAATGTAAATAAACTTCATTGCAGAGTACATCCCGCCCTAAATCACCTCTCAGACGACCCTGTCGGCAATGGATCACCTCCTGTGTGCAGGTTTTGACATATCTAAACCTGCGCTGATCCGAAGTGGTAGTCTACCCGCTTAAAGCGATCTCATGTTTTCTGGGTTGCCCATTCAGAGATGTTCCTTTCACCATTTGCGAGAGGGGGTGTCCTACCACAAACATGCAGTGATGTGTTAGCGTTTCAAAATTAGCGGACCGTCATCGCTACAAACTTTTACCTGTAGAAGCTGGATAAAGACTCAGCGACAATTGCCAAAATTAAGGGCACTCTGCTTCAAAGGTTCTCAGCCTATTCCCCCGAGGGCACACACCAGCAGGCCGAATGTTGCTATTGACACGAACTGTTGTGAACTAAACAAACAATAATCGTGACTTCTGTTTGCGGGGGTTGGTTGTGGATTTACAGCGATATTGTTGGGGTAGGGAAGGGGGTGGGAGGAGGTGATATTAGCTCGTTGGTGATGATACAGGCAGTGATGTTCTCTCGGGAATGTGGTGTATCTTAGATATTAGAGTGCATGTATGATGATATGATGATGTGATGATGTGATGATATGATGATGTGATGATGTGATGATGTGATGATATGATGATGTGATGATGTGATGATATGATGATGTTATGTTATGATGATGTGATCATATGCTGATGTGATGATGTTATGGTATGATGATGTGATGATATGATCATATGATGATATGATGATGTTTTGATGTGATAATGTGATGATGTTTTGATGTGATAATGTGATGATGTGATCATATGATGATGTGATGATGTTATGGTATGATGATGTGATAATATGATCATATGATGATGCCCTGAATGAAGATGATGATGGACTGAAGAGGCTGAAATGATGATGGGCCAACAGCAAGTTAACACTCAGATTACTAAGATTCTATTTTACCAAAGTTGTGTGATTAGTAAACTTCTACACGGATCAGAAACTTGGACTATCTATGTAGGGCAGGAGAAAAGGTTAAACAGCTTTCATGTGCGTTGTCTTCGAAAGATTATGTACATCAAATAGCAGGACAAAGTAACCAACACTAATGTCTTACAACGAGCCAAACTTCCATCCATCATGGTAGGACAAAGTAACCAACTCTAATGTTTTACAATGAGCCAAACTCCCATCCATCATGGTAGGACAAAGTAACCAACTCTAATGTCTTACAACGAGCCAAACTCCCACCCATCATGGCAGGACAAAGTAACCAACTCTAATGTCTTACAACGAGCCAAACTCCCACCCATCATGGCAGGACAAAGTAACCAACTCTAATGTCTTACAACGAGCCAAACTCCCATCCATCATGGCAGGACAAAGTAACCAACTCTAATGTCTTACAACGAGCCAAACTCCCATCCATCATGGCAGGACAAAGTAACTAACTCTAATGTCTTACAACGAGCCAAACTCCCATCTATCATGACAGGACAAAGTAACCAACTCTAATGTCTTACAACGAGCCAAACTCCCATCCATCATGGCAGGACAAAGTAACCAACTCTAATGTCTTACAACGAGCCAAACTCCCATCCATCATGGCAGGACAAAGTAACCAACTCTAATGTCTTACAACGAGCCAAACTCCCATCCATCATGACAGGACAAAGTAACTAACTCTAATGTCTTACAACGAGCCAAACTCCCATCTATCATGACAGGACAAAGTAACCAACTCTAATGTCTTACAACGAGCCAAACTCCCATCCATCATGGCAGGACAAAGTAACCAACTCTAATGTCTTACAACGAGCCAAACTCCCATCCATCATGGCAGGACAAATTAACCAACTCTAATGTCTTACAACGAGCCAAACTCCCATCCATCATGGCAGGACAAAGTAACTAACTCTAATGTCTTACAACGAGCCAAACTCCCATCTATCATGACAGGACAAAGTAACCAACTCTAATGTCTTACAACGAGCCAAACTCCCATCCATCATGGCAGGACAAAGTAACCAACTCTAATGTCTTACAACGAGCCAAACTCCCATCCATCATGACAGGACAAAGTAACCAACTCTAATGTCTTACAACGAGACAAACTCCCATCCATCATGACAGGACAAAGTAACCAACTCTAATGTCTTACAACGAGCCAAACTCCCATCCATCATGACAGGACAAAGTAACCAACTCTAATGTCTTACAACGAGCCAAACTCCCATCTATCATGGCAGCACTTAGGAGTCGTTGACTAAGGTGGCTGGCTCATGTAAAAAGAATGGCAAGCAATCGTATTCCCAAACAAATATTGTATGGTGAACTTAAGGACAGAAAGAGACCAAAGGCCAGACCAGTGCTGTGATATAAGGATGTTTGCAGGGTTTCCTTGAGGGAACTCAACTCTCTTTTTTTTTATTGTTGTGGCGATTCATGATTGTACAAAGAAATTACGACGGTGGTCTTCTGTTGCCTTCCGTCAGTTTGTTTACAGTTGGCTCCGCTAGCCTTTGACTAAAAAGTCTCACCCACAAGGCAGTGGGGTTGTCAAATACCAGTGAATAAAGAAGTTACAGCGAAGATGATGGCGTTCGATAGAACACACACTAAGCCAACTGAGAGTATAGCACGACATGCCCCTTTCTGGAATCCGCAAGGAAAAATACAAAGAAGAAGACCATAATGATTTTGAAGAAGACAGATGGAAGCAAAGATGAAGATGAACAGAACGGCTTGGAAAGTGTTTGTTGAAGACCTATGTTCCACAGGGAGCTGAGAGTGTTTGTTGAAGACCTATGTTCCACAGGGAGCTGAAAGTGTTTGTTGAAGACCTATGTTCCACAGGGAGCTGAAAGTGTTTGTTGAAGACCTATGTTCCACAGGGAGCTGAAAGTGTTTGTTGAAGACCTATGCTCCACAGGGAGCTAAAAGTGTTTGTTGAAGTCCTATGCTCCACAGGGAGCTGAAAGTGTTTGTTGAAGACCTATGCTCCACAGGGAGCTGAAAGTGTTTGTTGAAGACCTATGCTCCACAGGGAGCTGAAAGTGTTTGTTGAAGACCTATGCTCCACAGGGAGTTGAAAGTGTTTGTTAAAGACCTATGCTCCACAGGGAGTTGAAAGTGTTTGTTAAAGACCTATGCTCCACAGAGAGTTGAAAGTGTTTGTTAAAGACCTATGCTCCACAGGGAGTTGAAAGTGTTTGTTAAAGACCTATGCTCCACAGGGAGTTGAAAGTGTTTGTTGAAGACCTATGCTCCACAGGGAGTTGAAATTGTTTGTTAAAGACCTATGCTCCACAGGGAGTTGAAAGTGTTTGTTGAAGACCTATGCTCCACAGGGAGTTGAAAGTGTTTGTTGAAGACCTATGCTCCACAGGGAGTTGAAAGTGTTTGTTGAAGACCTATGCTCCACAGGGAGTTGAAAGTGTTTGTTGAAGACCTATGCTCCACAGGGAGTTGAAAGTGTTTGTTGAAGACCTATGCTCCACAGGGAGTTGAAAGTGTTTGTTGAAGACCTATGCTCCACAGGGAGTTGAAAGTGTTTGTTGAAAACCTATGCTCCACAGGGAGCTGAAAGTGTTTGTTGAAGACCTATGCTCCACAGGGAGTTGAAAGTGTTTGTTGAAGACCTATGCTCCACAGGGAGTTGAAAGTGTTTGTTGAAAACCTATGCTCCACAGGGAGCTGAAAGTGTTTGTTGAAGACCTATGCTCCACAGGGAGTTGAAAGTGTTTGTTGAAGACCTATGCTCCACAGGGAGTTGAAAGTGTTTGTTGAAGACCTATGCTCCACAGGGAGTTGAAAGTGTTTGTTGAAGACCTATGCTCCACAGGGAGCTGAAAGTGTTTGTTGAAGACCTATGTTCCACAGGGAGTTGAAAGTGTTTGTTGAAGACCTATGCTCCACAGAGAGTTGAAAGTGTTTGTTGAAGACCTATGCTCCACAGGGAGTTGAAAGTGTTTGTTGAAAACCTATGCTCCACAGGGAGTTGAAAGTGTTTGTTGAAGACCTATGCTCCACAGGGAGTTGAAAGTGTTTGTTGAAAACCTATGCTCCACAGGGAGTTGAAAGTGTTTGTTGAAAACCTATGCTCCACAGGGAGTTGAAAGTGTTTGTTGAAAACCTATGCTCCACAGGGAGTTGAAAGTGTTTGTTGAAAACCTATGCTCCACAGGGAGTTGAAAGTGTTTGTTGAAAACCTATGCTCCACAGGGAGTTGAAAGTGTTTGTTGAAAACCTATGCTCCACAGGGAGTTGAAAGTGATTGTTGAAAACCTATGCTCCACAGGGAGTTGAAAGTGATTGTTGAAAACCTATGCTCCACAGGGAGTTGAAAGTGTTTGTTAAAGACCTATGTTCCACAGAGAGTTGAAAGTGTTTGTTAAAGACCTATGTTCCACAGAGAGTTGAAAGTGTTTGTTAAAGACCTATACTCCAAAGGGAGTTGAAAGTGTTTGTTAAAGACCTATGTTCCACAGAGAGTTGAAAGTGTTTATTAAAGACCTATACTCCAAAGGGAGTTGAAAGTGTTTGTTGAAGACCTATATTACACAGAGAGTTGAAAGTGTTTGTTAAAGACCTATGTTCCACAGAGAGTTGAAAGTGTTTGTTAAAGACCTATGTTCCACAGAGAGTTGAAAGTGTTTGTTAAAGACCTATGTTCCACAGAGAGTTGAAAGTGTTTGTTAAAGACCTATGTTCCACAGAGAGTTGAAAGTGTTTGTTAAAGACCTATATTCCACAGAGAGTTGAAAGTGTTTGTTAAAGACCTATGTTCCACTGAGAGTTGAAAGTGTTTGTTAAAGACCTATGTTCCACAGAGAGTTGAAAGTGTTTGTTAAAGACCTATGTTCCACAGAGAGTTGAAAGTGTTTGTTAAAGACCTATGTTCCACAGAGAGTTGAAAGTGTTTGTTAAAGACCTATGTTCCACAGAGAGTTGAAAGTGTTTGTTGAAGACCTATGCTCCACAGGAAACTGAAAGTTTTCAGAGAAGACAGAGATATATGTGATAAGGTAACGGTAGCTCACAACTAAACCTAAAAGAGAGCTAGTCACCACAGAGATGAGATGTTTGAGGAAAGTGCTTGTAGTGGCGAGAAGAGGGGAATAAGAAATGATGAGATAAGAGAGAGATGAGGCATTGAATCAATTCTAAACTACATGCAGAGATAACAAATGGTTTGATCATCATGGATCACGTGAGTCTATACCAGACACAACATTTAATAAAAGAGGTGATAGGAGATGAGCTTGTGGTAGACCCAGAGTAAGATGGACTGAGAAGATCAAAGAAACGCTACAACATCAATCGACAAATATTTGAAGCTGTCAAGAGGGCGAGATGTAGAACTTTATATCTGTCCCTACACCTGAAGGAGTGTGAGGCTAAGTAGATAGAGAGAGAGAGAGAGATAGAGACAGAGAGAGAGAGAGACAGAGAGAGAGAGAAAGGGAGAGAGAGACAGAAAGAGAAAGGGAGAGAGAGACAGACAGAGAGAGAGAGAAAGGGAGAGAGAGACAGACAGAGAGAGAGAGAAAGGGAGAGAGAGACAGAAAGAGAAAGGGAGAGAGAGACAGACAGAGAGAGAGAGAAAGGGAGAGAGAGACAGACAGAGAGAGAGAAAAAGGGAGAGAGAGACAGACAGAGAGAGAGGCAGGGAGAGAGAAAGAGGAGAATGAACGCTCGAGCGGGTAAAGCTGCACTTAAGATATGGTACAAACAAAAGTTATACAAACACGTCTACTACAAACAAAAGTTAAACACTCACGTCTATTACAAACAAAAGTTATACAAACACGTCTACTACAAACAAAAGTTACACAAACACGTCTATTACAAACAAAAGTTAAACACTCACGTCTATTACAAACAAAAGTTACACACTCACGTCTACTACAAACAAAAGTTACACAAACACGTCTACTACAAACAAAAGTTACACACTCACGTCTACTACAAACAAAAGTTACACAAACACGTCTACTACAAACAAAAGTTACACACTCACGTCTACTACAAACAAAAGTTACACAAACACGTCTACTACAAACAAAAGTTACACACTCACGTCTACTACAAACAAAAGTTACACACTCACGTCTACTACAAACAAAAGTTACACACTCACGTCTACTACAAACAAAAGTTACACACACACGGCTACTACAAACAAAAGTTACACACTCACGTCTACTACAAACAAAAGTTACACACTCACGTCTACTACAAACAAAAGTTACACACACACGGCTACTACAAACAAAAGTTACACACTCAAGTCTACTACAAACAAAAGTTACACACACACGGCTACTACAAACAAAAGTTACACACACACACACGGCTACTACAAACAAAAGTTACACACTCACGTCTACTACAAACAAAAGTTACACACACACGGCTACTACAAACAAAAGTTACACACTCACGTCTACTACAAACAAAAGTTACACACACACGGCTACTACAAACAATAGTTACACACACACACACGGCTACTACAAACAATAGTTACACACACACACACGGCTACTACAAACAATAGTTACACACACACACACGTCTACTACAAACAAAAGTTACACACACACGGCTACTACAAACAATAGTTACACACACACTCACGGCTACTACAAACAAAAGTTACACACACACGGCTACTACAAACAAGTTACACACACACACACGTCTACTACAAACAAAAGTTACACACACACGGCTACTACAAACAAAAGTTACACACACACACACACGTCTACTACAAACAATAGTTACACACACACGGCTACTACAAACAAAAGTTACACACACACACACACGTCTACTACAAACAAAAGTTACACACTCACGTCTACTACAAACAAAAGTTACACACACACGGCTACTACAAACAAAAGTTACACACTCACACACGTCTACTACAAGCAATAGTTACACACACACGGCTACTACAAACAAAAGTTACACACACACACACGTCTACTACAAACAATAGTTACACACACGGCTACTACAAACAATAGTTACACACACACTCACGGCTACTACAAACAAAAGTTACACACACACGGCTACTACAAACAAAAGTTACACACACACACGGCTACTACAAACAATAGTTACACACACACGGCTACTACAAACAAAAGTTACACACACACACACACGGCTACTACAAATAATAGTTACACACACACGGCTACTACAAACAATAGTTACACACACACGGCTACTACAAACAATAGTTACACACACACGGCTACTACAAACAATAGTTACACACACACACGTCTACTACAAACAATAGTTACACACACACGGCTACTACAAACAAAAGTTACACACACACACACGGCTACTACAAACAATAGTTACACACACACGGCTACTACAAACAATAGTTACACACACACGGCTACTACAAACAAAAGTTACACACACACTCACGGCTACTACAAACAATAGTTACACACACACGGCTACTACAAACAAAAGTTACAGACACACGGCTACTACAAACAAAAGTTACACACACACGGCTACTACAAACAAAAGTTACACACACACGGCTACTACAAACAATAGTTACACACACACGGCTACTACAAACAATAGTTACACACACACTCACGGCTACTACAAACAATAGTTACACACACACTCACGGCTACTACAAACAAAAGTTACACACACACGGCTACTACAAACAATAGTTACACACACACTCACGGCTACTACAAACAAAAGTTACACACACACTCACGGCTACTACAAACAATAGTTACACACACACACACGTCTACTACAAACAATAGTTACACACACACGTCTACTACAAACAAAAGTTGCACACACACTCACGTCTACTACAAACAAAAGTTACACACACACACACGGCTACTACAAACAATAGTTACACACACACGTCTACTACAAACAAAAGTTACACACACACTCACGTCTACTACAAACAAAAGTTACACACACACTCACGTCTACTACAAACAAAAGTTACACACACACGGCTACTACAACAAAAGTTACACACACACTCACGTCTACTACAAACAAAAGTTACACACTCACGTCTACTACAAACAAAAGTTACACACACACACACACGGCTACTACAAACAATAGTTACACACACACGGCTACTACAAACAAAAGTTACACACACACTCACGTCTACTACAAACAAAAGTTACACACACACGGCTACTACAAACAAAAGTTACACACACACTCACGTCTACTACAAACAAAAGTTACACACACACGTCTACTACAAACAAAAGTTACACACACACACACGGCTACTACAAACAATAGTTACACACACACGGCTACTACAAACAATAGTTACACACACACGGCTACTACAAACAATAGTTACACACACACGGCTACTACAAACAAAAGTTACACACACACACACGGCTACTACAAACAGTAGTTACACACACACGGCTACTACAAACAATAGTTACACACACACGGCTACTACAAACAATAGTTACACACACACACCGCTACTACAAACAATAGTTACACACACACGGCTACTACAAACAATAGTTACACACACACGGCTACTACAAACAATAGTTACACACACACACCGCTACTACAAACAATAGTTACACACACACACCGCTACTACAAACAATAGTTACACACACACATGGCTACTACAAACAAAAACAAATAATTGGCACACAAACGAATCTATGAAAGAGAAAGATCTGACAACGATCTGTCGGAACTGACTTTAATGCCAGTGAGAACAAGCTAAACATCTCACTTACCTCCACCCTTTGTATGGTGGCTGCAGATGTCAACGCAATAATTCCTCCCAAACTCGATGAACTTTCTCAATGTTGACAGTGTCAACGGAGTCATGACACCTTGTTTCAATTCGTGTACTTGTGTCATGAGTCAACTTCAAACATTTCCTTTGAAGTCCCTTCCACCTGGTGAAACTCGCCCCCTCTAGTTGAGTCATTCATTTCTATTTTTGTTTAGAGTGGGGGGGGGGGGGGGCGCAGGAGGCTGTGTTGGAACGCGGCACGACGGAAGTGTTCATGTAACATATTTGCTCTTCCCTATATCTGCCCTATAGGTGGTGCCCTATGCATCAATCATGAATAAATCGACATGTAGGTGGTTCCCCTGGTTCCAATCATAGACAGACTTCGTTGTAGGTGGTTCCCCTGGTTCCAATAATAGACAGATTTCCCTGTAGGTGGTTCCTCTTGTTCCAATCATGGACAGGCTTCCCTGTAGGTGGTTGCTTTTGTTCCAATCATGGACAGGCTTCCCTGTAGGTGGTTCCTCTTGTTCCAATCATGGACAGGCTTCCCTGTAGGTGGTTCCTCTTGTTCCAATCATGGACAGGCTTCCCTGTAGGTGGTTCCTCTTGTTCAAATCATAAACAGACTCCCTGTAGGTGGTTCCTCTAGCTCCAATAATAGACAGACTTTACTGTAGGCGGTTCCCCTTGTTTCAGTCATAAACAGACTCCCTGTAGGTGGTTCCCCTAGTTCCAGTCATAGAAAGACTTTGCAATAGGTGGTTCCCTTTACTCCAATCATGGACTGATTACCCTGTAGGTAACACCCTTTGTTCCAATCATTGAGTCGCTGCCCTAAAGATGGCTTTCTTTTACTCCAATCATGAACTGTCTGCCCTAAAGATGGCTTTCCTTTACTCCAATCATGAACTGTCTGCCCTAAAGATGGCGCTCCTTTACTCCAATCATGAACTGTCTGCCCTAAAGATGGTGCTCCTTTAGTCCAATCATGAACTGTCTGCCCTAAAGATGGCGCCCCTTTAATCCAATCATGAACTGTCTGCCCTAAAGATGGCGCTCCTTTACTCCAATCATGAACTGTCTGCCCTAAAGATGGCTCTCCTTTACTCCAATCATGAACCGGCTGCCCTAAAGATGGCGCTCCTTTACTCCAATCATGAACTGTCTGCCCTAAAGATGGTGCTCCTTTACTCCAATCATGAACCGGCTGCCCTAAAGATGGCTCTCCTTTACTCCAATCATGAACCGGCTACCCTAAAGATGGCGCCCCTTTACTCCAATCATGAACCGGCTACCCTAAAGATGGCGCCCCTTTAATCCAATCATGAACTGTCTGCCCTAAAGATGGCGCTCCTTTACTCCAATCATGAACTGTCTGCCCTAAAGATGGCGCTCCTTTACTCCAATCATGAACTGTCTGCCCTAAAGATGGCGCCCCTTTAATCCAATCATGAACTGTCTGCCCTAAAGATGGCGCTCCTTTACTCCAATCATGAACTGTCTGCCCTAAAGATGGCTCTCCTTTACTCCAATCATGAACCGGCTGCCCTAAAGATGGCGCTCCTTTACTCCAATCATGAACCGGCTGCCCTAAAGATGGCTCTCCTTTACACCAATCATGAACCGGCTACCCTAAAGATGGCGCCCCTTTAATCCAATCATGAACTGTCTGCCCTAAAGATGGCGCTCCTTTACTCCAATCATGGACCGGCTGCCCTAAAGATGGTGCTCCTTTACTCCAATCATGGACCGGCTGCCCTAAAGATGGTGCTCCTTTACTCCAATCATGGACCGGCTGCCCTAAAGATGGTGCTCCTTTACTCCAATCATGGACCGGCTGCCCTAAAGATGGTGCTCCTTTACTCCAATCATGAACTGTCTGCCCTAAAGATGGTGCTCCTTTACTCCAATCATGGACCGGCTGCCCTAAAGAGGGTGCTCCTTTACTCCAATCATGGACCGGCTGCCCTAAAGATGGTGCTCCTTCACTCCAATCATGGACCGGCTGCCCTAAAGATGGCGCTCCTTTACTCCAATCATGGACCGGCTGCCCTAAAGATGGCGCTCCTTTACTCCAATCATGGACCGGCTGCCCTAAAGATGGTGCTCCTTTACTCCAATCATGGACCGGCTGCCCTAAAGATGGTGCTCCTTTACTCTAATCATGGACCGGCTGCCCTAAAGATGGTGCTCCTTTACTCCAATCATGGACCGGCTGCCCTAAAGATGGTGCTCCTTTACTCCAATCATGGACCGGCTGCCCTAAAGATGGCGCTCCTTTACTCCAATCATGGACCGGCTGCCCTAAAGATGGCGCTCCTTTACTCCAATCATGAACTGTCTGCCCTAAAGATGGCTCTCCTTTACTCCAATCATGAACTGTCTACCCTAAAGATGGTGCTCCTTTAGTCCAATCATGAACTGTCTGCCCTAAAGATGGCTTTCCTTTACTCCAATCATGAACCGGCTGCCCTAAAGATGGCGCTCCTTTACTCCAATCATGAACTGTCAGCCCTAAAGATGGCGCTCCTTTACTCCAATCATGAACTGTCTGCCCTAAAGATGGCGCTCCTTTACTCCAATCATGAACTGTCTGCCCTAAAGATGGCGCTCCTTTACTCCAATCATGAACCGGCTGCCCTAAAGATGGCGCACCTTTAGTCCAATCATGAACCGGCTGCCCTAAAGATGGCGCTCCTTTACTCCAATCATGAACTGTCTGCCCTAAAGATGGCGCTCCTTTACTCCAATCATGGACCGGCTGCCCTAAAGATGGCGCTCCTTTACTCCAATCATGAACTGTCTGCCCTAAAGATGGTGTTCCTTTAGTCCAATCCTGAACTGTCTGCCCTAAAGATGGCGCTTCTTTAGTCCAATCATGAACTGTCTGCCCAAAGATGGCTTTCCTTTACTCCAATCATGAACCGGCTGCCCTAAAGATGGCGCTTCTTTAGTCCAATCATGAACTGTCTGCCCTAAAGATGGCTTTCCTTTACTCCAATCATGAACTGTCTGCCCTAAAGATGGCGCTCCTTTAGTCCAATCATGAACCGGCTGCCCTAAAGATGGCGCTCCTTTACTCCAATCATGAACTGTCTGCCCTAAAGATGGCGCTCCTTTACTCCAATCATGAACCGGCTGCCCTAAAGATGGCGCTCCTTTACTCCAATCATGAACTGTCTGCCCTAAAGATGGCGCTCCTTTACTCCAATCATGGACTGTCTGCCCTAAAGATGGTGCTCCTTTACTCCAATCATGAACCGGCTGCCCTAAAGATGGCTCTCCTTTACTCCAATCATGAACCGGCTACCCTAAAGATGGCGCCCCTTTACTCCAATCATGAACCGGCTACCCTAAAGATGGCGCCCCTTTAATCCAATCATGAACTGTCTGCCCTAAAGATGGCGCTCCTTTACTCCAATCATGAACTGTCTGCCCTAAAGATGGCGCTCCTTTACTCCAATCATGAACTGTCTGCCCTAAAGATGGCGCCCCTTTAATCCAATCATGAACTGTCTGCCCTAAAGATGGCGCTCCTTTACTCCAATCATGAACTGTCTGCCCTAAAGATGGCTCTCCTTTACTCCAATCATGAACCGGCTGCCCTAAAGATGGCGCTCCTTTACTCCAATCATGAACCGGCTGCCCTAAAGATGGCGCTCCTTTACTCCAATCATGAACCGGCTGCCCTAAAGATGGCGCCCCTTTACTCCAATCATGAACTGTCTGCCCTAAAGATGGTGCTCCTTTACTCCAATCATGAACCGGCTGCCCTAAAGATGGCTCTCCTTTACACCAATCATGAACCGGCTACCCTAAAGATGGCGCCCCTTTAATCCAATCATGAACTGTCTGCCCTAAAGATGGCGCTCCTTTACTCCAATCATGGACCGGCTGCCCTAAAGATGGTGCTCCTTTACTCCAATCATGGACCGGCTGCCCTAAAGATGGTGCTCCTTTACTCCAATCATGGACCGGCTGCCCTAAAGATGGTGCTCCTTTACTCCAATCATGGACCGGCTGCCCTAAAGATGGTGCTCCTTTACTCCAATCATGGACCGGCTGCCCTAAAGAGGGTGCTCCTTTACTCCAATCATGGACCGTCTGCCCTAAAGATGGCGCTCCTTTACTCCAATCATGAACTGTCTGCCCTAAAGATGGTGCTCCTTTACTCCAATCATGGACCGGCTGCCCTAAAGAGGGTGCTCCTTTACTCCAATCATGGACCGGCTGCCCTAAAGATGGTGCTCCTTTACTCCAATCATGGACCGGCTGCCCTAAAGATGGCGCTCCTTTACTCCAATCATGGACCGGCTGCCCTAAAGATGGCGCTCCTTTACTCCAATCATGGACCGGCTGCCCTAAAGATGGTGCTCCTTTACTCCAATCATGGACCGGCTGCCCTAAAGATGGTGCTCCTTTACTCCAATCATGGACCGGCTGCCCTAAAGATGGTGCTCCTTTACTCCAATCATGGACCGGCTGCCCTAAAGATGGTGCTCCTTTACTCCAATCATGGACCGGCTGCCCTAAAGATGGCGCTCCTTTACTCCAATCATGGACCGGCTGCCCTAAAGATGGCGCTCCTTTACTCCAATCATGAACTGTCTGCCCTAAAGATGGCTCTCCTTTACTCCAATCATGAACTGTCTACCCTAAAGATGGTGCTCCTTTAGTCCAATCATGAACTGTCTGCCCTAAAGATGGCTTTCCTTTACTCCAATCATGAACCGGCTGCCCTAAAGATGGCGCTCCTTTACTCCAATCATGAACTGTCTGCCCTAAAGATGGCGCTCCTTTACTCCAATCATGAACTGTCTGCCCTAAAGATGGCGCTCCTTTACTCCAATCATGAACTGTCTGCCCTAAAGATGGCGCTCCTTTACTCCAATCATGAACCGGCTGCCCTAAAGATGGCGCACCTTTAGTCCAATCATGAACCGGCTGCCCTAAAGATGGCGCTCCTTTACTCCAATCATGAACTGTCTGCCCTAAAGATGGCGCTCCTTTACTCCAATCATGGACCGGCTGCCCTAAAGATGGCGCTCCTTTACTCCAATCATGAACTGTCTGCCCTAAAGATGGTGTTCCTTTAGTCCAATCATGAACTGTCTGCCCTAAAGATGGCTTTCCTTTACTCCAATCATGAACTGTCTGCCCAAAAGATGGCTTTCCTTTACTCCAATCATGAACCGGCTGCCCTAAAGATGGCGCTTCTTTAGTCCAATCATGAACTGTCTGCCCTAAAGATGGCTTTCCTTTACTCCAATCATGAACTGTCTGCCCTAAAGATGGCGCTCCTTTAGTCCAATCATGAACCGGCTGCCCTAAAGATGGCGCTCCTTTACTCCAATCATGAACTGTCTGCCCTAAAGATGGCGCTCCTTTACTCCAATCATGAACCGGCTGCCCTAAAGATGGCGCTCCTTTACTCCAATCATGAACTGTCTGCCCTAAAGATGGCGCTCCTTTACTCCAATCATGGACCGTCTGCCCTAAAGATGGCGCTCCTTTACTCCAATCATGAACTGTCTGCCCTAAAGATGGCGCTCCTTTACTCCAATCATGGACCGTCTGCCCTAAAGTTGGCGCTCCTTAACTCCAATCATGGACCGGCTGCCCTAAAGATGGCGCCCCTATACTCCAATCATGAACTGTCTGCACTAAAGATGGCACCCATTTACTCCAATCATGAACTGTCTGCACTAAAGATGGCACCCATTTACTCCAATCATGAACTGTCTGCCCTAAAGATGGCACCCATTTACTCCAATCATGAACTGTCTGCACTAAAGATGGCACCCATTTACTCCAATCATGAACTGTCTGCCCTAAAGATGGCACCCATTTACTCCAATCATGAACTGTCTGCACTAAAGATGGCACCCATTTACTCCAATCATGAACTGTCTGCACTAAAGATGGCACCCATTTACTCCAATCATGAACTGTCTGCCCTAAAGATGGCACCCATTTACTCCAATCATGAACTGTCTGCACTAAAGATGGCACTCATTTACTCCAATCATGAACTGTCTGCACTAAAGATGGCACCCTTTACTCCAATCATGAACTGTCTGCCCTAAAGATGGCGCCCCTTTACTCCAATCATGAACCGGCTGCCCTAAAGATGGCGCCCATTTACTCCAATCATGAACTGTCTGCACTAAAGATGGCTTTCCTTTACTCCAATCATGAACCGGCTGCCCTAAAGATGGCGCCCCTTTACTCCAATCATGAACTGTCTGCCCTAAAGATGGCGCCCCTTTACTCCAATCATGAAACGGCTGCCCTAAAGATGGCGCCCCTTTACTCCAATCATGAACTGTCTGCACTAAAGATGGCACCCATTTACTCCAATCATGAACTGTCTGCACTAAAGATGGCACCCATTTACTCAAATCATGAATTGTCTGCCCTAAAGATGGCGCCCCTTTACTCCAATCATGAACCGGCTGCCCTAAAGATGGCGCCCCTTTACTCCAATCATGAACCGGCTGCCCTAAAGATGGCGCCCCTTTACTCCAATCATGAACCGGCTGCCCTAAAGATGGCGCCCCTTTACTCCAATCATGAACCGGCTGCCCTAAAGATGGCGCACCTTTACTCCAATCATGGACCGGCTGCTCTAAAGATGGCGCCCCTTTACTCCAATCATGAACTGTCTGCACTAAAGATGGCGCCCCTTTACTCCAATCATGAACCGGCTGCCCTAAAGATGGCGCCCCTTTACTCCAATCATGAACCGGCTGGCCTAAAGATGGCGCCCCTTTACTCCAATCATGAACCGGCTGCACTAAAGATGGCGCCCCTTTACTCCAATCATGAACCGGCTGCCCTAATGATGGCGCTCCTTTACACCAATCATGAACTGTCTGCCCTAAAGATGGCGCCCCTTTACTCCAATCATGAACTGTCTGCACTAAAGATGGCGCTCCTTTACTCCAATCATGAACTGTCTGCCCTAAAGATGGCGCCCCTTTACTCCAATCATGAACCGGCTGCCCTAATGATGGCGCTCCTTTACTCCAATCATGAACTGTCTGCCCTAAAGATGGCGCCCCTTTACTCCAATCATGAACCGGCTGCCCTAAAGATGGCGCCCCTTTACTCCAATCATGAACTGTCTGCCCTAAAGATGGTGCCCCTTTACTCCAATCATGAACTGTCTGCCCTAAAGATGGCGCTCCTTTACTCCAATCATGAACCGGCTGCACTAAAGATGGCGCTCCTTTACTCCAATCATGGACCGGCTGCACTAAAGATGGCGCTCCTTTACTCCAATCATGGACCGGCTGCCCTAAAGATGGTGCCCCTTTACTCCAATCATGAACTGTCTGCCCTAAAGATGGCGCCCCTTTACTCCAATCATGAACCGTCTGCCCTAAAGATGGCGCCTCTTTACTCCAATCATGAACTGTCTGCCTAAAGATGGCGCCCCTTTACTCCAATCATGAACCGGCTGCGCTAATGATGGCGCTCCTTTACTCCAATCATGAACTGTCTGCACTAAAGATGGCGCCCCTTTACTCCAATCATGAACTGTCTGCACTAAAGATGGCGCCCCTTTACTCCAATCATGAACCAGCTGCCCTAAAGATGGCGCCCCTTTACTCCAATCATGAACCGGCTGCCCTAATGATGGCGCCCCTTTACTCCAATCATGAACCGGCTGCCCTAAAGATGGCGCCTCTTTACTCCAATCATGAACTGTCTGCACTAAAGATGGCGCCCCTTTACTCCAATCATGAACTGTCTGCCCTAAAGATGGCGCTCCTTTACTCCAATCATGAACTGTCTGCACTAAAGATGGCGCCCCTTTACTCCAATCATGAACTGTCTGCCCTAAAGATGGCGCCCCTTTACTCCAATCATGAACTGTCTGCACTAAAGATGGCGCTCCTTTACTCCAATCATGAACTGTCTGCCCTAAAGATGGCGCCCCTTTACTCCAATCATGAACCGGCTGCGCTAAAGATGGCGCCCCTTTACTCCAATCATGAACTGTCTGCACTAAAGATGGCGCTCCTTTACTCCAATCATGAACTGTCTGCCCTAATGATGGCGCTCCTTTACTCCAATCATGAACTGTCTGCCCTAAAGATGGCGCCCCTTTACTCCAATCATGAACTGTCTGCACTAAAGATGGCGCCCCTTTACTCCAATCATGAACTGTCTGCCCTAAAGATGGCGCCCCTTTACTCCAATCATGAACTGTCTGCCCTAAAGATGGCGCCCCTTTACTCCAATCATGAACTGTCTGCACTAAAGATGGCGCTCCTTTACTCCAATCATGAACTGTCTGCCCTAAAGATGGCTTTCCTTTACTCCAATCATGAACGGCTGCTCTAAAGATGGCGCTCCTTTACTCCAATCATGAACTGTCTGCCCTAAAGATGGCGCTCCTTTACTCCAATCATGAACTGTCTGCCCTAAAGATGGCGCTCCTTTACTCCAATCATGAACTGTCTGCACTAAAGATGGCTCTCCTTTACTCCAATCATGAACTGTCTGCCCTAAAGATGGCGCCCCTTTACTCAAATCATGAACCGGCTGCCCTAAAGATGGCGCTCCTTTACTCCAATCATGAACTGTCTGCCCTAAAGATGGTGCTCCTTTACTCCAATCATGGACCGGCTGCCCTAAAGATGGCTCTCCTTTACTCCAATCATGAACTGTCTGCCCTAAAGATGGCGCTCCTTTACTCCAATCATGGACCGGCTGCCCTAAAGATGGTGCTCCTTTACTCCAATCATGGACCGTCTGCCCTAAAGATGGCGCCCTTTACTCCAATCATGAACCGGCTGCTCTAAAGATGGCGCTCCTTTACTCCAATCATGAACCGGCTGCACTAAAGATGGCGCTCCTTTACTCCAATCATGGACCGGCTGCACTAAAGATGGCGCTCCTTTACTCCAATCATGGACCGGCTGCACTAAAGATGGCGCTCCTTTACTCCAATCATGGACCGGCTGCACTAAAGATGGCGCTCCTTTAATCCAATCATGGACCGGCTGTTCTAAAGATGGCGCTCCTTTACTCCAATCATGAACCGTCTGCCCTAAAGATGGCGCTCCTTTACTCCAATCATGAACCGTCTGCCCTAAAGATGGCGCCCATTTACTCCAATCATTGACCGGCTGCTCTAAAGATGGCGCTCCTTTACTCCAATCATGAAAAGGCTGCCTAAAGATGGCGCTCCTTTACTCCAATCATGGAACGGCTGCCATAAACATGGCGCTCCTTTACTCCAATCATGGAACGGCTGCCATAAAGATGGCGCTCCTTTACTCCAATCATGAAAAGGCTGCCTAAAGATGGCGCTCCTTTACTCCAATCATGGACCGGCTGCCCTAAAGATGGTGCTCCTTTACTCCAATCATGGACCGGCTGCCCTAAAGATGGCGCTCCTTTACTCCAATCATGAACAGCTGCCATAAAGATGGCGCTCCTTTACTCCAATCATGAACCGGCTGCCCTAAAGATGGCGTTCCTTTACTCCAATCATGAACTGTCTGCCCTAAAGATGGCTCTCCTTTACTCCAATCATGGAACGGCTGCCCTAAAGATGGCGCTCCTTTACTCCAATCATGAACTGTCTGCCCTAAAGATGGCGCCCCTTTACTCCAATCATGAACCGGCTGCTCTAAAGATGGCGCTCCTTTACTCCAATCATGAACTGGCTGCCCTAAAGATGGCTCTCCTTTACTCCAATCATGGACCGGCTGCCCTAAAAATGGCTCTCATTTACTCCAATCATGGAGTGTCTGCCCTAAAGATGGTGCTCCTTTACTCCAATCATGGACCGGCTGCCCTAAAGATGGCTCTCCTTTACTCCAATCATGAACCGGCTAACCTAAAGATGGTGCTCCTTTACTCCAATCATGAACCGGCTGCCCTAAAGATGGCTTTCCTTTACTCCAATCATGAACCGGCTGCTCCAAAGATGGCTTTCCTTTACTCCAATCATGAACCAGCTGCTCTAAAGATGGTGCTCCTTTAGTCCAATCATGAACCGGCTGCCCTAAAGATGGTGCTTCTTTACTCCAATCATGAACCGGCTGCCCTAAAGATGGCTTTCCTTTACTCCAATCATGAACCGGCTGCTCTAAAGATGGCTTTCCTTTACTCCAATCATGAACCGGCTGCTCTAAAGATGGCGGTCCTTTAGTCCAATCATGAACCGGCTGCCCTAAAGATGGCTTTCCTTTACTCCAATCATGAACCGGCTGCCCTAAAGATGGCGCTCCTTTAGTCCAATCATGAACCGGCTGCCCTAAAGATGGTGCTCCTTTACTCCAATCATGAACCGGCTGCCCTAAAGATGGCTTTCCTTTACTCCAATCATGAACCGGCTGCTCTAAAGATGGCGCTCCTTTATTCCAATCATGAACCGGCTGCCCTAAAGATGGTGCTCCTTTACTCCAATCATGAACCGGCTGCCCTAAAGATGGCTTTCCTTTACTCCAATCATGAACCGGCTGCTCTAAAGATGGCGCTCCTTTACTCCAATCATGAACCGGCTGCCCTAAAGATGGTGCTCCTTTACTCCAATCATGAACCGGCTGCCCTAAAGATGGCTTTCCTTTACTCCAATCATGAACCGGCTGCCCTAAAGATGGCTTTCCTTTACTCCAATCATGAACTGTCTGCCCTAAAGATGGCTTTCCTTTACTCCAATCATGAACTTTCTGCCCTAAAGATGGCGCTCCTTTAGTCCAATCATGAACCGGCTGCCCTAAAGATGGCTTTCCTTTACTCCAATCATGAACCGGCTGCCCTAAAGATGGCGCTCCTTTAGTCCAATCATGAACCGGCTGCCCTAAAGATGGCTTTCCTTTACTCCAATCATGAACTGGCTGCCCTAAAGATGGTGCTCCTTTAGTCCAATCATGAACCGGCTGCCCTAAAGATGGCTTTCCTTTACTCCAATCATGAACTGTCTGCCCTAAAGATGGTGCTCCTTTAGTCCAATCATGAACCGGCTGCCCTAAAGATGGTGCTCCTTTAGTCCAATCATGAACCGGCTGCCCTAAAGATGGTGCTCCTTTAGTCCAATCATGAACCGGCTGCCCTAAAGATGGCTTTCCTTTACTCCAATCATGAACTGTCTGCCCTAAAGATGGCTTTCCTTTACTCCAATCATGAACTGTCTGCCCTAAAGATGGTGCTCCTTTAGTCCAATCATGAACCGGCTGCCCTAAAGATGGCTTTCCTTTACTCCAATCATGAACTGTCTGCCCTAAAGATGGCTTTCCTTTACTCCAATCATGAACTGTCTGCCCTAAAGATGGATTTCCTTTACTCCAATCATGAACTGTCTGCCCTAAAGATGGCTTTCCTTTACTCCAATCATGAACTGTCTGCCCTAAAGATGGCTTTCCTTTACTCCAATCATGAACTGTCTGCCCTAAAGATGGCTTTCCTTTACTCCAATCATGAACTGTCTGCCCTAAAGATGGCGCTCCTTTAATCCAATCATGGACCGGCTGCCCTAAAGATGGTGCTCCTTTACTCCAATCATGGGCCGGCTGCCCTAAAGATGGCGCTCCTTTACTCCAATCATGGAACGGCTGCCATAAACATGGCGCTCCTTTACTCCAATCATGAACCGGCTGCCCTAAAGATGGAGTTCCTTTACTCCAATCATGAACTGTCTGCCCTAAAGATGGCTCTCCTTTACTCCAATCATGGAACAGCTGCCCTAAAGATGGCGCTCCTTTACTCCAATCATGAACTGTCTGCCCTAAAGATGGTGCTCCTTTACTCCAATCATGGAACGGCTGCCCTAAAGATGGCGCTCACTTACTCCAATCATGAACTGTCTGCCCTAAAGATGGCTCTCCTTTACTCCAATCATGGAACGGCTGCCCTAAAGATGGCGCTCCTTTACTCCAATCATGAACTGTCTGCCCTAAAGATGGCGCCCCTTTACTCCAATCATGAACCGGCTGCTCTAAAGATGGCGCTCCTTTACTCCAATCATGAACTGGCTGCATAAAAATGGCTCTCCCTTACTCCAATCATGGACCGGCTGCCCTAAAAATGGCTCTCATTTACTCCAATCATGGAGTGTCTGCCCTAAAGATGGTGCTCCTTTACTCCAATCATGGACCGGCTGCCCTAAAGATGGTGCTCCTTTACTCCAATCATGAACCGGCTGCCCTAAAGATGGTGCTCCTTTACTCCAATCATGAACCGGCTGCCCTAAAGATGGCTTTCCTTTACTCCAATCATGAACCGGCTGCTCTAAAGATGGCTTTCCTTTACTCCAATCATGAACCGGCTGCTCTAAAGATGGTGCTCCTTTAGTCCAATCATGAACCGGCTGCCCTAAAGATGGTGCTTCTTTACTCCAATCATGAACCGGCTGCCCTAAAGTTGGCTTTCCTTTACTCCAATCATGAACCGGCTGCTCTAAAGATGGCTTTCCTTTACTCCAATCATGAACCGGCTGCTCTAAAGATGGCGCTCCTTTAGTCCAATCATGAACCGGCTGCCCTAAAGATGGCTTTCCTTTACTCCAATCATGAACCGGCTGCCCTAAAGATGGCGCTCCTTTAGTCCAATCATGAACCGGCTGCCCTAAAGATGGTGCTCCTTTACTCCAATCATGAACCGGCTGCCCTAAAGATGGCTTTCCTTTACTCCAATCATGAACCGGCTGCTCTAAAGATGGCGCTCCTTTACTCCAATCATGAACCGGCTGCCCTAAAGATGGTGCTCCTTTACTCCAATCATGAACCGGCTGCCCTAAAGATGGCTTTCCTTTACTCCAATCATGAACCGGCTGCTCTAAAGATGGCGCTCCTTTGCTCCAATCATGAACCGGCTGCCCTAAAGATGGTGCTCCTTTACTCCAATCATGAACCGGCTGCCCTAAAGATGGCTTTCCTTTACTCCAATCATGAACCGCCTGCCCTAAAGATGGCTTTCCTTTACTCCAATCATGAACTGTCTGCCCTAAAGATGGCTTTCCTTTACTCCAATCATGAACTGTCTGCCCTAAAGATGGCGCTCCTTTAGTCCAATCATGAACCGGCTGCCCTAAAGATGGCTTTCCTTTACTCCAATCATGAACCGGCTGCCCTAAAGATGGCGCTCCTTTAGTCCAATCATGAACCGGCTGCCCTAAAGATGGTGCTCCTTTACTCCAATCATGAACCGGCTGCCCTAAAGATGGCTTTCCTTTACTCCAATCATGAACCGGCTGCCCTAAAGATGGCTTTCCTTTACTCCAATCATGAACTGTCTGCCCTAAAGATGGCTTTCCTTTACTCCAATCATGAACTGTCTGCCCTAAAGATGGCGCTCCTTTAGTCCAATCATGAACCGGCTGCCCTAAAGATGGCTTTCCTTTACTCCAATCATGAACCGGCTGCCCTAAAGATGGCGCTCCTTTAGTCCAATCATGAACCGGCTGCCCTAAAGATGGCTTTCCTTTACTCCAATCATGAACCGGCTGCCCTAAAGATGGTGCTCCTTTAGTCCAATCATGAACCGGCTGCCCTAAAGATGGCTTTCCTTTACTCCAATCATGAACTGTCTGCCCTAAAGATGGTGCTCCTTTAGTCCAATCATGAACCGGCTGCCCTAAAGATGGTGCTCCTTTAGTCCAATCATGAACCGGCTGCCCTAAAGATGGTGCTCCTTTAGTCCAATCATGAACCGGCTGCCCTAAAGATGGCTTTCCTTTACTCCAATCATGAACTGTCTGCCCTAAAGATGGCTTTCCTTTATCCAATCATGAACTGTCTGCCCTAAAGATGGTGCTCCTTTAGTCCAATCATGAACCGGCTGCCTTAAAGATGGCTTTCCTTTACTCCAATCATGAACTGTCTGCCCTAAAGATGGCTTTCCTTTACTCCAATCATGAACTGTCTGCCCTAAAGATGGATTTCCTTTACTCCAATCATGAACTGTCTGCCCTAAAGATGGCTTTCCTTTACTCCAATCATGAACTGTCTGCCCTAAAGATGGCTTTCCTTTACTCCAATCATGAACTGTCTGCCCTAAAGATGGCGCTCCTTTAGTCCAATCATGAACCGGCTGCCCTAAAGATGGCGCTCCTTTACTCCAATCATGAACTGTCTGCCCTAAAGATGGCGCTCCTTTACTCCAATCATGAACCGGCTGCCCTAAAGATGGCGCTCCTTTACTCCAATCATGAACTGTCTGCCCTAAAGATGGCGCTCCTTTACTCCAATCATGGACCGTCTGCCCTAAAGATGGCGCTCCTTTACTCCAATCATGAACTGTCTGCCCTAAAGATGGCGCTCCTTTACTCCAATCATGGACCGTCTGCCCTAAAGTTGGCGCTCCTTAACTCCAATCATGGACCGGCTGCCCTAAAGATGGCGCCCCTATACTCCAATCATGAACTGTCTGCACTAAAGATGGCACCCATTTACTCCAATCATGAACTGTCTGCACTAAAGATGGCACCCATTTACTCCAATCATGAACTGTCTGCCCTAAAGATGGCACCCATTTACTCCAATCATGAACTGTCTGCACTAAAGATGGCACCCATTTACTCCAATCATGAACTGTCTGCCCTAAAGATGGCACCCATTTACTCCAATCATGAACTGTCTGCACTAAAGATGGCACCCATTTACTCCAATCATGAACTGTCTGCACTAAAGATGGCACCCATTTACTCCAATCATGAACTGTCTGCCCTAAAGATGGCACCCATTTACTCCAATCATGAACTGTCTGCACTAAAGATGGCACTCATTTACTCCAATCATGAACTGTCTGCACTAAAGATGGCACCCTTTACTCCAATCATGAACTGTCTGCCCTAAAGATGGCGCCCCTTTACTCCAATCATGAACCGGCTGCCCTAAAGATGGCGCCCCTTTACTCCAATCATGAACTGTCTGCTCTAAAGATGGCACCCATTTACTCCAATCATGAACCGGCTGCCCTAAAGATGGCGCCCCTTTACTCCAATCATGAACTGTCTGCCCTAAAGATGGCGCCCCTTTACTCCAATCATGAAACGGCTGCCCTAAGATGGCGCCCCTTTACTCCAATCATGAACTGTCTGCACTAAAGATGGCACCCATTTACTCCAATCATGAACTGTCTGCCCTAAAGATGGCGCCCCTTTACTCCAATCATGAACCGGCTGCCCTAAAGATGGCGCCCCTTTACTCCAATCATGAACCGGCTGCCCTAAAGATGGCGCCCTTTACTCCAATCATGAACCGGCTGCCCTAAAGATGGCGCCCCTTTACTCCAATCATGAACCGGCTGCCCTAAAGATGGCGCCCCTTTACTCCAATCATGAACTGTCTGCACTAAAGATGGCGCCCCTTTACTCCAATCATGAACCGGCTGCCCTAAAGATGGCGCCCCTTTACTCCAATCATGAACCGGCTGCCCTAAAGATGGCGCCCCTTTACTCCAATCATGAACTGTCTGCACTAAAGATGGCGCCCCTTTACTCCAATCATGAACTGTCTGCCCTAAAGATGGCGCCCCTTTACTCCAATCATGAACTGTCTGCCCTAAAGATGGCGCCCCTTTACTCCAATCATGAACCGGCTGCCCTAAAGATGGCGCCCCTTTACTCCAATCATGAACTGTCTGCCCTAAAGATGGTGCCCCTTTACTCCAATCATGAACTGTCTGCCCTAAAGATGGCGCTCCTTTACTCCAATCATGAACCGGCTGCACTAAAGATGGCGCTCCTTTACTCCAATCATGGACCGGCTGCACTAAAGATGGCGCTCCTTTACTCCAATCATGGACCGGCTGCCCTAAAGATGGTGCCCCTTTACTCCAATCATGAACTGTCTGCCCTAAAGATGGCGCCCCTTTACTCCAATCATGAACCGTCTGCCCTAAAGATGGCGCCCCTTTACTCCAATCATGAACTGTCTGCCTAAAGATGGCGCCCCTTTACTCCAATCATGAACCGGCTGCCCTAATGATGGCGCTCCTTTACTCCAATCATGAACTGTCTGCACTAAAGATGGCGCCCCTTTACTCCAATCATGAACTGTCTGCCCTAAAGATGGCGCCCCTTTACTCCAATCATGAACCGGCTGCTCTAAAGATGGCGCTCCTTTGCTCCAATCATGAACCGGCTGCCCTAAAGATGGTGCTCCTTTACTCCAATCATGAACCGGCTGCCCTAAAGATGGCTTTCCTTTACTCCAATCATGAACCGGCTGCCCTAAAGATGGCTTTCCTTTACTCCAATCATGAACTGTCTGCCCTAAAGATGGCTTTCCTTTACTCCAATCATGAACTGTCTGCCCTAAAGATGGCGCTCCTTTAGTCCAATCATGAACCGGCTGCCCTAAAGATGGCTTTCCTTTACTCCAATCATGAACCGGCTGCCCTAAAGATGGCGCTCCTTTAGTCCAATCATGAACCGGCTGCCCTAAAGATGGTGCTCCTTTACTCCAATCATGAACCGGCTGCCCTAAAGATGGCTTTCCTTTACTCCAATCATGAACCGGCTGCCCTAAAGATGGCTTTCCTTTACTCCAATCATGAACTGTCTGCCCTAAAGATGGCTTTCCTTTACTCCAATCATGAACTGTCTGCCCTAAAGATGGCGCTCCTTTAGTCCAATCATGAACCGGCTGCCCTAAAGATGGCTTTCCTTTACTCCAATCATGAACCGGCTGCCCTAAAGATGGCGCTCCTTTAGTCCAATCATGAACCGGCTGCCCTAAAGATGGCTTTCCTTTACTCCAATCATGAACCGGCTGCCCTAAAGATGGTGCTCCTTTAGTCCAATCATGAACCGGCTGCCCTAAAGATGGCTTTCCTTTACTCCAATCATGAACTGTCTGCCCTAAAGATGGTGCTCCTTTAGTCCAATCATGAACCGGCTGCCCTAAAGATGGTGCTCCTTTAGTCCAATCATGAACCGGCTGCCCTAAAGATGGTGCTCCTTTAGTCCAATCATGAACCGGCTGCCCTAAAGATGGCTTTCCTTTACTCCAATCATGAACTGTCTGCCCTAAAGATGGCTTTCCTTTACTCCAATCATGAACTGTCTGCCCTAAAGATGGTGCTCCTTTAGTCCAATCATGAACCGGCTGCCTTAAAGATGGCTTTCCTTTACTCCAATCATGAACTGTCTGCCCTAAAGATGGCTTTCCTTTACTCCAATCATGAACTGTCTGCCCTAAAGATGGATTTCCTTTACTCCAATCATGAACTGTCTGCCCTAAAGATGGCTTTCCTTTACTCCAATCATGAACTGTCTGCCCTAAAGATGGCTTTCCTTTACTCCAATCATGAACTGTCTGCCCTAAAGATGGCGCTCCTTTAGTCCAATCATGAACCGGCTGCCCTAAAGATGGCGCTCCTTTACTCCAATCATGAACTGTCTGCCCTAAAGATGGCGCTCCTTTACTCCAATCATGAACCGGCTGCCCTAAAGATGGCGCTCCTTTACTCCAATCATGAACTGTCTGCCCTAAAGATGGCGCTCCTTTACTCCAATCATGGACCGTCTGCCCTAAAGATGGCGCTCCTTTACTCCAATCATGAACTGTCTGCCCTAAAGATGGCGCTCCTTTACTCCAATCATGGACCGTCTGCCCTAAAGATGGCGCTCCTTTACTCCAATCATGGACCGGCTGCCCTAAAGATGGCGCCCCTTTACTCCAATCATGAACTGTCTGCACTAAAGATGGCACCCATTTACTCCAATCATGAACTGTCTGCACTAAAGATGGCACCCATTTACTCCAATCATGAACTGTCTGCCCTAAAGATGGCACCCATTTACTCCAATCATGAACTGTCTGCACTAAAGATGGCACCCATTTACTCCAATCATGAACTGTCTGCCCTAAAGATGGCACCCATTTACTCCAATCATGAACTGTCTGCACTAAAGATGGCACCCATTTACTCCAATCATGAACTGTCTGCACTAAAGATGGCACCCTTTACTCCAATCATGAACTGTCTGCCCTAAAGATGGCACCCTTTACTCCAATCATGAACTGTCTGCACTAAAGATGGCACTCATTTACTCCAATCATGAACTGTCTGCACTAAAGATGGCACCCATTTACTCCAATCATGAACTGTCTGCCCTAAAGATGGCGCCCCTTTACTCCAATCATGAACCGGCTGCCCTAAAGATGGCGCCCCTTTACTCCAATCATGAACTGTCTGCACTAAAGATGGCACCCATTTACTCCAATCATGAACCGGCTGCCCTAAAGATGGCGCCCCTTTACTCCAATCATGAACTGTCTGCCCTAAAGATGGCGCCCCTTTACTCCAATCATGAAACGGCTGCCCTAAAGATGGCGCCCCTTTACTCCAATCATGAACTGTCTGCACTAAAGATGGCACCCATTTACTCCAATCATGAACTGTCTGCACTAAAGATGGCACCCATTTACTCCAATCATGAACTGTCTGCCCTAAAGATGGCGCCCCTTTACTCCAATCATGAACCGGCTGCCCTAAAGATGGCGCCCCTTTACTCCAATCATGAACCGGCTGCCCTAAAGATGGCGCCCCTTTACTCCAATCATGAACCGGCTGCCCTAAAGATGGCGCCCCTTTACTCCAATCATGAACCGGCTGCCCTAAAGATGGCGCACCTTTACTCCAATCATGGACCGGCTGCTCTAAAGATGGCGCCCCTTTACTCCAATCATGAACTGTCTGCACTAAAGATGGCGCCCCTTTACTCCAATCATGAACCGGCTGCCCTAAAGATGGCGCCCCTTTACTCCAATCATGAACCGGCTGGCCTAAAGATGGCGCCCCTTTACTCCAATCATGAACCGGCTGCACTAAAGATGGCGCCCCTTTACTCCAATCATGAACCGGCTGCCCTAAAGATGGCGCTCCTTTACTCCAATCATGAACTGTCTGCCCTAAAGATGGCGCTCCTTTACTCCAATCATGAACTGTCTGCACTAAAGATGGCGCTCCTTTACTCCAATCATGAACCGGCTGCCCTAAAGATGGCGCCCCTTTACTCCAATCATGAACTGTCTGCCCTAAAGATGGTGCCCCTTTACTCCAATCATGAACCGGCTGCCCTAAAGATGGCGCTCCTTTACTCCAATCATGAACCGGCTGCACTAAAGATGGCGCTCCTTTACTCCAATCATGGACCGGCTGCACTAAAGATGGCGCTCCTTTACTCCAATCATGGACCGGCTGCCCTAAAGATGGTGCCCCTTTACTCCAATCATGAACTGTCTGCCCTAAAGATGGCGCCCCTTTACTCCAATCATGAACCGTCTGCCCTAAAGATGGCGCCCCTTTACTCCAATCATGAACTGTCTGCCTAAAGATGGCGCCCCTTTACTCCAATCATGAACCGGCTGCCCTAAAGATGGCGCTCCTTTACTCCAATCATGAACTGTCTGCACTAAAGATGGCGCCCCTTTACTCCAATCATGAACTGTCTGCACTAAAGATGGCGCCCCTTTACTCCAATCATGAACCAGCTGCCCTAAAGATGGCGCCCCTTTACTCCAATCATGAACCGGTTGCCCTAAAGATGGCGCCCCTTTACTCCAATCATGAACCGGCTGCCCTAAAGATGGCGCCCCTTTACTCCAATCATGAACTGTCTGCCCTAAAGATGGTGCCCCTTTACTCCAATCATGAACTGTCTGCCCTAAAGATGGCGCTCCTTTACTCCAATCATGAACCGGCTGCACTAAAGATGGCGCTCCTTTACTCCAATCATGGACCGGCTGCACTAAAGATGGCGCTCCTTTACTCCAATCATGGACCGGCTGCCCTAAAGATGGTGCCCCTTTACTCCAATCATGAACTGTCTGCCCTAAAGATGGCGCCCCTTTACTCCAATCATGAACCGTCTGCCCTAAAGATGGCGCCCCTTTACTCCAATCATGAACTGTCTGCCTAAAGATGGCGCCCCTTTACTCCAATCATGAACCGGCTGCCCTAAAGATGGCGCTCCTTTACTCCAATCATGAACTGTCTGCACTAAAGATGGCGCCCCTTTACTCCAATCATGAACTGTCTGCCCTAAAGATGGCGCCCCTTTACTCCAATCATGAACCGGCTGCTCTAAAGATGGCGCTCCTTTACTCCAATCATGAACCGGCTGCCCTAAAGATGGTGCTCCTTTACTCCAATCATGAACCGGCTGCCCTAAAGATGGCTTTCCTTTACTCCAATCATGAACCGGCTGCCCTAAAGATGGCTTTCCTTTACTCCAATCATGAACTGTCTGCCCTAAAGATGGCTTTCCTTTACTCCAATCATGAACTGTCTGCCCTAAAGATGGCGCTCCTTTAGTCCAATCATGAACCGGCTGCCCTAAAGATGGCGCTCCTTTACTCCAATCATGAACCGGCTGCCCTAAAGATGGTGCTCCTTTACTCCAATCATGAACCGGCTGCCCTAAAGATGGCTTTCCTTTACTCCAATCATGAACCGGCTGCCCTAAAGATGGCTTTCCTTTACTCCAATCATGAACTGTCTGCCCTAAAGATGGCTTTCCTTTACTCCAATCATGAACTGTCTGCCCTAAAGATGGCGCTCCTTTAGTCCAATCATGAACCGGCTGCCCTAAAGATGGCTTTCCTTTACTCCAATCATGAACCGGCTGCCCTAAAGATGGCGCTCCTTTAGTCCAATCATGAACCGGCTGCCCTAAAGATGGTGCTCCTTTACTCCAATCATGAACCGGCTGCCCTAAAGATGGCTTTCCTTTACTCCAATCATGAACCGGCTGCCCTAAAGATGGCTTTCCTTTACTCCAATCATGAACTGTCTGCCCTAAAGATGGCTTTCCTTTACTCCAATCATGAACTGTCTGCCCTAAAGATGGCGCTCCTTTAGTCCAATCATGAACCGGCTGCCCTAAAGATGGCTTTCCTTTACTCCAATCATGAACCGGCTGCCCTAAAGATGGCGCTCCTTTAGTCCAATCATGAACCGGCTGCCCTAAAGATGGCTTTCCTTTACTCCAATCATGAACCGGCTGCCCTAAAGATGGTGCTCCTTTAGTCCAATCATGAACCGGCTGCCCTAAAGATGGCTTTCCTTTACTCCAATCATGAACTGTCTGCCCTAAAGATGGTGCTCCTTTAGTCCAATCATGAACCGGCTGCCCTAAAGATGGTGCTCCTTTAGTCCAATCATGAACCGGCTGCCCTAAAGATGGTGCTCCTTTAGTCCAATCATGAACCGGCTGCCCTAAAGATGGCTTTCCTTTACTCCAATCATGAACTGTCTGCCCTAAAGATGGCTTTCCTTTACTCCAATCATGAACTGTCTGCCCTAAAGATGGTGCTCCTTTAGTCCAATCATGAACCGGCTGCCTTAAAGATGGCTTTCCTTTACTCCAATCATGAACTGTCTGCCCTAAAGATGGCTTTCCTTTACTCCAATCATGAACTGTCTGCCCTAAAGATGGATTTCCTTTACTCCAATCATGAACTGTCTGCCCTAAAGATGGCTTTCCTTTACTCCAATCATGAACTGTCTGCCCTAAAGATGGCTTTCCTTTACTCCAATCATGAACTGTCTGCCCTAAAGATGGCGCTCCTTTAGTCCAATCATGAACCGGCTGCCCTAAAGATGGCGCTCCTTTACTCCAATCATGAACTGTCTGCCCTAAAGATGGCGCTCCTTTACTCCAATCATGAACCGGCTGCCCTAAAGATGGCGCTCCTTTACTCCAATCATGAACTGTCTGCCCTAAAGATGGCGCTCCTTTACTCCAATCATGGACCGTCTGCCCTAAAGATGGCGCTCCTTTACTCCAATCATGAACTGTCTGCCCTAAAGATGGCGCTCCTTTACTCCAATCATGGACCGTCTGCCCTAAAGATGGCGCTCCTTTACTCCAATCATGGACCGGCTGCCCTAAAGATGGCGCCCCTTTACTCCAATCATGAACTGTCTGCACTAAAGATGGCACCCATTTACTCCAATCATGAACTGTCTGCACTAAAGATGGCACCCATTTACTCCAATCATGAACTGTCTGCCCTAAAGATGGCACCCATTTACTCCAATCATGAACTGTCTGCACTAAAGATGGCACCCATTTACTCCAATCATGAACTGTCTGCCCTAAAGATGGCACCCATTTACTCCAATCATGAACTGTCTGCACTAAAGATGGCACCCATTTACTCCAATCATGAACTGTCTGCACTAAAGATGGCACCCTTTACTCCAATCATGAACTGTCTGCCCTAAAGATGGCACCCATTTACTCCAATCATGAACTGTCTGCACTAAAGATGGCACTCATTTACTCCGTTCGTTCGTTCGTTCGCTTTCGTCAGCTTTGACCTCTGACGAAGTCCCACCCACTCAATTTTTGTGGGACTGAATTTTGCGTGTAAAGTCTGTTTTATCCCATTGCAGGATGCCCCTCGCCATGCAGGCAGATTTACTCCGACTTCAGAGGTACTAATTTTTAGGGAATTAGTAAAACCCAGGTGTCCTCGCCAGGGTACGAACCCCGACTGTTGCCGTGGTAAGCCAACCGCCTATCGATTGCGCTAACCGGACACCCACTCATTTACTCCAATCATGAACTGTCTGCACTAAAGATGGCACCCATTTACTCCAATCATGAACTGTCTGCCCTAAAGATGGCGCCCCTTTACTCCAATCATGAACCGGCTGCCCTAAAGATGGCGCCCCTTTACTCCAATCATGAACTGTCTGCACTAAAGATGGCACCCTTTACTCCAATCATGAACCGGCTGCCCTAAAGATGGCGCCCCTTTACTCCAATCATGAACTGTCTGCCCTAAAGATGGCGCCCCTTTACTCCAATCATGAAACGGCTGCCCTAAAGATGGCGCCCTTTACTCCAATCATGAACTGTCTGCACTAAAGATGGCACCCTTTACTCCAATCATGAACTGTCTGCACTAAAGATGGCACCCTTTACTCCAATCATGAACTGTCTGCCCTAAAGATGGCGCCCCTTTACTCCAATCATGAACCGGCTGCCCTAAAGATGGCGCCCCTTTACTCCAATCATGAACCGGCTGCCCTAAAGATGGCGCCCCTTTACTCCAATCATGAACCGGCTGCCCTAAAGATGGCGCCCCTTTACTCCAATCATGAACCGGCTGCCCTAAAGATGGCGCACCTTTACTCCAATCATGGACCGGCTGCTCTAAAGATGGCGCCCCTTTACTCCAATCATGAACTGTCTGCACTAAAGATGGCGCCCCTTTACTCCAATCATGAACCGGCTGCCCTAAAGATGGCGCCCCTTTACTCCAATCATGAACCGGCTGGCCTAAAGATGGCGCCCCTTTACTCCAATCATGAACCGGCTGCACTAAAGATGGCGCCCCTTTACTCCAATCATGAACCGGCTGCCCTAAAGATGGCGCTCCTTTACTCCAATCATGAACTGTCTGCCCTAAAGATGGCGCCCCTTTACTCCAATCATAAAGTGTCTGCACTAAAGATGGCGCTCCTTTACTCCAATCATGAACTGTCTGCCCTAAAGATGGCGCCCCTTTACTCCAATCATGAACCGGCTGCCCTAAAGATGGCGCTCCTTTACTCCAATCATGAACTGTCTGCCCTAAAGATGGCGCCCCTTTACTCCAATCATGAACCGGCTGCCCTAAAGATGGCGCCCCTTTACTCCAATCATGAACTGTCTGCCCTAAAGATGGTGCCCCTTTACTCCAATCATGAACCGGCTGCCCTAAAGATGGCGCTCCTTTACTCCAATCATGAACCGGCTGCACTAAAGATGGCGCTCCTTTACTCCAATCATGGACCGGCTGCACTAAAGATGGCGCTCCTTTACTCCAATCATGGACCGGCTGCCCTAAAGATGGTGCCCCTTTACTCCAATCATGAACTGTCTGCCCTAAAGATGGCGCCCCTTTACTCCAATCATGAACCGTCTGCCCTAAAGATGGCGCCCCTTTACTCCAATCATGAACTGTCTGCCTAAAGATGGCGCCCCTTTACTCCAATCATGAACCGGCTGCCCTAAAGATGGCGCTCCTTTACTCCAATCATGAACTGTCTGCACTAAAGATGGCGCCCCTTTACTCCAATCATGAACTGTCTGCCCTAAAGATGGCGCCCCTTTACTCCAATCATGAACCGGCTGCCCTAAAGATGGCGCCCCTTTACTCCAATCATGAACCGGTTGCCCTAAAGATGGCGCCCCTTTACTCCAATCATGAACCGGCTGCCCTAAAGATGGCGCCCCTTTACTCCAATCATGAACTGTCTGCCCTAAAGATGGTGCCCTTTACTCCAATCATGAACTGTCTGCCCTAAAGATGGCGCTCCTTTACTCCAATCATGAACCGGCTGCACTAAAGATGGCGCTCCTTTACTCCAATCATGGACCGGCTGCACTAAAGATGGCGCTCCTTTACTCCAATCATGACCGGCTGCCCTAAAGATGGTGCCCCTTTACTCCAATCATGAACTGTCTGCCCTAAAGATGGCGCCCCTTTACTCCAATCATGGACCGTCTGCCCTAAAGATGGCGCTCCTTTACTCCAATCATGGACCGGCTGCCCTAAAGATGGCGCCCCTTTACTCCAATCATGAACTGTCTGCACTAAAGATGGCACCCTTTACTCCAATCATGAACTGTCTGCACTAAAGATGGCACCCTTTACTCCAATCATGAACTGTCTGCCCTAAAGATGGCACCCTTTACTCCAATCATGAACTGTCTGCACTAAAGATGGCACCCTTTACTCCAATCATGAACTGTCTGCCCTAAAGATGGCACCCTTTACTCCAATCATGAACTGTCTGCACTAAAGATGGCACCCATTTACTCCAATCATGAACTGTCTGCACTAAAGATGGCACCCTTTACTCCAATCATGAACTGTCTGCCCTAAAGATGGCACCCTTTACTCCAATCATGAACTGTCTGCACTAAAGATGGCACTCATTTACTCCAATCATGAACTGTCTGCACTAAAGATGGCACCCATTTACTCCAATCATGAACTGTCTGCCCTAAAGATGGCGCCCCTTTACTCCAATCATGAACCGGCTGCCCTAAAGATGGCGCCCCTTTACTCCAATCATGAACTGTCTGCACTAAAGATGGCACCCTTTACTCCAATCATGAACCGGCTGCCCTAAAGATGGCGCCCCTTTACTCCAATCATGAACTGTCTGCCCTAAAGATGGCGCCCCTTTACTCCAATCATGAAACGGCTGCCCTAAAGATGGCGCCCCTTTACTCCAATCATGAACTGTCTGCACTAAAGATGGCACCCTTTACTCCAATCATGAACTGTCTGCACTAAAGATGGCACCCTTTACTCCAATCATGAACTGTCTGCCCTAAAGATGGCGCCCCTTTACTCCAATCATGAACCGGCTGCCCTAAAGATGGCGCCCCTTTACTCCAATCATGAACCGGCTGCCCTAAAGATGGCGCCCCTTTACTCCAATCATGAACCGGCTGCCCTAAAGATGGCGCCCCTTTACTCCAATCATGAACCGGCTGCACTAAAGATGGCGCACCTTTACTCCAATCATGGACCGGCTGCTCTAAAGATGGCGCCCCTTTACTCCAATCATGAACTGTCTGCACTAAAGATGGCGCCCCTTTACTCCAATCATGAACCGGCTGCCCTAAAGATGGCGCCCCTTTACTCCAATCATGAACCGGCTGGCCTAAAGATGGCGCCCCTTTACTCCAATCATGAACCGGCTGCACTAAAGATGGCGCCCCTTTACTCCAATCATGAACCGGCTGCCCTAAAGATGGCGCTCCTTTACTCCAATCATGAACTGTCTGCCCTAAAGATGGCGCCCCTTTACTCCAATCATGAACTGTCTGCACTAAAGATGGCGCTCCTTTACTCCAATCATGAACTGTCTGCCCTAAAGATGGCGCCCCTTTACTCCAATCATGAACCGGCTGCCCTAAAGATGGCGCTCCTTTACTCCAATCATGAACTGTCTGCCCTAAAGATGGCGCCCCTTTACTCCAATCATGAACCGGCTGCCCTAAAGATGGCGCCCCTTTACTCCAATCATGAACTGTCTGCCCTAAAGATGGTGCCCCTTTACTCCAATCATGAACCGGCTGCCCTAAAGATGGCGCTCCTTTACTCCAATCATGAACCGGCTGCACTAAAGATGGCGCTCCTTTACTCCAATCATGGACCGGCTGCACTAAAGATGGCGCTCCTTTACTCCAATCATGGACCGGCTGCCCTAAAGATGGTGCCCCTTTACTCCAATCATGAACTGTCTGCCCTAAAGATGGCGCCCCTTTACTCCAATCATGAACCGTCTGCCCTAAAGATGGCGCCCCTTTACTCCAATCATGAACTGTCTGCCTAAAGATGGCGCCCCTTTACTCCAATCATGAACCGGCTGCCCTAAAGATGGCGCTCCTTTACTCCAATCATGAACTGTCTGCACTAAAGATGGCGCCCCTTTACTCCAATCATGAACTGTCTGCACTAAAGATGGCGCCCCTTTACTCCAATCATGAACCAGCTGCCCTAAAGATGGCGCCCCTTTACTCCAATCATGAACCGGTTGCCCTAAAGATGGCGCCCCTTTACTCCAATCATGAACCGGCTGCCCTAAAGATGGCGCCCCTTTACTCCAATCATGAACTGTCTGCCCTAAAGATGGTGCCCCTTTACTCCAATCATGAACTGTCTGCCCTAAAGATGGCGCTCCTTTACTCCAATCATGAACCGGCTGCACTAAAGATGGCGCTCCTTTACTCCAATCATGGACCGGCTGCACTAAAGATGGCGCTCCTTTACTCCAATCATGGACCGGCTGCCCTAAAGATGGTGCCCCTTTACTCCAATCATGAACTGTCTGCCCTAAAGATGGCGCCCCTTTACTCCAATCATGAACCGTCTGCCCTAAAGATGGCGCCCCTTTACTCCAATCATGAACTGTCTGCCTAAAGATGGCGCCCCTTTACTCCAATCATGAACCGGCTGCCCTAATGATGGCGCTCCTTTACTCCAATCATGAACTGTCTGCACTAAAGATGGCGCCCCTTTACTCCAATCATGAACTGTCTGCCCTAAAGATGGCGCCCCTTTACTCCAATCATGAACCGGCTGCTCTAAAGATGGCGCTCCTTTACTCCAATCATGAACCGGCTGCCCTAAAGATGGTGCTCCTTTACTCCAATCATGAACCGGCTGCCCTAAAGATGGCTTTCCTTTACTCCAATCATGAACCGGCTGCCCTAAAGATGGCTTTCCTTTACTCCAATCATGAACTGTCTGCCCTAAAGATGGCTTTCCTTTACTCCAATCATGAACTGTCTGCCCTAAAGATGGCGCTCCTTTAGTCCAATCATGAACCGGCTGCCCTAAAGATGGCTTTCCTTTACTCCAATCATGAACCGGCTGCCCTAAAGATGGCGCTCCTTTAGTCCAATCATGAACCGGCTGCCCTAAAGATGGTGCTCCTTTACTCCAATCATGAACCGGCTGCCCTAAAGATGGCTTTCCTTTACTCCAATCATGAACCGGCTGCCCTAAAGATGGCTTTCCTTTACTCCAATCATGAACTGTCTGCCCTAAAGATGGCTTTCCTTTACTCCAATCATGAACTGTCTGCCCTAAAGATGGCGCTCCTTTAGTCCAATCATGAACCGGCTGCCCTAAAGATGGCTTTCCTTTACTCCAATCATGAACCGGCTGCCCTAAAGATGGCGCTCCTTTAGTCCAATCATGAACCGGCTGCCCTAAAGATGGCTTTCCTTTACTCCAATCATGAACCGGCTGCCCTAAAGATGGTGCTCCTTTAGTCCAATCATGAACCGGCTGCCCTAAAGATGGCTTTCCTTTACTCCAATCATGAACTGTATGCCCTAAAGATGGTGCTCCTTTAGTCCAATCATGAACCGGCTGCCCTAAAGATGGTGCTCTTTTACTCCAATCATGAACCGGCTGCCCTAAAGATGGTGCTCCTTTAGTCCAATCATGAACCGGCTGCCCTAAAGATGGCTTTCCTTTACTCCAATCATGAACTGTCTGCCCTAAAGATGGCTTTCCTTTACTCCAATCATGAACTGTCTGCCCTAAAGATGGTGCTCCTTTAGTCCAATCATGAACCGGCTGCCTTAAAGATGGCTTTCCTTTACTCCAATCATGAACTGTCTGCCCTAAAGATGGCTTTCCTTTACTCCAATCATGAACTGTCTGCCCTAAAGATGGATTTCCTTTACTCCAATCATGAACTGTCTGCCCTAAAGATGGCTTTCCTTTACTCCAATCATGAACTGTCTGCCCTAAAGATGGCTTTCCTTTACTCCAATCATGAACTGTCTGCCCTAAAGATGGCGCTCCTTTAGTCCAATCATGAACCGGCTGCCCTAAAGATGGCGCTCCTTTACTCCAATCATGAACCGGCTGCCCTAAAGATGGCTTTCCTTTACTCCAATCATGAACTGTCTGCCCTAAAGATGGATTTCCTTTACTCCAATCATGAACTGTCTGCCCTAAAGATGGCTTTCCTTTACTCCAATCATGAACTGTCTGCCCTAAAGATGGCACCCTTTACTCCAATCATGAACTGTCTGCCCTAAAGATGGCACCCTTTACTCCAATCATGAACTGTCTGCCCTAAAGATGGCACCCTTTACTCCAATCATGAACTGTCTGCCCTAAAGATGGCACCCTTTACTCCAATCATGAACTGTCTGCACTAAAGATGGCACCCTTTACTCCAATCATGAACTGTCTGCACTAAAGATGGCACCCATTTACTCCAATCATGAACTGTCTGCCCTAAAGATGGCACCCATTTACTCCAATCATGAACTGTCTGCCCTAAAGATGGCACTCCTTTACTCCAATCATGAACTGTCTGCACTAAAGATGGCACCCTTTACTCCAATCATGAACTGTCTGCCCTAAAGATGGCGCCCCTTTACTCCAATCATGAACCGGCTGCCCTAAAGATGGCGCCCCTTTACTCCAATCATGAACTGTCTGCACTAAAGATGGCACCCTTTACTCCAATCATGAACCGGCTGCCCTAAAGATGGCGCCCCTTTACTCCAATCATGAACTGTCTGCCCTAAAGATGGCGCCCCTTTACTCCAATCATGAAACGGCTGCCCTAAAGATGGCGCCCCTTTACTCCAATCATGAACTGTCTGCACTAAAGATGGCACCCTTTACTCCAATCATGAACTGTCTGCACTAAAGATGGCACCCTTTACTCCAATCATGAACTGTCTGCCCTAAAGATGGCGCCCCTTTACTCCAATCATGAACCGGCTGCCCTAAAGATGGCGCCCCTTTACTCCAATCATGAACCGGCTGCCCTAAAGATGGCGCCCCTTTACTCCAATCATGAACCGGCTGCCCTAAAGATGGCGCCCCTTTACTCCAATCATGAACCGGCTGCACTAAAGATGGCGCACCTTTACTCCAATCATGGACCGGCTGCTCTAAAGATGGCGCCCCTTTACTCCAATCATGAACTGTCTGCACTAAAGATGGCGCCCCTTTACTCCAATCATGAACCGGCTGCCCTAAAGATGGCGCCCCTTTACTCCAATCATGAACCGGCTGGCCTAAAGATGGCGCCCCTTTACTCCAATCATGAACCGGCTGCACTAAAGATGGCGCCCCTTTACTCCAATCATGAACCGGCTGCCCTAAAGATGGCGCTCCTTTACTCCAATCATGAACTGTCTGCCCTAAAGATGGCGCCCCTTTACTCCAATCATGAACTGTCTGCACTAAAGATGGCGCTCCTTTACTCCAATCATGAACTGTCTGCCCTAAAGATGGCGCCCCTTTACTCCAATCATGAACCGGCTGCCCTAAAGATGGCGCTCCTTTACTCCAATCATGAACTGTCTGCCCTAAAGATGGCGCCCCTTTACTCCAATCATGAACCGGCTGCCCTAAAGATGGCGCCCCTTTACTCCAATCATGAACTGTCTGCCCTAAAGATGGTGCCCCTTTACTCCAATCATGAACCGGCTGCCCTAAAGATGGCGCTCCTTTACTCCAATCATGAACCGGCTGCACTAAAGATGGCGCTCCTTTACTCCAATCATGGACCGGCTGCACTAAAGATGGCGCTCCTTTACTCCAATCATGAACCGGCTGCCCTAAAGATGGTGCCCCTTTACTCCAATCATGAACTGTCTGCCCTAAAGATGGCGCCCCTTTACTCCAATCATGAACCGTCTGCCCTAAAGATGGCGCCCCTTTACTCCAATCATGAACTGTCTGCCTAAAGATGGCGCCCCTTTACTCCAATCATGAACCGGCTGCCCTAAAGATGGCGCTCCTTTACTCCAATCATGAACTGTCTGCACTAAAGATGGCGCCCCTTTACTCCAATCATGAACTGTCTGCACTAAAGATGGCGCCCCTTTACTCCAATCATGAACCAGCTGCCCTAAAGATGGCGCCCCTTTACTCCAATCATGAACCGGTTGCCCTAAAGATGGCGCCCCTTTACTCCAATCATGAACCGGCTGCCCTAAAGATGGCGCCCCTTTACTCCAATCATGAACTGTCTGCCCTAAAGATGGTGCCCCTTTACTCCAATCATGAACTGTCTGCCCTAAAGATGGCGCTCCTTTACTCCAATCATGAACCGGCTGCACTAAAGATGGCGCTCCTTTACTCCAATCATGGACCGGCTGCACTAAAGATGGCGCTCCTTTACTCCAATCATGGACCGGCTGCCCTAAAGATGGTGCCCCTTTACTCCAATCATGAACTGTCTGCCCTAAAGATGGCGCCCCTTTACTCCAATCATGAACCGTCTGCCCTAAAGATGGCGCCCCTTTACTCCAATCATGAACTGTCTGCCTAAAGATGGCGCCCCTTTACTCCAATCATGAACCGGCTGCCCTAAAGATGGCGCTCCTTTACTCCAATCATGAACTGTCTGCACTAAAGATGGCGCCCCTTTACTCCAATCATGAACTGTCTGCCCTAAAGATGGCGCCCCTTTACTCCAATCATGAACCGGCTGCTCTAAAGATGGCGCTCCTTTGCTCCAATCATGAACCGGCTGCCCTAAAGATGGTGCTCCTTTACTCCAATCATGAACCGGCTGCCCTAAAGATGGCTTTCCTTTACTCCAATCATGAACCGGCTGCCCTAAAGATGGCTTTCCTTTACTCCAATCATGAACTGTCTGCCCTAAAGATGGCTTTCCTTTACTCCAATCATGAACTGTCTGCCCTAAAGATGGCGCTCCTTTAGTCCAATCATGAACCGGCTGCCCTAAAGATGGCTTTCCTTTACTCCAATCATGAACCGGCTGCCCTAAAGATGGCGCTCCTTTACTCCAATCATGAACCGGCTGCCCTAAAGATGGTGCTCCTTTACTCCAATCATGAACCGGCTGCCCTAAAGATGGCTTTCCTTTACTCCAATCATGAACCGGCTGCCCTAAAGATGGCTTTCCTTTACTCCAATCATGAACTGTCTGCCCTAAAGATGGCTTTCCTTTACTCCAATCATGAACTGTCTGCCCTAAAGATGGCGCTCCTTTAGTCCAATCATGAACCGGCTGCCCTAAAGATGGCTTTCCTTTACTCCAATCATGAACCGGCTGCCCTAAAGATGGCGCTCCTTTAGTCCAATCATGAACCGGCTGCCCTAAAGATGGCTTTCCTTTACTCCAATCATGAACCGGCTGCCCTAAAGATGGTGCTCCTTTAGTCCAATCATGAACCGGCTGCCCTAAAGATGGCTTTCCTTTACTCCAATCATGAACTGTCTGCCCTAAAGATGGTGCTCCTTTAGTCCAATCATGAACCGGCTGCCCTAAAGATGGTGCTCTTTTACTCCAATCATGAACCGGCTGCCCTAAAGATGGTGCTCCTTTAGTCCAATCATGAACCGGCTGCCCTAAAGATGGCTTTCCTTTACTCCAATCATGAACTGTCTGCCCTAAAGATGGCTTTCCTTTACTCCAATCATGAACTGTCTGCCCTAAAGATGGTGCTCCTTTAGTCCAATCATGAACCGGCTGCCTTAAAGATGGCTTTCCTTTACTCCAATCATGAACTGTCTGCCCTAAAGATGGCTTTCCTTTACTCCAATCATGAACTGTCTGCCCTAAAGATGGATTTCCTTTACTCCAATCATGAACTGTCTGCCCTAAAGATGGCTTTCCTTTACTCCAATCATGAACTGTCTGCCCTAAAGATGGCTTTCCTTTACTCCAATCATGAACTGTCTGCCCTAAAGATGGCGCTCCTTTAGTCCAATCATGAACCGGCTGCCCTAAAGATGGCGCTCCTTTACTCCAATCATGAACTGTCTGCCCTAAAGATGGCGCTCCTTTACTCCAATCATGAACCGGCTGCCCTAAAGATGGCGCTCCTTTACTCCAATCATGAACCGTCTGCCCTAAAGATGGCGCTCCTTTACTCCAATCATGAACTGTCTGCCCTAAAGATGGCGCTCCTTTACTCCAATCATGAACCGTCTGCCCTAAAGATGGCGCTCCTTTACTCCAATCATGGACCGGCTGCCCTAAAGATGGCGCCCCTTTACTCCAATCATGAACTGTCTGCACTAAAGATGGCACCCTTTACTCCAATCATGAACTGTCTGCACTAAAGATGGCACCCTTTACTCCAATCATGAACTGTCTGCCCTAAAGATGGCACCCTTTACTCCAATCATGAACTGTCTGCCCTAAAGATGGCACCCTTTACTCCAATCATGAACTGTCTGCCCTAAAGATGGCACCCTTTACTCCAATCATGAACTGTCTGCCCTAAAGATGGCACCCTTTACTCCAATCATGAACTGTCTGCACTAAAGATGGCACCCTTTACTCCAATCATGAACTGTCTGCCCTAAAGATGGCACCCTTTACTCCAATCATGAACTGTCTGCACTAAAGATGGCACTCCTTTACTCCAATCATGAACTGTCTGCCCTAAAGATGGCACCCTTTACTCCAATCATGAACTGTCTGCCCTAAAGATGGCGCCCCTTTACTCCAATCATGAACCGGCTGCCCTAAAGATGGCGCCCCTTTACTCCAATCATGAACTGTCTGCACTAAAGATGGCACCCTTTACTCCAATCATGAACCGGCTGCCCTAAAGATGGCGCCCCTTTACTCCAATCATGAACTGTCTGCCCTAAAGATGGCGCCCCTTTACTCCAATCATGAAACGGCTGCCCTAAAGATGGCGCCCCTTTACTCCAATCATGAACTGTCTGCACTAAAGATGGCACCCTTTACTCCAATCATGAACTGTCTGCCCTAAAGATGGCACCCTTTACTCCAATCATGAACTGTCTGCCCTAAAGATGGCGCCCCTTTACTCCAATCATGAACCGGCTGCCCTAAAGATGGCGCCCCTTTACTCCAATCATGAACCGGCTGCCCTAAAGATGGCGCCCCTTTACTCCAATCATGAACCGGCTGCCCTAAAGATGGCGCCTTTTACTCCAATCATGAACCGGCTGCCCTAAAGATGGCGCTCCTTTACTCCAATCATGAACCGGCTGCTCTAAAGATGGCGCCCCTTTACTCCAATCATGAACTGTCTGCCCTAAAGATGGCGCCCCTTTACTCCAATCATGAACCGGCTGCCCTAAAGATGGCGCCCCTTTACTCCAATCATGAACCGGCTGCCTAAAGATGGCGCCCCTTTACTCCAATCATGAACCGGCTGCCCTAAAGATGGCGCCCCTTTACTCCAATCATGAACCGGCTGCCCTAAAGATGGCGCTCCTTTACTCCAATCATGAACTGTCTGCCCTAAAGATGGCGCCCCTTTACTCCAATCATGAACTGTCTGCCCTAAAGATGGCGCTCCTTTACTCCAATCATGAACTGTCTGCCCTAAAGATGGCGCCCCTTTACTCCAATCATGAACCGGCTGCCCTAAAGATGGCGCTCCTTTACTCCAATCATGAACTGTCTGCCCTAAAGATGGCGCCCCTTTACTCCAATCATGAACCGGCTGCCCTAAAGATGGCGCCCCTTTACTCCAATCATGAACTGTCTGCCCTAAAGATGGCGCCCCTTTACTCCAATCATGAACTGTCTGCCTAAAGATGGCGCCCCTTTACTCCAATCATGAACCGGCTGCCCTAAAGATGGCGCCCTTTACTCCAATCATGAACTGTCTGCCCTAAAGATGGCGCCCCTTTACTCCAATCATGAACTGTCTGCCCTAAAGATGGCGCTCCTTTACTCCAATCATGAACTGTCTGCCCTAAAGATGGCGCTCCTTTACTCCAATCATGAACTGTCTGCCCTAAAGATGGCGCCCCTTTACTCCAATCATGAACTGTCTGCACTAAAGATGGCGCTCCTTTACTCCAATCATGAACTGTCTGCCCTAAAGATGGCGCCCCTTTACTCCAATCATGAACCGGCTGCCCTAAAGATGGCGCCCCTTTACTCCAATCATGAACTGTCTGCCCTAAAGATGGCGCTCCTTTACTCCAATCATGAACTGTCTGCCCTAAAGATGGCGCTCCTTTACTCCAATCATGAACTGTCTGCCCTAAAGATGGCGCCCTTTACTCCAATCATGAACTGTCTGCCCTAAAGATGGCGCCCCTTTACTCCAATCATGAACTGTCTGCCCTAAAGATGGCGCCCTTTACTCCAATCATGAACTGTCTGCCCTAAAGATGGCGCCCCTTTACTCCAATCATGAACTGTCTGCCCTAAAGATGGCGCTCCTTTACTCCAATCATGAACTGTCTGCCCTAAAGATGGCTTTCCTTTACTCCAATCATGAACCGGCTGCCCTAAAGATGGTGCTCCTTTACTCCAATCATGAACCGTCTGCCCTAAAGATGGCGCCCTTTACTCCAATCATGAACCGGCTGCCCTAAAGATGGCGCTCCTTTACTCCAATCATGAACCGGCTGCACTAAAGATGGCGCTCCTTTACTCCAATCATGAACCGGCTGCCCTAAAGATGGCGCTCCTTTACTCCAATCATGAACCGGCTGCACTAAAGATGGCGCTCCTTTACTCCAATCATGGAACGGCTGCCCTAAAGATGGCGCTCCTTTACTCCAATCATGAACCGGCTGCCCTAAAGATGGCGCTCCTTTACTCCAATCATGAACCGTCTGCCCTAAAGATGGCGCTCCTTTACTCCAATCATGAACCGTCTGCCCTAAAGATGGCGCCCTTTACTCCAATCATGACCGGCTGCCCTAAAGATGGCGCTCCTTTACTCCAATCATGAACCGGCTGCCTAAAGATGGCGCTCCTTTACTCCAATCATGAACGGCTGCCCTAAAGATGGCGCTCCTTTACTCCAATCATGAACCGGCTGCCCTAAAGATGGCGCTCCTTTACTCCAATCATGAACGGCTGCCCTAAAGATGGCGCTCCTTTACTCCAATCATGAAAGGCTGCCTAAAGATGGCGCTCCTTTACTCCAATCATGGAACGGCTGCCCTAAAGATGGTGCTCCTTTACTCCAATCATGGACCGGCTGCCCTAAAGATGGCGCTCCTTTACTCCAATCATGAACGGCTGCCCTAAAGATGGCGCTCCTTTACTCCAATCATGAACCGGCTGCCCTAAAGATGGCGTTCCTTTACTCCAATCATGAACTGTCTGCCCTAAAGATGGCTCTCCTTTACTCCAATCATGAACGGCTGCCCTAAAGATGGCGCTCCTTTACTCCAATCATGAACTGTCTGCCCTAAAGATGGTGCTCCTTTACTCCAATCATGAACGGCTGCCCTAAAGATGGCGCTCCTTACTCCAATCATGAACTGTCTGCCCTAAAGATGGCTCTCCTTTACTCCAATCATGAACGGCTGCCCTAAAGATGGCGCTCCTTTACTCCAATCATGAACTGTCTGCCCTAAAGATGGCGCCCCTTTACTCCAATCATGAACCGGCTGCTCTAAAGATGGCGCTCCTTTACTCCAATCATGAACTGGCTGCCCTAAAGATGGCTCTCCTTTACTCCAATCATGACCGGCTGCCCTAAAGATGGCTCTCCTTTACTCCAATCATGGAGTGTCTGCCCTAAAGATGGTGCTCCTTTACTCCAATCATGGACCGGCTGCCCTAAAGATGGCTCTCCTTTACTCCAATCATGAACCGGCTGCCCTAAAGATGATGCTCCTTTACTCCAATCATGAACCGGCTGCCCTAAAGATGGCTTTCCTTTACTCCAATCATGAACCGGCTGCTCTAAAGATGGCTTTCCTTTACTCCAATCATGAACCGGCTGCTCTAAAGATGGTGCTCCTTTACTCCAATCATGAACCGGCTGCCCTAAAGATGGTGCTTCTTTACTCCAATCATGAACCGGCTGCCCTAAAGATGGCTTTCCTTTACTCCAATCATGAACCGGCTGCCCTAAAGATGGCTTTCCTTTACTCCAATCATGAACCGGCTGCTCTAAAGATGGCGCTCCTTTACTCCAATCATGAACCGGCTGCCCTAAAGATGGCTTTCCTTTACTCCAATCATGAACCGGCTGCCCTAAAGATGGCGCTCCTTTACTCCAATCATGAACCGGCTGCCCTAAAGATGGTGCTCCTTTACTCCAATCATGAACCGGCTGCCCTAAAGATGGCTTTCCTTTACTCCAATCATGAACCGGCTGCCCTAAAGATGGCGCTCCTTTACTCCAATCATGAACCGGCTGCCCTAAAGATGGTGCTCCTTTACTCCAATCATGAACCGGCTGCCCTAAAGATGGCTTTCCTTTACTCCAATCATGAACCGGCTGCCCTAAAGATGGCGCTCCTTTACTCCAATCATGAACCGGCTGCCCTAAAGATGGTGCTCCTTTACTCCAATCATGAACCGGCTGCCCTAAAGATGGCTTTCCTTTACTCCAATCATGAACCGGCTGCCCTAAAGATGGCTTTCCTTTACTCCAATCATGAACTGTCTGCCCTAAAGATGGCTTTCCTTTACTCCAATCATGAACTGTCTGCCCTAAAGATGGCGCTCCTTTACTCCAATCATGAACCGGCTGCCCTAAAGATGGCTTTCCTTTACTCCAATCATGAACCGGCTGCCCTAAAGATGGCGCTCCTTTAGTCCAATCATGAACCGGCTGCCCTAAAGATGGTGCTCCTTTACTCCAATCATGAACCGGCTGCCCTAAAGATGGCTTTCCTTTACTCCAATCATGAACTGTCTGCCCTAAAGATGGCTTTCCTTTACTCCAATCATGAACTGTCTGCCCTAAAGATGGTGCTCCTTTACTCCAATCATGAACCGGCTGCCCTAAAGATGGCTTTCCTTTACTCCAATCATGAACTGTCTGCCCTAAAGATGGCTTTCCTTTACTCCAATCATGAACTGTCTGCCCTAAAGATGGCTTTCCTTTACTCCAATCATGAACTGTCTGCCCTAAAGATGGCTTTCCTTTACTCCAATCATGAACTGTCTGCCCTAAAGATGGCTTTCCTTTACTCCAATCATGAACTGTCTGCCCTAAAGATGGCTTTCCTTTACTCCAATCATGAACCGGCTGCCCTAAAGATGGCTTTCCTTTACTCCAATCATGAACTGTCTGCCCTAAAGATGGCGCTCCTTTACTCCAATCATGAACGGCTGCCCTAAAGATGGTGCTCCTTTACTCCAATCATGAACCGGCTGCCCTAAAGATGGCGCTCCTTTACTCCAATCATGAACGGCTGCCCTAAAGATGGCGCTCCTTTACTCCAATCATGAACCGGCTGCCCTAAAGATGGCGTTCCTTTACTCCAATCATGAACTGCCTGCCCTAAAGATGGCTCTCCTTTACTCCAATCATGAACAGCTGCCCTAAAGATGGCGCTCCTTTACTCCAATCATGAACTGTCTGCCCTAAAGATGGTGCTCCTTTACTCCAATCATGAACGGCTGCCCTAAAGATGGCTTTCCTTTACTCCAATCATGAACTGTCTGCCCTAAAGATGGCTCTCCTTTACTCCAATCATGAACGGCTGCCCTAAAGATGGCGCTCCTTTACTCCAATCATGAACTGTCTGCCCTAAAGATGGTGCTCCTTTACTCCAATCATGAACGGCTGCCCTAAAGATGGCGCTCCTTACTCCAATCATGAACTGTCTGCCCTAAAGATGGCTCTCCTTTACTCCAATCATGAACGGCTGCCCTAAAGATGGCGCTCCTTTACTCCAATCATGAACTGTCTGCCCTAAAGATGGCGCCCCTTTACTCCAATCATGAACCGGCTGCCCTAAAGATGGCGCTCCTTTACTCCAATCATGAACTGGCTGCCCTAAAGATGGCTCTCCTTTACTCCAATCATGAACCGGCTGCCCTAAAGATGGCTCTCCTTTACTCCAATCATGGACCGTCTGCCCTAAAGATGGTGCTCCTTTACTCCAATCATGGACCGGCTGCCCTAAAGATGGCTCTCCTTTACTCCAATCATGAACCGGCTGCCCTAAAGATGATGCTCCTTTACTCCAATCATGAACCGGCTGCCCTAAAGATGGCTTTCCTTTACTCCAATCATGAACCGGCTGCTCTAAAGATGGCTTTCCTTTACTCCAATCATGAACCGGCTGCTCTAAAGATGGTGCTCCTTTAGTCCAATCATGAACCGGCTGCCCTAAAGATGGTGCTTCTTTACTCCAATCATGAACCGGCTGCCCTAAAGATGGCTTTCCTTTACTCCAATCATGAACCGGCTGCTCTAAAGATGGCTTTCCTTTACTCCAATCATGAACCGGCTGCCCTAAAGATGGCGCTCCTTTAGTCCAATCATGAACCGGCTGCCCTAAAGATGGCTTTCCTTTACTCCAATCATGAACCGGCTGCCCTAAAGATGGCGCTCCTTTAGTCCAATCATGAACCGGCTGCCCTAAAGATGGTGCTCCTTTACTCCAATCATGAACTGGCTGCCCTAAAGATGGCTTTCCTTTACTCCAATCATGAACCGGCTGCTCTAAAGATGGCGCTCCTTTACTCCAATCATGAACCGGCTGCCCTAAAGATGGTGCTCCTTTACTCCAATCATGAACCGGCTGCCCTAAAGATGGCTTTCCTTTACTCCAATCATGAACCGGCTGCTCTAAAGATGGCGCTCCTTTACTCCAATCATGAACCGGCTGCCCTAAAGATGGTGCTCCTTTACTCCAATCATGAACCGGCTGCCCTAAAGATGGCTTTCCTTTACTCCAATCATGAACCGGCTGCCCTAAAGATGGCTTTCCTTTACTCCAATCATGAACTGTCTGCCCTAAAGATGGCTTTCCTTTACTCCAATCATGAACTGTCTGCCCTAAAGATGGCGCTCCTTTACTCCAATCATGAACCGGCTGCCCTAAAGATGGCTTTCCTTTACTCCAATCATGAACCGGCTGCCCTAAAGATGGCGCTCCTTTAGTCCAATCATGAACCGGCTGCCCTAAAGATGGCTTTCCTTTACTCCAATCATGAACCGGCTGCCCTAAAGATGGTGCTCCTTTACTCCAATCATGAACCGGCTGCCCTAAAGATGGCTTTCCTTTACTCCAATCATGAACCGGCTGCCCTAAAGATGGTGCTCCTTTAGTCCAATCATGAACCGGCTGCCCTAAAGATGGCTTTCCTTTACTCCAATCATGAACTGTCTGCCCTAAAGATGGCTTTCCTTTACTCCAATCATGAACTGTCTGCCCTAAAGATGGTGCTCCTTTACTCCAATCATGAACCGGCTGCCCTAAAGATGGCTTTCCTTTACTCCAATCATGAACTGTCTGCCCTAAAGATGGCTTTCCTTTACTCCAATCATGAACTGTCTGCCCTAAAGATGGATTTCCTTTACTCCAATCATGAACTGTCTGCCCTAAAGATGGCTTTCCTTTACTCCAATCATGAACTGTCTGCCCTAAAGATGGCTTTCCTTTACTCCAATCATGAACTGTCTGCCCTAAAGATGGCTTTCCTTTACTCCAATCATGAACCGGCTGCCCTAAAGATGGCTTTCCTTTACTCCAATCATGAACTGTCTGCCCTAAAGATGGCGCTCCTTTACTCCAATCATGGACCGGCTGCCCTAAAGATGGTGCTCCTTTACTCCAATCATGAACCGGCTGCCCTAAAGATGGCGCTCCTTTACTCCAATCATGAACGGCTGCCATAAAGATGGCGCTCCTTTACTCCAATCATGAACCGGCTGCCCTAAAGATGGCGTTCCTTTACTCCAATCATGAACTGCCTGCCCTAAAGATGGCTCTCCTTTACTCCAATCATGAACAGCTGCCCTAAAGATGGCGCTCCTTTACTCCAATCATGAACTGTCTGCCCTAAAGATGGTGCTCCTTTACTCCAATCATGAACGGCTGCCCTAAAGATGGCTTTCCTTTACTCCAATCATGAACTGTCTGCCCTAAAGATGGCTCTCCTTTACTCCAATCATGAACGGCTGCCCTAAAGATGGCGCTCCTTTACTCCAATCATGAACTGTCTGCCCTAAAGATGGCGCCCCTTTACTCCAATCATGAACCGGCTGCCCTAAAGATGGCGCTCCTTTACTCCAATCATGAACTGGCTGCCCTAAAGATGGCTCTCCTTTACTCCAATCATGGACCGGCTGCCCTAAAGATGGCTCTCCTTTACTCCAATCATGAACTGTCTGCCCTAAAGATGGTGCTCCTTTACTCCAATCATGGACCGGCTGCCCTAAAGATGGCTCTCCTTTACTCCAATCATGAACCGGCTGCCCTAAAGATGGTGCTCCTTTACTCCAATCATGAACCGGCTGCCCTAAAGATGGCTTTCCTTTACTCCAATCATGAACCGGCTGCTCTAAAGATGGCTTTCCTTTACTCCAATCATGAACCGGCTGCTCTAAAGATGGTGCTCCTTTACTCCAATCATGAACCGGCTGCCCTAAAGATGGGCTTCTTTACTCCAATCATGAACCGGCTGCCCTAAAGATGGCTTTCCTTTACTCCAATCATGAACCGGCTGCTCTAAAGATGGCTTTCCTTTACTCCAATCATGAACCGGCTGCTCTAAAGATGGCGCTCCTTTACTCCAATCATGAACCGGCTGCCCTAAAGATGGCTTTCCTTTACTCCAATCATGAACCGGCTGCCCTAAAGATGGCGCTCCTTTACTCCAATCATGAACCGGCTGCCCTAAAGATGGTGCTCCTTTACTCCAATCATGAACCGGCTGCCCTAAAGATGGCTTTCCTTTACTCCAATCATGAACCGGCTGCTCTAAAGATGGCGCTCCTTTACTCCAATCATGAACCGGCTGCCCTAAAGATGGTGCTCCTTTACTCCAATCATGAACCGGCTGCCCTAAAGATGGCTTTCCTTTACTCCAATCATGAACCGGCTGCTCTAAAGATGGCGCTCCTTTACTCCAATCATGAACCGGCTGCCCTAAAGATGGTGCTCCTTTACTCCAATCATGAACTGTCTGCCCTAAAGATGGCGCCCTTTACTCCAATCATGAACTGTCTGCCCTAAAGATGGCGCCCTTTACTCCAATCATGAACTGTCTGCCCTAAAGATGGCGCCCCTTTACTCCAATCATGAACTGTCTGCCCTAAAGATGGCGCCCCTTTACTCCAATCATGAACTGTCTGCACTAAAGATGGCGCTCCTTTACTCCAATCATGAACTGTCTGCCCTAAAGATGGCTTTCCTTTACTCCAATCATGAACCGGCTGCTCTAAAGATGGCGCTCCTTTACTCCAATCATGAACTGTCTGCCCTAAAGATGGCGCTCCTTTACTCCAATCATGAACTGTCTGCCCTAAAGATGGCGCTCCTTTACTCCAATCATGAACTGTCTGCCCTAAAGATGGCTCTCCTTTACTCCAATCATGAACTGTCTGCCCTAAAGATGGCGCCCCTTTACTCCAATCATGAACCGGCTGCCCTAAAGATGGCGCTCCTTTACTCCAATCATGAACTGTCTGCCCTAAAGATGGTGCTCCTTTACTCCAATCATGAACCGGCTGCCCTAAAGATGGCTCTCCTTTACTCCAATCATGAACTGTCTGCCCTAAAGATGGCGCTCCTTTACTCCAATCATGGACCGGCTGCCCTAAAGATGGTGCTCCTTTACTCCAATCATGGACCGTCTGCCCTAAAGATGGCGCCCTTTTACTCCAATCATGAACCGGCTGCTCTAAAGATGGCGCTCCTTTACTCCAATCATGAACCGGCTGCACTAAAGATGGCGCTCCTTTACTCCAATCATGAACCGGCTGCACTAAAGATGGCGCTCCTTTACTCCAATCATGAACCGGCTGCACTAAAGATGGCGCTCCTTTACTCCAATCATGAACGGCTGCACTAAAGATGGCGCTCCTTTAATCCAATCATGGACCGGCTGTTCTAAAGATGGCGCTCCTTTACTCCAATCATGAACCGTCTGCCCTAAAGATGGCGCTCCTTTACTCCAATCATGAACCGTCTGCCCTAAAGATAGCGCCCTTTACTCCAATCATGACCGGCTGCTCTAAAGATGGCGCTCCTTTACTCCAATCATGAAAAGGCTGCCTAAAGATGGCGCTCCTTTACTCCAATCATGAACGGCTGCCATAAAGATGGCGCTCCTTTACTCCAATCATGGACCGGCTGCCCTAAAGATGGCGCTCCTTTACTCCAATCATGAACGGCTGCCATAAAGATGGCGCTCCTTTACTCCAATCATGAAAAGGCTGCCTAAAGATGGCGCTCCTTTACTCCAATCATGGACCGGCTGCCCTAAAGATGGTGCTCTTTACTCCAATCATGGACCGGCTGCCCTAAAGATGGCGCTCCTTTACTCCAATCATGAACAGCTGCCATAAAGATGGCGCTCCTTTACTCCAATCATGAACCGGCTGCCCTAAAGATGGCGTTCCTTTACTCCAATCATGAACTGTCTGCCCTAAAGATGGCTCTCCTTTACTCCAATCATGAACAGCTGCCCTAAAGATGGCGCTCCTTTACTCCAATCATGAACTGTCTGCCCTAAAGATGGTGCTCCTTTACTCCAATCATGGAACGGCTGCCCTAAAGATGGCGCTCACTTACTCCAATCATGAACTGTCTGCCCTAAAGATGGCTCTCCTTTACTCCAATCATGAACGGCTGCCCTAAAGATGGCGCTCCTTTACTCCAATCATGAACTGTCTGCCCTAAAGATGGCGCCCCTTTACTCCAATCATGAACCGGCTGCTCTAAAGATGGCGCTCCTTTACTCCAATCATGAACTGGCTGCCCTAAAGATGGCTCTCCTTTACTCCAATCATGGACCGGCTGCCCTAAAGATGGCTCTCCTTTACTCCAATCATGGAGTGTCTGCCCTAAAGATGGTGCTCCTTTACTCCAATCATGGACCGGCTGCCCTAAAGATGGCTCTCCTTTACTCCAATCATGAACCGGCTGCCCTAAAGATGGTGCTCCTTTACTCCAATCATGAACCGGCTGCCCTAAAGATGGCTTTCCTTTACTCCAATCATGAACCGGCTGCTCTAAAGATGGCTTTCCTTTACTCCAATCATGAACCGGCTGCTCTAAAGATGGTGCTCCTTTAGTCCAATCATGAACCGGCTGCCCTAAAGATGGTGCTTCTTTACTCCAATCATGAACCGGCTGCTCTAAAGATGGCTTTCCTTTACTCCAATCATGAACCGGCTGCTCTAAAGATGGCGCTCCTTTAGTCCAATCATGAACCGGCTGCCCTAAAGATGGCTTTCCTTTACTCCAATCATGAACCGGCTGCCCTAAAGATGGCGCTCCTTTAGTCCAATCATGAACCGGCTGCCCTAAAGATGGTGCTCCTTTACTCCAATCATGAACCGGCTGCCCTAAAGATGGCTTTCCTTTACTCCAATCATGAACCGGCTGCTCTAAAGATGGTGCTCCTTTACTCCAATCATGAACCGGCTGCCCTAAAGATGGTGCTCCTTTACTCCAATCATGAACCGGCTGCCCTAAAGATGGCTTTCCTTTACTCCAATCATGAACCGGCTGCTCTAAAGATGGCGCTCCTTTACTCCAATCATGAACCGGCTGCCCTAAAGATGGTGCTCCTTTACTCCAATCATGAACCGGCTGCCCTAAAGATGGCTTTCCTTTACTCCAATCATGAACGGCTGCCCTAAAGATGGCTTTCCTTTACTCCAATCATGAACTGTCTGCCCTAAAGATGGCTTTCCTTTACTCCAATCATGAACTGTCTGCCCTAAAGATGGCGCTCCTTTAGTCCAATCATGAACCGGCTGCCCTAAAGATGGCTTTCCTTTACTCCAATCATGAACCGGCTGCCCTAAAGATGGCGCTCCTTTAGTCCAATCATGAACCGGCTGCCCTAAAGATGGCTTTCCTTTACTCCAATCATGAACCGGCTGCCCTAAAGATGGTGCTCCTTTAGTCCAATCATGAACCGGCTGCCCTAAAGATGGCTTTCCTTTACTCCAATCATGAACCGGCTGCCCTAAAGATGGTGCTCCTTTAGTCCAATCATGAACCGGCTGCCCTAAAGATGGCTTTCCTTTACTCCAATCATGAACTGTCTGCCCTAAAGATGGCTTTCCTTTACTCCAATCATGAACTGTCTGCCCTAAAGATGGTGCTCCTTTAGTCCAATCATGAACCGGCTGCCCTAAAGATGGCTTTCCTTTACTCCAATCATGAACTGTCTGCCCTAAAGATGGCTTTCCTTTACTCCAATCATGAACTGTCTGCCCTAAAGATGGATTTCCTTTACTCCAATCATGAACTGTCTGCCCTAAAGATGGCTTTCCTTTACTCCAATCATGAACTGTCTGCCCTAAAGATGGCTTTCCTTTACTCCAATCATGAACTGTCTGCCCTAAAGATGGCTTTCCTTTACTCCAATCATGAATCGGCTGCCCTAAAGATGGCTTTCCTTTACTCCAATCATGAACTGTCTGCCCTAAAGATGGCGCTCCTTTAATCCAATCATGGACCGGCTGCCCTAAAGATGGTGCTCCTTTACTCCAATCATGGACCGGCTGCCCTAAAGATGGCGCTCCTTTACTCCAATCATGGAACGGCTGCCATAAACATGGCGCTCTTTTACTCCAATCATGAACCGGCTGCCCTAAAGATGGCGTTCCTTTACTCCAATCATGAACTGCCTGCCCTAAAGATGGCTCTCCTTTACTCCAATCATGAACAGCTGCCCTAAAGATGGCGCTCCTTTACTCCAATCATGAACTGTCTGCCCTAAAGATGGTGCTCCTTTACTCCAATCATGGAACGGCTGCCCTAAAGATGGCGCTCACTTACTCCAATCATGAACTGTCTGCCCTAAAGATGGCTCTCCTTTACTCCAATCATGGAACGGCTGCCCTAAAGATGGCGCTCCTTTACTCCAATCATGAACTGTCTGCCCTAAAGATGGCGCCCCTTACTCCAATCATGAACCGGCTGCTCTAAAGATGGCGCTCCTTTACTCCAATCATGAACTGGCTGCCCTAAAGATGGCTCTCCTTTACTCCAATCATGGACCGGCTGCCCTAAAAATGGCTCTCATTTACTCCAATCATGGAGTGTCTGCCCTAAAGATGGTGCTCCTTTACTCCAATCATGGACCGGCTGCCCTAAAGATGGCTCTCCTTTACTCCAATCATGAACCGGCTGCCCTAAAGATGGTGCTCCTTTACTCCAATCATGAACCGGCTGCCCTAAAGATGGCTTTCCTTTACTCCAATCATGAACCGGCTGCTCTAAAGATGGCTTTCCTTTACTCCAATCATGAACCGGCTGCTCTAAAGATGGTGCTCCTTTAGTCCAATCATGAACCGGCTGCCCTAAAGATGGTGCTTCTTTACTCCAATCATGAACCGGCTGCCCTAAAGTTGGCTTTCCTTTACTCCAATCATGAACCGGCTGCTCTAAAGATGGCTTTCCTTTACTCCAATCATGAACCGGCTGCTCTAAAGATGGCGCTCCTTTAGTCCAATCATGAACCGGCTGCCCTAAAGATGGCTTTCCTTTACTCCAATCATGAACCGGCTGCCCTAAAGATGGCGCTCCTTTAGTCCAATCATGAACCGGCTGCCCTAAAGATGGTGCTCCTTTACTCCAATCATGAACCGGCTGCCCTAAAGATGGCTTTCCTTTACTCCAATCATGAACCGGCTGCTCTAAAGATGGTGCTCCTTTACTCCAATCATGAACCGGCTGCCCTAAAGATGGCTTTCCTTTACTCCAATCATGAACCGGCTGCTCTAAAGATGGCGCTCCTTTACTCCAATCATGAACCGGCTGCCCTAAAGATGGTGCTCCTTTACTCCAATCATGAACCGGCTGCCCTAAAGATGGCTTTCCTTTACTCCAATCATGAACCGGCTGCCCTAAAGATGGCTTTCCTTTACTCCAATCATGAACTGTCTGCCCTAAAGATGGCTTTCCTTTACTCCAATCATGAACTGTCTGCCCTAAAGATGGCGCTCCTTTAGTCCAATCATGAACCGGCTGCCCTAAAGATGGCTTTCCTTTACTCCAATCATGAACCGGCTGCCCTAAAGATGGCGCTCCTTTACTCCAATCATGAACCGGCTGCCCTAAAGATGGTGCTCCTTTACTCCAATCATGAACCGGCTGCCCTAAAGATGGCTTTCCTTTACTCCAATCATGAACCGGCTGCCCTAAAGATGGCTTTCCTTTACTCCAATCATGAACTGTCTGCCCTAAAGATGGCTTTCCTTTACTCCAATCATGAACTGTCTGCCCTAAAGATGGCGCTCCTTTAGTCCAATCATGAACCGGCTGCCCTAAAGATGGCTTTCCTTTACTCCAATCATGAACCGGCTGCCCTAAAGATGGAGCTCCTTTAGTCCAATCATGAACCGGCTGCCCTAAAGATGGCTTTCCTTTACTCCAATCATGAACCGCCTGCCCTAAAGATGGTGCTCCTTTAGTCCAATCATGAACCGGCTGCCCTAAAGATGGCTTTCCTTTACTCCAATCATGAACTGTCTGCCCTAAAGATGGTGCTCCTTTAGTCCAATCATGAACCGGCTGCCCTAAAGATGGTGCTCCTTTAGTCCAATCATGAACCGGCTGCCCTAAAGATGGTGCTCCTTTAGTCCAATCATGAACCGGCTGCCCTAAAGATGGCTTTCCCTTACTCCAATCATGAACTGTCTGCCCTAAAGATGGCTTTCCTTTACTCCAATCATGAACTGTCTGCCCTAAAGATGGTGCTCCTTTAGTCCAATCATGAACCGGCTGCCCTAAAGATGGCTTTCCTTTACTCCAATCATGAACTGTCTGCCCTAAAGATGGCTTTCCTTTACTCCAATCATGAACTGTCTGCCCTAAAGATGGATTTCCTTTACTCCAATCATGAACTGTCTGCCCTAAAGATGGCTTTCCTTTACTCCAATCATGAACTGTCTGCCCTAAAGATGGCTTTCCTTTACTCCAATCATGAACTGTCTGCCCTAAAGATGGCTTTCCTTTACTCCAATCATGAACCGGCTGCCCTAAAGATGGCTTTCCTTTACTCCAATCATGAACTGTCTGCCCTAAAGATGGCGCTCCTTTACTCCAATCATGGACCGGCTGCCCTAAAGATGGTGCTCCTTTACTCCAATCATGGACCGGCTGCCCTAAAGATGGCGCTCCTTTACTCCAATCATGGAACGGCTGCCATAAAGATGGCGCTCCTTTACTCCAATCATGAACCGGCTGCCCTAAAGATGGCGCTCCTTTAGTCCAATCATGAAATGTCTGCCCTAAAATGGCTTTCCTTTACTCCAATCATGAACCGGCTGCTCTAAAGATGGTGCTCCTTTACTCCAATCATGAACCAGCTGCCCTAAAAATGGTTTTCCTTTACTCCAATCATGGACCGGCTGCCCTAAAGATGGCTTTCCTTTACTCCAATCATGAACTGTCTGCCCTAAAGATGGCTTTCCTTTACTCCAATCATGAACCGGCTGCCCTAAAGATGGCTTTCCTTTACTCCAATCATGAACCGGCTGCTCTAAAGATGGCTTTCCTTTACTCCAATCATGAACCGGCTGCTCTAAAGATGGCTTTCCTTTACTCCAATCATGAACCGGCTGCTCTAAAGATGGCTTTCCTTTACTCCAATCATGAACCGGCTGCCCTAAAGATGGCGCTCCTTTACTCCAATCATGAACCGGCTGCTCTAAAGATGGCTTTCCTTTACTCCAATCATGAACCGGCTGCTCTAAAGATGGCTTTCCTTTACTCCAATCATGAACCGGCTGCTCTAAAGATGGCTTTCCTTTACTCCAATCATGAACCGGCTGCTCTAAAGATGGCTTTCCTTTACTCCAATCATGAATAGGCTGCCCTAAAGATGGCTTTCCTTTACTCCAATCATGAACCGGCTGCTCTAAAGATGGCTTTCCTTTACTCCAATCATGAACCGGCTGCTCTAAAGATGGCTTTCCTTTACTCCAATCATGAACTGTCTGCCTTAAAGATGGCTTTCCTTTACTCCAATCATGAACCGGCTGCCCTAAAGATAGTGCTCCTTTACTCCAATCATGAACCGGCTGCCCTAAAGATGGCTTTCCTTTACTCCAATCATGAACCGGCTGCTCTAAAGATGGCTTTCCTTTACTCCAATCATGAACCGGCTGCCCTAAAGATAGTGCTCCTTTACTCCAATCATGAACCGGCTGCCCTAAAGATGGCTTTCCTTTACTCCAATCATGAACCGGCTGCTCTAAAGATGGCTTTCCTTTACTCCAATCATGAACCGGCTGCCCTAAAGATGGCGCTCCTTTACTCCAATCATGAACCGGCTGCTCTAAAGATGGCTTTCCTTTACTCCAATCATGAACCGGCTGCTCTAAAGATGGCTTTCCTTTACTCCAATCATGAACCGGCTGCTCTAAAGATGGCGCTCCTTTAGTCCAATCATGAACCGGCTGCTCTAAAGATGGCTTTCCTTTACTCCAATCATGAACCGGCTGCCCTAAAGATGGCTTTCCTTTACTCCAATCATGAACTGTCTGCCCTAAAGATGGCTTTCCTTTACTCCAATCATGAACTGTCTGCCCTAAAGATGGTGCTCCTTTAGTCCAATCATGAACCGGCTGCCCTAAAGATGGCTTTCCTTTACTCCAATCATGAACTGTCTGCCCTAAAGATGGCTTTCCTTTACTCCAATCATGAACTGTCTGCCCTAAAGATGGATTTCCTTTACTCCAATCATGAACTGTCTGCCCTAAAGATGGCTTTCCTTTACTCCAATCATGAACTGTCTGCCCTAAAGATGGCTTTCCTTTACTCCAATCATGAACTGTCTGCCCTAAAGATGGCTTTCCTTTACTCCAATCATGAACCGGCTGCCCTAAAGATGGCTTTCCTTTACTCCAATCATGAACTGTCTGCTCTAAAGATGGCGCTCCTTTAGTCCAATCATGAACCGGCTGCCCTAAAGATGGCTTTCCTTTACTCCAATCATGAACCGGCTGCCCTAAAGATGGCGCTCCTTTAGTCCAATCATGAACCGGCTGCCCTAAAGATGGCTTTCCTTTACTCCAATCATGAACCGGCTGCTCTAAAGATGGTGCTCCTTTAGTCCAATCATGAACCGGCTGCCCTAAAGATGGCTTTCCTTTACTCCAATCATGAACTGTCTGCCCTAAAGATGGCGCTCCTTTAGTCCAATCATGAACCGGCTGCCCTAAAGATGGCTTTCCTTTACTCCAATCATGAACCGGCTGCTCTAAAGATGGCGCTCCTTTAGTCCAATCATGAACCGGCTGCCCTAAAGATGGCTTTCCTTTACTCCAATCATGAACTGTCTGCCCTAAAGATGGCGCTCCTTTAGTCCAATCATGAACCGGCTGCCCTAAAGATGGCTTTCCTTTACTCCAATCATGAACCGGCTGCCCTAAAGATGGCGCTCCTTTTGTCCAATCATGAACCGGCTGCCCTAAAGATGGCATTCCTTTACTCCAATCATGAACCGGCTGCTCTAAAGATGGCGCTCCTTTAGTCCAATCATGAACCGGCTGCCCTAAAGATGGCTTTCCTTTACTCCAATCATGAACCGGCTGCCCTAAAGATGGCGCTCCTTTAGTCCAATCATGAACCGGCTGCCCTAAAGATGGCTTTCCTTTACTCCAATCATGAACCGGCTGCTCTAAAGATGGCTCTCCTTTACTCCAATCATTAACCGGCTGCTCTAAAGATGGCGCTCCTTTAGTCCAATCATGAACCGGCTGCCCTAAAGATGGCTTTCCTTTACTCCAATCATGAACCGGCTGCCCTAAAGATGGCTTTCCTTTACTCCAATCATGAACCGGCTGCCCTAAAGATGGCTTTCCTTTACTCCAATCATGAACCGGCTGCCCTAAAGATGGCGCTCCTTTAGTCCAATCATGAACTGTCTGCCCTAAAAATGGCTTTCCTTTACTCCAATCATGAACCGGCTGCTCTAAAGATGGTGCTCCTTTAGTCCAATCATGAACCGGCTGCCCTAAAAATGGCTTTCCTTTACTCCAATCATGGACCGCTGCCCTAAAGATGGCGCTCCTTTACTCCAATCATGAACTGTCTGCCCTAAAGATGGCTTTCCTTTACTCCAATCATGAACCGGCTGCCCTAAAGATGGCTTTCCTTTACTCCAATCATGAACCGGCTGCTCTAAAGATGGCTTTCCTTTACTCCAATCATGAACCGGCTGCTCTAAAGATGGCTTTCCTTTACTCCAATCATGAACCGGCTGCCCTAAAGATGGCGCTCCTTTACTCCAATCATGAACTGTCTGCCCTAATGATGGCTTTCCTTTACTCCAATCATGAACCGGCTGCCCTAAAGATGGCTTTCCTTTACTCCAATCATGAACCGGCTGCTCTAAAGATGGCTTTCCTTTACTCCAATCATGAACCGGCTGCTCTAAAGATGGCTTTCCTTTACTCCAATCATGAACCGGCTGCTCTAAAGATGGCTTTCCTTTACTCCAATCATGAACCGGCTGCCCTAAAGATGGTGCTCCTTTACTCCAATCATGAACCGGCTGCCCTAAAGATGGCTTTCCTTTACTCCAATCATGAACCGGCTGCTCTAAAGATGGCTTTCCTTTACTCCAATCATGAACCGGCTGCCCTAAAGATGGCGCTCCTTTACTCCAATCATGAACCGGCTGCTCTAAAGATGTCTTTCCTTTACTCCAATCATGAACCGGCTGCTCTAAAGATGGCTTTCCTTTACTCCAATCATGAACCGGCTGCTCTAAAGATGGCGCTCCTTTAGTCCAATCATGAACCGGCTGCTCTAAAGATGGCTTTCCTTTACTCCAATCATGAACCGGCTGCCCTAAAGATGGCTTTCCTTTACTCCAATCATGAACTGTCTGCCCTAAAGATGGCTTTCCTTTACTCCAATCATGAACTGTCTGCCCTAAAGATGGTGCTCCTTTAGTCCAATCATGAACCGGCTGCCCTAAAGATGGCTTTCCTTTACTCCAATCATGAACTGTCTGCCCTAAAGATGGCTTTCCTTTACTCCAATCATGAACTGTCTGCCCTAAAGATGGATTTCCTTTACTCCAATCATGAACTGTCTGCCCTAAAGATGGCTTTCCTTTACTCCAATCATGAACTGTCTGCCCTAAAGATGGCTTTCCTTTACTCCAATCATGAACTGTCTGCCCTAAAGATGGCTTTCCTTTACTCCAATCATGAACCGGCTGCCCTAAAGATGGCTTTCCTTTACTCCAATCATGAACTGTCTGCTCTAAAGATGGCGCTCCTTTAGTCCAATCATGAACCGGCTGCCCTAAAGATGGCTTTCCTTTACTCCAATCATGAACCGGCTGCCCTAAAGATGGCGCTCCTTTAGTCCAATCATGAACCGGCTGCCCTAAAGATGGCTTTCCTTTACTCCAATCATGAACCGGCTGCTCTAAAGATGGTGCTCCTTTAGTCCAATCATGAACCGGCTGCCCTAAAGATGGCTTTCCTTTACTCCAATCATGAACTGTCTGCCCTAAAGATGGCGCTCCTTTAGTCCAATCATGAACCGGCTGCCCTAAAGATGGCTTTCCTTTACTCCAATCATGAACCGGCTGCTCTAAAGATGGCGCTCCTTTAGTCCAATCATGAACCGGCTGCCCTAAAGATGGCTTTCCTTTACTCCAATCATGAACTGTCTGCCCTAAAGATGGCGCTCCTTTAGTCCAATCATGAACCGGCTGCCCTAAAGATGGCTTTCCTTTACTCCAATCATGAACCGGCTGCCCTAAAGATGGCGCTCCTTTTGTCCAATCATGAACCGGCTGCCCTAAAGATGGCTTTCCTTTACTCCAATCATGAACCGGCTGCTCTAAAGATGGCGCTCCTTTAGTCCAATCATGAACCGGCTGCCCTAAAGATGGCTTTCCTTTACTCCAATCATGAACCGGCTGCCCTAAAGATGGCGCTCCTTTAGTCCAATCATGAATCGGCTGCCCTAAAGATGGCTTTCCTTTACTCCAATCATGAACCGGCTGCTCTAAAGATGGCTCTCCTTTACTCCAATCATGAACCGGCTGCTCTAAAGATGGCGCTCCTTTAGTCCAATCATGAACCGGCTGCCCTAAAGATGGCTTTCCTTTACTCCAATCATGAACCGGCTGCCCTAAAGATGGCTTTCCTTTACTCCAATCATGAACCGGCTGCCCTAAAGATAGCGCTCCTTTACTCCAATCATGAACCGGCTGCCCTAAAGATGGCTTTCCTTTACTCCAATCATGAACCGGCTGCCCTAAAGATGGCGCTCCTTTAGTCCAATCATGAACCGGCTGCTCTAAAGATGGCTTTCCTTTACTCCAATCATGAACCGGCTGCTCTAAAGATGGCTTTCCTTTACTCCAATCATGAACCGGCTGCTCTAAAGATGGCGCTCCTTTAGTCCAATCATGAACCGGCTGCTCTAAAGATGGCTTTCCTTTACTCCAATCATGAACCGGCTGCCCTAAAGATGGCTTTCCTTTACTCCAATCATGAACTGTCTGCCCTAAAGATGGCTTTCCTTTACTCCAATCATGAACTGTCTGCCCTAAAGATGGTGCTCCTTTAGTCCAATCATGAACCGGCTGCCCTAAAGATGGCTTTCCTTTACTCCAATCATGAACTGTCTGCCCTAAAGATGGCTTTCCTTTACTCCAATCATGAACTGTCTGCCCTAAAGATGGATTTCCTTTACTCCAATCATGAACTGTCTGCCCTAAAGATGGCTTTCCTTTACTCCAATCATGAACTGTCTGCCCTAAAGATGGCTTTCCTTTACTCCAATCATGAACTGTCTGCCCTAAAGATGGCTTTCCTTTACTCCAATCATGAACCGGCTGCCCTAAAGATGGCTTTCCTTTACTCCAATCATGAACTGTCTGCTCTAAAGATGGCGCTCCTTTAGTCCAATCATGAACCGGCTGCCCTAAAGATGGCTTTCCTTTACTCCAATCATGAACCGGCTGCCCTAAAGATGGCGCTCCTTTAGTCCAATCATGAACCGGCTGCCCTAAAGATGGCTTTCCTTTACTCCAATCATGAACCGGCTGCTCTAAAGATGGTGCTCCTTTAGTCCAATCATGAACCGGCTGCCCTAAAGATGGCTTTCCTTTACTCCAATCATGAACTGTCTGCCCTAAAGATGGCGCTCCTTTAGTCCAATCATGAACCGGCTGCCCTAAAGATGGCTTTCCTTTACTCCAATCATGAACCGGCTGCTCTAAAGATGGCGCTCCTTTAGTCCAATCATGAACCGGCTGCCCTAAAGATGGCTTTCCTTTACTCCAATCATGAACTGTCTGCCCTAAAGATGGCGCTCCTTTAGTCCAATCATGAACCGGCTGCCCTAAAGATGGCTTTCCTTTACTCCAATCATGAACCGGCTGCCCTAAAGATGGCACTCCTTTTGTCCAATCATGAACCGGCTGCCCTAAAGATGGCTTTCCTTTACTCCAATCATGAACCGGCTGCTCTAAAGATGGCGCTCCTTTAGTCCAATCATGAACCGGCTGCCCTAAAGATGGCTTTCCTTTACTCCAATCATGAACCGGCTGCCCTAAAGATGGCGCTCCTTTAGTCCAATCATGAATCGGCTGCCCTAAAGATGGCTTTCCTTTACTCCAATCATGAACCGGCTGCTCTAAAGATGGCTCTCCTTTACTCCAATCATTAACCGGCTGCTCTAAAGATGGCGCTCCTTTAGTCCAATCATGAACCGGCTGCCCTAAAGATGGCTTTCCTTTACTCCAATCATGAACCGGCTGCCCTAAAGATGGCTTTCCTTTACTCCAATCATGAACCGGCTGCCCTAAAGATAGCGCTCCTTTACTCCAATCATGAACCGGCTGCCCTAAAGATGGCTTTCCTTTACTCCAATCATGAACCGGCTGCCCTAAAGATGGCGCTCCTTTAGTCCAATCATGAACTGTCTGCCCTAAAAATGGCTTTCCTTTACTCCAATCATGAACCGGCTGCTCTAAAGATGGTGCTCCTTTAGTCCAATCATGAACCGGCTGCCCTAAAAATGGCTTTCCTTTACTCCAATCATGGACCGGCTGCCCTAAAGATGGCGCTCCTTTACTCCAATCATGAACTGTCTGCCCTCAAGATGGCTTTCCTTTACTCCAATCATGAACCGGCTGCCCTAAAGATGGCTTTCCTTTACTCCAATCATGAACCGGCTGCTCTAAAGATGGCTTTCCTTTACTCCAATCATGAACCGGCTGCTCTAAAGATGGCTTTCCTTTACTCCAATCATGAACCGGCTGCTCTAAAGATGGCTTTCCTTTACTCCAATCATGAACCGGCTGCCCTAAAGATGGCGCTCCTTTACTCCAATCATGAACCGGCTGCTCTAAAGATGGCTTTCCTTTACTCCAATCATGAACCGGCTGCTCTAAAGATGGCTTTCCTTTACTCCAATCATGAACCGGCTGCTCTAAAGATGGCGCTCCTTTAGTCCAATCATGAACCGGCTGCTCTAAAGATGGCTTTCCTTTACTCCAATCATGAACCGGCTGCCCTAAAGATGGCTTTCCTTTACTCCAATCATGAACTGTCTGCCCTAAAGATGGCTTTCCTTTACTCCAATCATGAACTGTCTGCCCTAAAGATGGTGCTCCTTTAGTCCAATCATGAACCGGCTGCCCTAAAGATGGCTTTCCTTTACTCCAATCATGAACTGTCTGCCCTAAAGATGGCTTTCCTTTACTCCAATCATGAACTGTCTGCCCTAAAGATGGATTTCCTTTACTCCAATCATGAACTGTCTGCCCTAAAGATGGCTTTCCTTTACTCCAATCATGAACTGTCTGCCCTAAAGATGGCTTTCCTTTACTCCAATCATGAACTGTCTGCCCTAAAGATGGCTTTCCTTTACTCCAATCATGAACCGGCTGCCCTAAAGATGGCTTTCCTTTACTCCAATCATGAACTGTCTGCTCTAAAGATGGCGCTCCTTTAGTCCAATCATGAACCGGCTGCCCTAAAGATGGCTTTCCTTTACTCCAATCATGAACCGGCTGCCCTAAAGATGGCGCTCCTTTAGTCCAATCATGAACCGGCTGCCCTAAAGATGGCTTTCCTTTACTCCAATCATGAACCGGCTGCTCTAAAGATGGTGCTCCTTTAGTCCAATCATGAACCGGCTGCCCTAAAGATGGCTTTCCTTTACTTCAATCATGAACTGTCTGCCCTAAAGATGGCGCTCCTTTAGTCCAATCATGAACCGGCTGCCCTAAAGATGGCTTTCCTTTACTCCAATCATGAACCGGCTGCTCTAAAGATGGCGCTCCTTTAGTCCAATCATGAACCGGCTGCCCTAAAGATGGCTTTCCTTTACTCCAATCATGAACTGTCTGCCCTAAAGATGGCGCTCCTTTAGTCCAATCATGAACCGGCTGCCCTAAAGATGGCTTTCCTTTACTCCAATCATGAACCGGCTGCCCTAAAGATGGCGCTCCTTTTGTCCAATCATGAACCGGCTGCCCTAAAGATGGCTTTCCTTTACTCCAATCATGAACCGGCTGCTCTAAAGATGGCGCTCCTTTAGTCCAATCATGAACCGGCTGCCCTAAAGATGGCTTTCCTTTACTCCAATCATGAACCGGCTGCCCTAAAGATGGCGCTCCTTTAGTCCAATCATGAATCGGCTGCCCTAAAGATGGCTTTCCTTTACTCCAATCATGAACCGGCTGCTCTAAAGATGGCTCTCCTTTACTCCAATCATTAACCGGCTGCTCTAAAGATGGCGCTCCTTTAGTCCAATCATGAACCGGCTGCCCTAAAGATGGCTTTCCTTTACTCCAATCATGAACCGGCTGCCCTAAAGATGGCTTTCCTTTACTCCAATCATGAACCGGCTGCCCTAAAGATAGCGCTCCTTTACTCCAATCATGAACCGGCTGCCCTAAAGATGGCTTTCCTTTACTCCAATCATGAACCGGCTGCCCTAAAGATGGCGCTCCTTTAGTCCAATCATGAACCGGCTGCTCTAAAGATGGCTTTCCTTTACTCCAATCATGAACCGGCTGCTCTAAAGATGGCTTTCCTTTACTCCAATCATGAACCGGCTGCTCTAAAGATGGCGCTCCTTTAGTCCAATCATGAACCGGCTGCTCTAAAGATGGCTTTCCTTTACTCCAATCATGAACCGGCTGCCCTAAAGATGGCTTTCCTTTACTCCAATCATGAACTGTCTGCCCTAAAGATGGCTTTCCTTTACTCCAATCATGAACTGTCTGCCCTAAAGATGGTGCTCCTTTAGTCCAATCATGAACCGGCTGCCCTAAAGATGGCTTTCCTTTACTCCAATCATGAACTGTCTGCCCTAAAGATGGCTTTCCTTTACTCCAATCATGAACTGTCTGCCCTAAAGATGGATTTCCTTTACTCCAATCATGAACTGTCTGCCCTAAAGATGGCTTTCCTTTACTCCAATCATGAACTGTCTGCCCTAAAGATGGCTTTCCTTTACTCCAATCATGAACTGTCTGCCCTAAAGATGGCTTTCCTTTACTCCAATCATGAACCGGCTGCCCTAAAGATGGCTTTCCTTTACTCCAATCATGAACTGTCTGCTCTAAAGATGGCGCTCCTTTAGTCCAATCATGAACCGGCTGCCCTAAAGATGGCTTTCCTTTACTCCAATCATGAACCGGCTGCCCTAAAGATGGCGCTCCTTTAGTCCAATCATGAACCGGCTGCCCTAAAGATGGCTTTCCTTTACTCCAATCATGAACCGGCTGCTCTAAATATGGTGCTCCTTTAGTCCAATCATGAACCGGCTGCCCTAAAGATGGCTTTCCTTTACTCCAATCATGAACTGTCTGCCCTAAAGATGGCGCTCCTTTAGTCCAATCATGAACCGGCTGCCCTAAAGATGGCTTTCCTTTACTCCAATCATGAACCGGCTGCTCTAAAGATGGCGCTCCTTTAGTCCAATCATGAACCGGCTGCCCTAAAGATGGCTTTCCTTTACTCCAATCATGAACTGTCTGCCCTAAAGATGGCGCTCCTTTAGTCCAATCATGAACCGGCTGCCCTAAAGATGGCTTTCCTTTACTCCAATCATGAACCGGCTGCCCTAAAGATGGCTTTCCTTTACTCCAATCATGAACTGTCTGCCCTAAAGATGGCTTTCCTTTACTCCAATCATGAACCGGCTGCTCTAAAGATGGCGCTCCTTTACTCCAATCATGAACTGTCTGCCCTAAAGATGGCGCTCCTTTAGTCCAATCATGAACCGGCTGCCCTAAAGATGGCTTTCCTTTACTCCAATCATGAACCGGCTGCCCTAAAGATGGCGCTCCTTTTGTCCAATCATGAACCGGCTGCCCTAAAGATGGCTTTCCTTTACTCCAATCATGAACCGGCTGCTCTAAAGATGGCGCTCCTTTAGTCCAATCATGAACCGGCTGCCCTAAAGATGGCTTTCCTTTACTCCAATCATGAACCGGCTGCCCTAAAGATGGCGCTCCTTTAGTCCAATCATGAATCGGCTGCCCTAAAGATGGCTTTCCTTTACTCCAATCATGAACCGGCTGCTCTAAAGATGGCTCTCCTTTACTCCAATCATTAACCGGCTGCTCTAAAGATGGCGCTCCTTTAGTCCAATCATGAACCGGCTGCCCTAAAGATGGCTTTCCTTTACTCCAATCATGAACCGGCTGCCCTAAAGATGGCTTTCCTTTACTCCAATCATGAACCGGCTGCCCTAAAGATAGCGCTCCTTTACTCCAATCATGAACCGGCTGCCCTAAAGATGGCTTTCCTTTACTCCAATCATGAACCGGCTGCCCTAAAGATGGCGCTCCTTTAGTCCAATCATGAACCGGCTGCTCTAAAGATGGCTTTCCTTTACTCCAATCATGAACCGGCTGCTCTAAAGATGGCTTTCCTTTACTCCAATCATGAACCGGCTGCTCTAAAGATGGCGCTCCTTTAGTCCAATCATGAACCGGCTGCTCTAAAGATGGCTTTCCTTTACTCCAATCATGAACCGGCTGCCCTAAAGATGGCTTTCCTTTACTCCAATCATGAACTGTCTGCCCTAAAGATGGCTTTCCTTTACTCCAATCATGAACTGTCTGCCCTAAAGATGGTGCTCCTTTAGTCCAATCATGAACCGGCTGCCCTAAAGATGGCTTTCCTTTACTCCAATCATGAACTGTCTGCCCTAAAGATGGCTTTCCTTTACTCCAATCATGAACTGTCTGCCCTAAAGATGGATTTCCTTTACTCCAATCATGAACTGTCTGCCCTAAAGATGGCTTTCCTTTACTCCAATCATGAACTGTCTGCCCTAAAGATGGCTTTCCTTTACTCCAATCATGAACTGTCTGCCCTAAAGATGGCTTTCCTTTACTCCAATCATGAACCGGCTGCCCTAAAGATGGCTTTCCTTTACTCCAATCATGAACTGTCTGCTCTAAAGATGGCGCTCCTTTAGTCCAATCATGAACCGGCTGCCCTAAAGATGGCTTTCCTTTACTCCAATCATGAACCGGCTGCCCTAAAGATGGCGCTCCTTTAGTCCAATCATGAACCGGCTGCCCTAAAGATGGCTTTCCTTTACTCCAATCATGAACCGGCTGCTCTAAAGATGGTGCTCCTTTAGTCCAATCATGAACCGGCTGCCCTAAAGATGGCTTTCCTTTACTCCAATCATGAACTGTCTGCCCTAAAGATGGCGCTCCTTTAGTCCAATCATGAACCGGCTGCCCTAAAGATGGCTTTCCTTTACTCCAATCATGAACCGGCTGCTCTAAAGATGGCGCTCCTTTAGTCCAATCATGAACCGGCTGCCCTAAAGATGGCTTTCCTTTACTCCAATCATGAACTGTCTGCCCTAAAGATGGCGCTCCTTTAGTCCAATCATGAACCGGCTGCCCTAAAGATGGCTTTCCTTTACTCCAATCATGAACCGGCTGCCCTAAAGATGGCACTCCTTTTGTCCAATCATGAACCGGCTGCCCTAAAGATGGCTTTCCTTTACTCCAATCATGAACCGGCTGCTCTAAAGATGGCGCTCCTTTAGTCCAATCATGAACCGGCTGCCCTAAAGATGGCTTTCCTTTACTCCAATCATGAACCGGCTGCCCTAAAGATGGCGCTCCTTTAGTCCAATCATGAATCGGCTGCCCTAAAGATGGCTTTCCTTTACTCCAATCATGAACCGGCTGCTCTAAAGATGGCTCTCCTTTACTCCAATCATTAACCGGCTGCTCTAAAGATGGCGCTCCTTTAGTCCAATCATGAACCGGCTGCCCTAAAGATGGCTTTCCTTTACTCCAATCATGAACCGGCTGCCCTAAAGATGGCTTTCCTTTACTCCAATCATGAACCGGCTGCCCTAAAGATAGCGCTCCTTTACTCCAATCATGAACCGGCTGCCCTAAAGATGGCTTTCCTTTACTCCAATCATGAACCGGCTGCCCTAAAGATGGCGCTCCTTTAGTCCAATCATGAACTGTCTGCCCTAAAAATGGCTTTCCTTTACTCCAATCATGAACCGGCTGCTCTAAAGATGGTGCTCCTTTAGTCCAATCATGAACCGGCTGCCCTAAAAATGGCTTTCCTTTACTCCAATCATGGACCGGCTGCCCTAAAGATGGCGCTCCTTTACTCCAATCATGAACTGTCTGCCCTCAAGATGGCTTTCCTTTACTCCAATCATGAACCGGCTGCCCTAAAGATGGCTTTCCTTTACTCCAATCATGAACCGGCTGCTCTAAAGATGGCTTTCCTTTACTCCAATCATGAACCGGCTGCTCTAAAGATGGCTTTCCTTTACTCCAATCATGAACCGGCTGCTCTAAAGATGGCTTTCCTTTACTCCAATCATGAACCGGCTGCTCTAAAGATGGCTTTCCTTTACTCCAATCATGAACCGGCTGCTCTAAAGATGGCTTTCCTTTACTCCAATCATGAACCGGCTGCTCTAAAGATGGCTTTCCTTTACTCCAATCATGAACCGGCTGCTCTAAAGATGGCTTTCCTTTACTCCAATCATGAACCGGCTGCTCTAAAGATGGCTTTCCTTTACTCCAATCATGAACCGGCTGCTCTAAAGATGGCTTTCCTTTACTCCAATCATGAACCGGCTGCTCTAAAGATGGCTTTCCTTTACTCCAATCATGAACCGGCTGCTCTAAAGATGGCTTTCCTTTACTCCAATCATGAACTGTCTGCCCTAAAGATGGCTTTCCTTTACTCCAATCATGAACCGGCTGCCCTAAAGATGGTGCTCCTTTACTCCAATCATGAACCGGCTGCCCTAAAGATGGCTTTCCTTTACTCCAATCATGAACCGGCTGCTCTAAAGATGGCTTTCCTTTACTCCAATCATGAACCGGCTGCTCTAAAGATGGCTTTCCTTTACTCCAATCATGAACCGGCTGCTCTAAAGATGGCTTTCCTTTACTCCAATCATGAACCGGCTGCCCTAAAGATGGCTTTCCTTTACTCCAATCATGAACCGGCTGCTCTAAAGATGGCTTTCCTTTACTCCAATCATGAACCGGCTGCTCTAAAGATGGCTTTCCTTTACTCCAATCATGAACCGGCTGCCCTAAAGATGGCGCTCCTTTAGTCCAATCATGAACTGTCTGCCCTAAAAATGGCTTTCCTTTACTCCAATCATGAACCGGCTGCTCTAAAGATGGTGCTCCTTTAGTCCAATCATGAACCGGCTGCCTTAAAAATGGCTTTCCTTTACTCCAATCATGGACCGCTGCCCTAAAGATGGCGCTCCTTTACTCCAATCATGAACTGTCTGCCCTAAAGATTGCTTTCCTTTACTCCAATCATGAACCGGCTGCCCTAAAGATGGCTTTCCTTTACTCCAATCATGAACCGGCTGCTCTAAAGATGGCTTTCCTTTACTCCAATCATGAACCGGCTGCTCTAAAGATGGCTTTCCTTTACTCCAATCATGAACCGGCTGCCCTAAAGATGGCGCTCCTTTACTCCAATCATGAACTGTCTGCCCTAAAGATGGCTTTCCTTTACTCCAATCATGAACCGGCTGCCCTAAAGATGGCTTTCCTTTACTCCAATCATGAACCGGCTGCTCTAAAGATGGCTTTCCTTTACTCCAATCATGAACCGGCTGCTCTAAAGATGGCTTTCCTTTACTCCAATCATGAACCGGCTGCTCTAAAGATGGCTTTCCTTTACTCCAATCATGAACCGGCTGCCCTAAAGATGGCGCTCCTTTACTCCAATCATGAACCGGCTGCTCTAAAGATGGCTTTCCTTTACTCCAATCATGAACCGGCTGCTCTAAAGATGGCTTTCCTTTACTCCAATCATGAACCGGCTGCTCTAAAGATGGCTTTCCTTTACTCCAATCATGAACCGGCTGCTCTAAAGATGGCTTTCCTTTACTCCAATCATGAATAGGCTGCCCTAAAGATGGCTTTCCTTTACTCCAATCATGAACCGGCTGCTCTAAAGATGGCTTTCCTTTACTCCAATCATGAACCGGCTGCTCTAAAGATGGCTTTCCTTTACTCCAATCATGAACTGTCTGCCTTAAAGATGGCTTTCCTTTACTCCAATCATGAACCGGCTGCCCTAAAGATGGTGCTCCTTTACTCCAATCATGAACCGGCTGCCCTAAAGATGGCTTTCCTTTACTCCAATCATGAACCGGCTGCTCTAAAGATGGCTTTCCTTTACTCCAATCATGAACCGGCTGCTCTAAAGATGGCTTTCCTTTACTCCAATCATGAACCGGCTGCTCTAAAGATGGCTTTCCTTTACTCCAATCATGAACCGGCTGCCCTAAAGATGGCGCTCCTTTACTCCAATCATGAACCGGCTGCTCTAAAGATGTCTTTCCTTTACTCCAATCATGAACCGGCTGCTCTAAAGATGGCTTTCCTTTACTCCAATCATGAACCGGCTGCCCTAAAGATGGCGCTCCTTTAGTCCAATCATGAACCGGCTGCTCTAAAGATGGCTTTCCTTTACTCCAATCATGAACCGGCTGCCCTAAAGATGGCTTTCCTTTACTCCAATCATGAACTGTCTGCCCTAAAGATGGCTTTCCTTTACTCCAATCATGAACCGGCTGCCCTAAAGATGGTGCTCCTTTAGTCCAATCATGAACCGGCTGCCCTAAAGATGGCTTTCCTTTACTCCAATCATGAACTGTCTGCCCTAAAGATGGCTTTCCTTTACTCCAATCATGAACTGTCTGCCCTAAAGATGGATTTCCTTTACTCCAATCATGAACTGTCTGCCCTAAAGATGGCTTTCCTTTACTCCAATCATGAACTGTCTGCCCTAAAGATGGCTTTCCTTTACTCCAATCATGAACTGTCTGTCCTAAAGATGGCTTTCCTTTACTCCAATCATGAACCGGCTGCCCTAAAGATGGCTTTCCTTTACTCCAATCATGAACTGTCTGCTCTAAAGATGGCGCTCCTTTAGTCCAATCATGAACCGGCTGCCCTAAAGATGGCTTTCCTTTACTCCAATCATGAACCGGCTGCTCTAAAGATGGCTTTCCTTTACTCCAATCATGAACCGGCTGCCCTAAAGATGGCGCTCCTTTACTCCAATCATGAACCGGCTGCTCTAAAGATGTCTTTCCTTTACTCCAATCATGAACCGGCTGCTCTAAAGATGGCTTTCCTTTACTCCAATCATGAACCGGCTGCTCTAAAGATGGCGCTCCTTTAGTCCAATCATGAACCGGCTGCTCTAAAGATGGCTTTCCTTTACTCCAATCATGAACCGGCTGCCCTAAAGATGGCTTTCCTTTACTCCAATCATGAACTGTCTGCCCTAAAGATGGCTTTCCTTTACTCCAATCATGAACTGTCTGCCCTAAAGATGGTGCTCCTTTAGTCCAATCATGAACCGGCTGCCCTAAAGATGGCTTTCCTTTACTCCAATCATGAACTGTCTGCCCTAAAGATGGCTTTCCTTTACTCCAATCATGAACTGTCTGCCCTAAAGATGGATTTCCTTTACTCCAATCATGAACTGTCTGCCCTAAAGATGGCTTTCCTTTACTCCAATCATGAACTGTCTGCCCTAAAGATGGCTTTCCTTTACTCCAATCATGAACCGGCTGCCCTAAAGATGGCGCTCCTTTAGTCCAATCATGAACCGGCTGCCCTAAAGATGGCTTTCCTTTACTCCAATCATGAACCGGCTGCTCTAAAGATGGCTCTCCTTTACTCCAATCATTAACCGGCTGCTCTAAAGATGGCGCTCCTTTAGTCCAATCATGAACCGGCTGCCCTAAAGATGGCTTTCCTTTACTCAAATCATGAACCGGCTGCCCTAAAGATGGCTTTCCTTTACTCCAATCATGAACCGGCTGCTCTAAAGATGGTGCTCCTTTAGTCCAATCATGAACCGGCTGCCCTAAAGATGGCTTTCCTTTACTCCAATCATGAACCGGCTGCCCTAAAGATGGCGCTCCTTTAGTCCAATCATGAACTGTCTGCCCTAAAAATGGCTTTCCTTTACTCCAATCATGAACCGGCTGCTCTAAAGATGGTGCTCCTTTAGTCCAATCATGAACCGGCTGCCCTAAAAATGGCTTTCCTTTACTCCAATCATGAACCGGCTGCTCTAAAGATGGCTTTCCTTTACTCCAATCATGAACCGGCTGCTCTAAAGATGGCTTTCCTTTACTCCAATCATGAACCGGCTGCCCTAAAGATGGCGCTCCTTTACTCCAATCATGAACCGGCTGCTCTAAAGATGGCTTTCCTTTACTCCAATCATGAACCGGCTGCTCTAAAGATGGCTTTCCTTTACTCCAATCATGAACCGGCTGCTCTAAAGATGGCTTTCCTTTACTCCAATCATGAACCGGCTGCTCTAAAGATGGCTTTCCTTTACTCCAATCATGAATAGGCTGCCCTAAAGATGGCTTTCCTTTACTCCAATCATGAACCGGCTGCTCTAAAGATGGCTTTCCTTTACTCCAATCATGAACCGGCTGCTCTAAAGATGGCTTTCCTTTACTCCAATCATGAACTGTCTGCCTTAAAGATGGCTTTCCTTTACTCCAATCATGAACCGGCTGCCCTAAAGATGGTGCTCCTTTACTCCAATCATGAACCGGCTGCTCTAAAGATGTCTTTCCTTTACTCCAATCATGAACCGGCTGCTCTAAAGATGGCTTTCCTTTACTCCAATCATGAACCGGCTGCTCTAAAGATGGCTTTCCTTTACTCCAATCATGAACCGGCTGCTCTAAAGATGGCTTTCCTTTACTCCAATCATGAACCGGCTGCCCTAAAGATGGCTTTCCTTTACTCCAATCATGAACCGGCTGCTCTAAAGATGGCTTTCCTTTACTCCAATCATGAACCGGCTGCCCTAAAGATGGCTCTCCTTTACTCCAATCATGAACCGGCTGCTCTAAAGATGGCTTTCCTTTACTCCAATCATGGAGTGTCTGCCCTAAAGATGGCTCTCCTTTACTCCAATCATGGACCGGCTGCTCTAAAGATGGCTTTCCTTTACTCCAATCATGAACCGGCTGCCCTAAAGATGGCGCTCCTTTACTCCATTTTTACTACATTTTTCTACTGAAATGAGTGGAAACATTTTCAGGCACTGGTTGGAGAACGATGTTTTACCAATCCTGGAGAGACCTTCATGCATAGTCATGGATGCATCATACCACAATTTCGTATCAGAGGAAGACAAAGTGCCTACTGCATCAAATACAAAAGAGCAAATTAGGACATGGCTTGCGAATGAAAATGTCAAATTTGACGACACATATTAAAACCCGAATTGTTACAACTTGAGAAGAATACGAATAAGAAAAAGGTGTACCATGTTGACAAAACCATTGAGAAATACGACCACACCTCTCTTCGACTCCCTGCATATCATGCGCACCTTAATCCAATCGAACTTGTCTGGGCTCGCGTCAAAGGACAAGTTGCAGAACAGAACAGGACGTTTAAAATGTGTGATGTTGAAGTTCTGACACGCGAGTCTCTCTCAAAAATAGACATTCCGTTCTGGAAGAAGTGTGTTGAACATGTGCTGCGGTGGAAGATGAGTACTGGAAACGAGATGGATTACTATTTGTCCAGCCAGTAATGATTATCAACCTCTTGGAATCGTCAGATTCGGAATGATTAAAATTAAGATGAATTCAATTCCAGCTGCAGTTAGGACGTCCTGGGGTCTAATGGTGACCGAAGGACAAGACTAATTGTAACCAATTGAATTAATGTTTGCAAATACACATAACGAACAACACCCACAATTAAGCACTATGTAGATACGCCTCTGACAAGAATTGCAGTAAACTGGAAAATTTATCACGATTACTGTAAACTCTAAAATTTGAATCAACTTGTGTGATATCGTCATAAAAGATCATAGGAATTCGCTGATGTGCAAAATCTGTTGTGTTTGTGGAATAAAAAATACCAAAATCTTTGCGTCATCAATATTCTAAGATTGCATGCAAATTTTGAAACCAAAATAACAAGCGGTTATCACGCAAACCTAATTCAGGTGTGATTATGAATTTCTGAACGGACTATAACATGTTCAAATATGCCTTCTGTCGATGTTTCCGCGCTCCGGGCCAGCCGGTTCTCTGGTGACCTTACCCTGTAGTGTAACCTTCACGATGACGTCTAGACAGAAACCTGTCAAAACATCCGGTTTGACCGAGACCACATCCTGATTGGGCACGAGAAACTCATTCATCCAGAATTTTGTTTTTAGAAACATAGAGACATCAAAACAAAGACGATTCACACCACTTGGGTGTCTATAGTTTCATTTCTCTCTACTTCGTTCTACTTCTTTGTCGTTTTCGTCCTCTCTACTTCTCTATCTCCTTTTTCACCGTCTTTTATTTTCTCGTGAATCTTATCGTCTATTCTACCCATCTTCTTCACTCTGTCATCTAATCTCTTTCCTCTTCTAATATCTTTCCGCTTCTAATATCTTTCCTTTTCTTCTCTTTTTTTTTACTCCTTTCCTTCGTTTTCTTCCTCTTCTTATTTCATCTTCTCCTCTCTTTCTTCTTCTCCTCACATTCCTCTTCTCCTCTCTTCTTTTTCCTATCTTTTAATCTTCTTCTCTTCTCTTTTTTTCTGCTGCTCCACTCTTTCTTCATCTTTTCCCTTACTCCTCTCACCTCGTCTCTTTCTCCTCCTCTCTTTTCTCTCATCCTCTCTCCAACTCCTCTCTTTCTCCCTCTCCTTCCCCCATATTCTCAGTATCCAAAATGCTTTATTAAGTGAGCGAATGTGCTTGACAACTAAAGTAGCACATACAAACAGCTATGCGTAAATGTGTGATTCCCAACAGCAGCGTTGTGATGGTGGTTGTGTACGCAAACACACCTGTGTCTTTCTGAAGAACGTTAAAGAGATGCTCAAATAAGAGAAGCTGGTTCTGTGTATGAGAACGGTGTTGCTGTGCCCTTCTGACTCAGGTGAGTATCAGGTGAAACGCAGGTGAAAAATATGGGGGAATTGGGCAAGTTATCGGGGGAAAAACACGGGACCTACACGATGGAGATAACTAAGAATGTTGAAGGTCTCCACGTAAACAGGAAATCAAAGAACATACATTCTGTTGTTCAATTAATGAAAGAAAATTAGTGTCGGCTGTAGATCAGTATAGTGCAGAATTAGTGTATATAATGTCTGTCTGTGTGTCTGTCTGTCATGACGGACATTATATACTGTGAGATTTACGTAAAAATAAATCAATGTTTATTACAGTAGGAAGCGGATATTCAGAGGGGACAACGGAGGCCCCGACTCCCCCAATATTTGATCAGAAAACATAACAAAATCACAGTCCAGCTCAATGAGTTCAATGTCAGTGTACAACCAGCCACCGTATTCCCTAGTGTAGCCGTGATATAGTTCAATGTCAGTGTACAACCAGCCACCGTATTCCCTAGTATAGCCATGATATAGTTCAATGTCTGTGTACAACCAACCACTGTATTCCCTAGTATAGCCGTGATATAGTTCAATGTCTGTGTACAACCAGCCACTGTATTCCCTAGTATAGCCGTGATGTAATTCAATGTCTGTGTACAACCAACCACTGTATTCCCTAATATGGCCGTGATATAATTCAATGTCAGTGTACAACCAACCACCGTATTCCCTAGAGTAGCCGTGATATCATCATCAGGTTGCATGTCCTTTGCAGAACGTTCCACTCTCATCACAGACCGTCTGAAAGAATCTTTGTCTCTAGCCAGATCTCTCACAGAACGTTGCTCTCTCATTACAGACCGCCTGAAAGAATCTTTGTCTCTAGCCAGATCTCCCACAGAACGTTGCTCTCTCATTACAGACCGTCTGAAAGAATCTTTGTCTCTAGCCAGATCTCCCACAGAACGTTGCTCTCTCATTACAGACCGTCTGAAAGAATCTTTGTCTCTAGCCAGATCTCCCACAGAACGTTGCTCTCTCATTACAGACCGTCGGAAAGAATCTTTGTCTCTAGCCAGATCTCCCACAGAACGTTGCTCTCTCATCACAGACCGTCTGAAAGAATCTTTGTCTCTAGCCAGATCTCCCACAGAACGTTGCTCTCTCATTACAGACCGTCTGAAAGAATCTTTGTCTCTAGCCAGATCTCCCACAGAACGTTGCTCTCTCATCACAGACCGTCTGAAAGAATCTTTGTCTCTAGCCAGATCTCCCACAGAACGTTGCTCTCTCATCACAGACCGTCTGAAAGAATCTTTGTCTCTAGCCAGATCTCCCACAGAACGTTGCTCTCTCATCACAGACCGTCTGAAAGAATCTTTGTCTCTAGCCAGATCTCCCACAGAACTTTGCTCTCTCATCACAGACCGTCTGAAAGAATCTTTGTCTCTAGCCAGATCTCCCACAGAACGTTGCTCTCTCATCACAGACCGTCTGAAAGAATATTTGTCTCTAGCCAGATCTCCCACAGAACGTTGCTCTCTCATCACAGACCGTCTGAAAGAATCTTTGTCTCTAGCCAGATCTCCCACAGAACGTTGCTCTCTCATTACAGACCGTCTGAAAGAATCTTTGTCTCTAGCCAGATTCCCAATTTCTTCTGTTCGAGGTCTCCTTGTTGTCATGAAACCACTTTCGTCTTCGTCTGACCCTGATGCGTCGCCCAGGAACCATGCCCTCCATGATATAACTCAAGTAATTCGAGCCGTTACTAATAGATAGGCTTCACTCATTTATGGAGATCAAACCTATTAGAATACGACATCTATCGACCTTGTAATGGCTATAACAACTAAGTACACCACCAACGACAACTATCGACCATGGCTATATCAACTAAGTAGACCATCAACGACATCTAACGTCCAATGGCTATAACAACTAAGTAGACCATCAACGACATCTATCGACCATGGCTATATCAACTAAGTAGACCATCAACGACATCTATCGACCAATGGCTATAACAACTAAGTAGACCATCAGCGACATCTATCGACCATGGCTATAACAACTAAGTACACCATCAACGACATCTATCGACCAATGGCTATAACTACTATGTAGACCATCAACGACATCTATCGACCAATGGCTATATCAACTAAGTAGACCATCAACGACATCTATCGACCATGGCTATATCAACTAGGTACACCAACAACGACAACAATCGACCATGACTATATCAACTAAGTAGACCATCAACGACATCTATCGACCATGGCTATAACAACTAAGTAGACCATCAACGACATCTATCGACCATGGCTATAACAACTAAGTACACCATCAACGACATCTATCGACCATGGCTATAACGACTAAGTAGACCATCAACGACATCTATCGACCATGGCTATATCAATTAAGTAGACCATCAACGACATCTATCGACCAATGGCTATAACAACTAAGTAGACCATCAACAACATCTATCGACCAATGGCTATAACAACTAAGTACACCATCAACGACATCTATCGACCAATGGCTATAACAACTAAGTACACCATCAACGACATCTATCGACCATGGCTATAACAACTAAGTAGACCATCAACGACATCTATCGACCATGGTTATATCAACTAAGTAGACCATCAACGACATCTATCGACCATGGCTATATCAACTAAGTAGACCATCAACGACATCTATCGACCAATGGCTATAACAACTAAGTAGACCATCAACGACATCTATCGACCAATGGCTATAACAACTAAGTAGACCATCAACGACATCTATCGACCAATGGCTATATCAACTAAGTAGACCATCAACGACATCTATCGACCAATGGTTATAACAACTAAGTAGACCATCAACGACATCTATCGACCAATGGCTATAACAACTAAGTAGACCATCAACGACATCTATCGACCATGGCTATAACAACTAAGTAGACCATCAACGACATCTATCGACCATGGCTATATCAATTAAGTAGACCATCAACGACATCTATCGACCAATGGCTATAACAACTAAGTAGACCATAAACGACATCTATCGACCATGGCTATAACAACTAAGTACACCACCAACGACATCTATCGGCCATGGCTATAACAACTAAGTAGACCACCAACGACATCTATCGACCATGGCTATAACAACTAAGTAGACCATCAACGACATCTATCGACCATGGCTATAACAACTAAGTAGACCACCAACGACATCTATCGACCATGGCTATAACAACTAAGTACACCACCAACGACATCTATCAACCATGGCTATAACAACTAAGTAGACCACCAACGACATCTATCAACCAGTCATGGCTATAACAACTAAGTAGACCACCAACGACATCTATCGACCAATCATGGCTATAACAACTAAGTAGACCATCAACGACATCTATCGACCAATCATGGCTATAACAACTAAGTAGACCATCAACGACATCTATCAACCATGGCTATAACAACTAAGTAGACCATCAACGACATCTATCGACCAATGGCTATATCAACTAAGTAGACCATCAACGACATCTATCGACCAATGGTTATAACAACTAAGTAGACCATCAACGACATGTATCGACCAATGGCTATAACAACTAAGTAGACCATCAACGACATCTATCAACCATGGCTATAACAACTAAGTAGACCATCAACGACATCTATCGACCATGGCTATATCAATTAAGTAGACCATCAACGACATCTATCGACCAATGGCTATAACAACTAAGTAGACCATAAACGACATCTATCGACCATGGCTATAACAACTAAGTACACCACCAACGACATCTATCGACCATGGCTATAACAACTAAGTAGACCACCAACGACATCTATCGACCATGGCTATAACAACTAAGTAGACCATCAACGACATCTATCGACCATGGCTATAGCAACTAAGTAGACCACCAACGACATCTATCGACCAATGGCTATAACAACTAAGTAGACCATCAACGACATCTATCGACGATGGCTATAACAACTAAGTAGACCACCAACGACATCTATCAACCATGGCTATAACAACTAAGTAGACCACCAACGACATCTATCAACCATGGCTATAACAACTAAGTAGACCACCAACGACATCTATCAACCATCATGGCTATAACAACTAAGTAGACCATCAACGACATCTATCAACCAATCATGGCTATAACAACTAAGTAGACCATCAACGACATCTATCAACCAATCATGGCTATAACAACTAAGTAGACCATCAACGACATCTATCAACCAATCATGGCTATAACAACTAAGTAGACCATCAACGACATCTATCAACCATGGCTATAACAACTAAGTAGACCATCAACGACATCTATCAACCATGGCTATAACAACTAAGTAGACCATCAACGACATCTATCGACCAATCATGGCTATAACAACTAAGTAGACCACCAACGACATCTATCGACCATGGCTATAACAACTAAGTAGACCATCAACGACATCTATCGACCATGGCTATAACAACTAAGTAGACCACCAACGACATCTATCAACCATGGCTATAACAACTAAGTAGATCATCAACGACATCTATCGACCAATCATGGCTATAACAACTAAGTAGACCACCAACGACATCTATCGAACCATGGCTATAACAACTAAGTAGATCACAACGACATCTATCAACCATGGCTATAACAACTAAGTAGACCATCAACGACATCTATCGACCATGGCTATAACAACTAAGTAGACCACCAACGACATCTATCGACCATGGCTATAACAACTAAGTAGACCATCAACGACATCTATCGACCATGGCTATAACAACTAAGTAGACCACCAACGACATCTATCGACCATGGCTATAACAACTAAGTAGACCATCAACGACATCTATCGACCATGGCTATAACAACTAAGTAGACCACCAACGACATCTATCGACCATGGCTATAACAACTAAGTAGACCATCAACGACATCTATCGACCAATAGCTATAACAACTAAGTAGACCATCAACGACATCTATCGGCCATGGCTATAACAACTAAGTAGACCATCAACGACATCTATCAACCAATAGCTATAACAACTAAGTAGACCATCAACGACATCTATCGACCAATAATGGCTATAACAACTAAGTAGACCATCAACGACATCTATCAACCAATCATGGCTATAACAACTAAGTAGACATCAACGACATCTATCGACCAATCATGGCTATAACAACTAAGTAGACCATCAACGACATCTATCAACCAATCATGGCTATAACAACTAAGTAGACCATCAACGACATCTATCGACCATGGCTATAACAACTAAGTAGACCACCAACGACATCTATCAACAATCATGGCTATAACAACTAAGTAGACCATCAACGACGTCTATCGACCAATCATGGCTATAACAACTAAGTAGACCATCAACGACATCTATCGACCATGGCTATAACAACTAAGTAGACCACCAACGACATCTATCAACCATGGCTATAACAACTAAGTAGACCATCAACGACATCTATCAACCATGGCTATAACAACTAAGTAGACCATCAACGACATCTATCGACCAATGGCTATAACAACTAAGTAGATCACCAACGACATCTATCGACCATGGCTATAACAACAAAGTAGACCATCAACGACATCTATCGACCAATAGCTATAACAACTAAGTAGACCATCAACGACATCTATCAACCAATGGCTATAACAACTAAGTAGACCATCAACGACATCTATCGACCATGGCTATAACAACTAAGTAGACCATCAACGACATCTATCGACCAATGGCTATAACAACTAAGTAGACCATCAACGACATCTATCGACCAATGGCTATAACAACTAAGTAGACCACCAACGACTTCTATCGACCAATGGCTATAACAACTAAGTAGACCATCAACGACATCTATCAATCATGGCTATAAGAACTAAGTAGACCACCAACGACATCTATCGACCATGGCTATAACAACTAAGTAGACCATCAACGACTTCTATCGACCAATGGCTATAACAACTAAGTAGACCATCAACGACATCTATCAACCATGGCTATAACAACTAAGTAGACCACCAACGACATCTATCGACCATGGCTATAACAACTAAGTAGACCATCAACGACATCTATCGACCAATGGCTATAACAACTAAGTAGACCACCAACGACATCTATCGACCAATGGCTATAACAACTAAGTAGACCATCAACGACATCTATCGACCATGGCTATAACAACTAAGTAGACCATCAACGACATCTATCGACCAATGGCTATAACAACTAAGTAGACCATCAACGACATCTATCGACCAATGGCTATAACAACTAAGTAGACCATCAACGACATCTACCCACATACCATGGCTATAACAACTAAGTAGACCATCAACGACTTCTATCGACCAATGGCTATAACAACTAAGTAGACCATCAACGACATCTATCAACCATGGCTATAACAACTAAGTAGACCATCAACGACATCTATCGACCAATGGCTATAACAACTAAGTAGACCACCAACGACATCTATCGACCATGGCTATAACAACTAAGTAGACCATCAACGACATCTATCGACCATGGCTATATCAACTAAGTAGACCATCAACGACATCTATCGACCATGGCTATATCAACTAAGTAGACCACCAACGACATCTATCGACCATGGCTATAACAACTAAGTAGACCATCAACGACATCTATCGACCATGGCTATAACAACTAAGTACACCATCAACGACATCTATCGACCATGGCTATAACAACTAAGTAGACCATCAACGATATCTATCGACCATGGCTATAACAACTAAGTAGACCATCAACGACATCTATCGACCATGGCTATAACAACTAAGTAGACCATCAACGACATCTATCGACCATGGCTATATCAACTAAGTAGACCATCAACGACATCTATGGTCCAATCATGGCTGTAACAACTAAGTACACCATCAACGACATCTATCGACTATGGCTGTAACAACTAAGTACACCATCAACGACATCTATCGACCATGGCTGTAACAACTAAGTACACCATCAACGACATCTATCGACCATGACTATATAAACTAAGTAGACCATCAACGACATCTATCGACCATGGCTATAACAACTAAGTAGACCATCAACGACATCTATCGACCAATCATGGCTGTAACAACTAAGTACACCATCAACGACATCTATCGACCAATCATGGCTGTAACAACTAAGTACACCATCAACGACATCTATCGACCAATCATGGCTGTAACAACTAAGTACAACATCAACGACATCTATCGACCAATCATGGCTGTAACAACTAAGTACAACATCAACGACATCTATCGACCAATCATGGCTGTAACAACTAAGTACACCATCAACGACATCTATCGACCAACCATGGCTGTAACAACTAAGTACACCATCAACGACAACTATCGACCAATCATGGCTGCAACAACTAAGTATACCATCAACGACATCTATCGACCATGGCTATATCAACTAAGCACACCATCAACGACATCTATCGACCATGGCTATATCAACTAAGTAGACCATCAACGACATCTATCGACCAATCATGGCTGTAACAACTAAGTAGACCATCAACGACATCTATCGACCATGGCTATATCAACTAAGTAGACCATCAACGACATCTATCGACCATGGCTATATCAACTAAGTACACCATCAACGACATCTATCGACCATGGCTATATCAACTAAGTACACCATCAACGACATCTATCGACCATGGCTATATCAACTAAGTACACCATCAACGACATCTATCGACCATGGCTATATCAACTAAGTACACCATCAATGACATCTATCGACCATGGCTATATCAACTAAGTACACCATCAACGACATCTATCGACCATGGCTATATCAACTAAGCAGACCATCAACGACATCTATCGACCAGGGCTATATCAACTAAGTAGACCATCAACGACATCTATCGACCATGGCTATATCAACTAAGTAGACCATCAACGACATCTATCGACCAATCATGGCTATAACTACTAAGTAGGTTCTTGGGCGACGCTTCAGGGGCAGACCAAGAAGAAGGTGGCTTCAAGATGTCTAGGAAACATTGAAAACAGGAAACAGGCTGTGGTGAGAGCAACGTTCTGTTTGAGATCTGGCTAAAGACAGAGATTCTTTCAGACGGGCTGTGGTGAATGTAACGTTCTGTGGGAGATCTGGCTAGAGACAGAGATTCTTTCAGACGGGCTGTGGTGAATGTAACGTTCTGTGGGAGATCTGGCTAGAGACAGAGATTCTTTCAGACAGGCTGTGGTGAGAGCAACGTTCTGTGGGAGATCTGACTAGAGAGATAAATTCCTTCAGACAGGTTGTGGTGAGAGCAACGTTCTGTGGGAGATCTGACTAGAGACAGAGATTCTCTCAGACAGGATATGGTAAGAGCAACGTTCTGTGGGAGATCTGACTAGAGACAGAGATTCTCTCAGACGGGCTGTGGTGAGAGCAACGTTCTGTGGGAGATCTGACTAGAGACAGAGATTCTCTCAGACAGGATATGGTAAGAGCAACGTTCTGTGGGAGATCTGACTAGAGACAGAGATTCTCTCAGACAGGCTATGGTGAGAGCAACGTTCTACGAAGGATATGTGACCTAATGATCAGTAACTGTGTCACCAGGAAGTGTTTCCATCCGGCCGGATCACATGATGTCAGTACGGCTCACGTGCCTGAGCGCACATACCAGAATAGCCTGGCTACAGTACACCGCTACCATTGTCGCTACTGTAAACTGTGACATACCCCGCTACCATTATCCCAACATTAACCTATCACATACACCTCTAACATTGTCCCTACATTAACCTATCACATACACCTCTACCATTGTCCCAACATTAACCTATCACATACACTGCTACCATTGTCCCTACATTAACCTATCACATACACCTCTACCATTGTCCCAACATTAACCTGTCACATACACCGCTACCATTGTCCCTACATTAACCAGTGACATACACCGCTACCATTATTCAAAAACTAACCTGTCACATACACTGCTACCATTGTCCCAACATTAACCTGTCACATACACCGCTACCATTATCCCAACATTAACCTGTGATATACACCTCTACCATTATCCCAACATTAACTTGTCACATACACCGCTACCATTATCCCAACATCAACCTGTCACATACACCTCTACCATTATCCCAACATTAACCTGTGACATACACCGCTACCATTATCCCAACATTAACCCGTGACATACACCGCTACCATTTTCCCAACATTAACCTGTCACATACACCACTACCATTGTCCCAACATTAACCTATCACATAACCCGCTACCATTGTCCCTACATTAACCTGTCACATACACCGCTACCATTATCCCTACATTAACCTGTCACATACACCTCTACCATTGTCACAACATTAACCTGTCACATGCACCGCTACCATTATCCCAACATTAACCTGTGACATACACCTCTACCATTATCCCAACATTAAGCTGTCACATACACCTCTACCATTGTCACAACATTAACATATCACATAAACCTCTACCATTGTCCCAACATTAACCTGTCACATACACCGCTACTATTTTCGCAACTGTAACCTGTCACATACACCGCTACTATTGTCGCAACTGTAACCTGTCACATACACCGCTATCATTGTCTCAAATGTAACCTATCACATACACCGCTATCATTGTCTCAACTGTAACCTGTCACATACCCCTCTACTATTGTCGCAACTGTAACCTGTCACATACACCGCTATCATTGTCTCAACTGTAACCTATCACATACACCGCTATCATTGTCTCAACTGTAACCTGTCACATACCCCGCTACTATTGTCTCAACTTTAAAATGTCACATACCCCGCTACTATTGTCGGAACTGTAACCTGTCACATACCCCGCTACTATTGTCTCAACTTTAAAATGTCACATACACAACTACTATTGTCGCAACTTTAAAATGTCACATACACAACTACTATTGTCTCAACTTTAAAATGTCACATACACCTCTACCATTGTCCCAACATTAACCTATCACATACACCTCTACCATTGTCCCTACTGTAACCTATCACATACACCTCTACCATTGTCCCAACATTAACCTATCACATACACCTCTACCATTGTCCCAACATTAATCTATCACATGCACCTCTACTATTGTCCCAACATTAACCTATCACATACACCTCTACCATTGTCCCAACATTAACCTATCACATACACCGCTACCATTGTCCCTACATTAACCTGTCACATACACCGCTACCATTATCCCAACATTAACCAGTGACATACACCGCTACCATTATTCAAAAATTAACCTGTCACATACACTGCTACCATTGTCCCAACATTAACCTGTCACATACACCGCTACCATTATCCCAACATTAACCTGTGATATACACCTCTACCATTATCCCAACATTAACTTGTCACATACACCGCTACCATTATCCCAACATTAACCTGTCACATACACCTCTACCATTATCCCAACATTAACCTGTGACATACACCGCTACCATTATCCCAACATTAACCCGTGACATTCACCGCTACCATTATCCCAACATTAACCTGTCACATACACCGCTACCATTGTCCCAACATTAACCTATCACATAACCCGCTACCATTGTCCCTACATTAACCTGTCATATACACCGCTACCATTATCCCTACATTAACATGTCACATACCCCGCTACTATTGTCGGAACTGTAACCTGTCACATACTCCGCTACTATTGTCTCAAATTTAAAATGTCACATACCCCGCTACTATTGTCGCAACTGTAACCTGTCACATTCCCCACTACTATTGTCGCAACTGTAACCTGTCACATACCCCGCTACTATTGTCGCAACTGTAACCTGTCACATACCCCGCTACTATTGTCGCAACACTAACCTATCACATACACCTCTACCATTGTCCCAACATTAACCTATCACATACACCTCTACCATTGTCCCAACATTAACCTATCACATACACCTCTACCATTGTCCCAACATTAACCTGTCACATACACCGCTACCATTGCCCCAACATTAACCTATCACATACACTTCTACCATTGTCCCAACATTAACCTATCACATACACCGCTACCATTGTCCCAACTTTAACCTATCACATACACCTCTACCATTGCCCCAACATTAACCTATCACATACACCTCTACCATTGTCCCAACATTAACCTATCACATACACCGCTACCATTGTCCCAACATTAAGCTATAACATACACCTCTACCATTGTCCAAACATTAACCTATCACATACACCGCTACCATTGACCCAACATTAACCTATCACATACACCTCTACCATTGTCCCAACATTATCCTATCACATACACCTCTACCATTGTCCCAACATTAAGCTGTCACATACACCTCTACCATTGTAACAACATTAACATATCACATAAACCTCTACCATTGTCCCAACATTAACCTGTCACATACACCGCTACTATTTTCGCAACTGTAACCTGTCACATACACAGCTACTATTGTCGCAACTGTAACCTGTCACATACACCGCTATCATTGTCTCAACTGTAACCTATCACATACACCGCTATCATTGTCTCAACTGTAACCTGTCACATACCCCGCTACTATTGTCGCAACTGTAACCTGTCACATACACCGCTATCATTGTCTCAACTGTAACCTATCACATACACCGCTATCATTGTCTCAACTGTAACCTGTCACATACCACGCTACTATTGTCTCAACTTAAAATGTCACATACCCCGCTACTATTGTCGGAACTGTAACCTGTCACATGCTCCGCTACTATTGTCTCAACTTTAAAATGTCACATACCACGCTACTATTGTCGCAACTGTAACCTGTTACATACCCCCTACTATTGTCGCAACTGTAACCTGTCACATACACCGCTACTATTGTCGCAACTGTAACCTGTCACATACCCCGCTACTATTGTCGCAACTCTAACCTATCACATACCCCGCTACTATTGTCGCAACTTTAAAATGTCACATACACCGCTACTATTGTCGCAACTTTAAAATGTCACATACACCGCTACCATTGTCCCTACTGTAACCTATCACATACACCTCTACCATTGTCCCAACTGTAACCTATCACATACACCTCTACCATTGTCCCAACATTAACCTATCACATACACCTCTACCATTGTATCAACATTAACCTATCACATGCACCTCTACCATTGTCCCAACATTAACCTATCACATACACCTCTACCATTGTCCCAACATTAAACTATCACATACACCTCTACCATTGTCCCAACATTAACCTATCACATACACCTCTACCATTGTCCCAACTGTAACCTATCACATACACCTCTACCATTGTCCCAACATTAACCTATCACATACACCTCTACCATTGTCTCAACATTAACCTATCACATGCACCGCTACCATTGTCCCAACATTAACCTATCACATGCACCGCTACCATTGTCCCAACATTAACCTATCACATACACCTCTACCATTGTCCCAACTTTAGCCTATCACATACACCTCTACCATTGTCCCAACATTAACCTATCACATGCACCTCTACCATTGTCCCAACATTAACCTATCACATACACCTCTACCATTGTCCCAACATTAACCTATCACATACACCTCTACCATTGTCCCAACATTAACCTATCACATACACCTCTACCATTGTCCCAACATTAACCTATCACATGCACCTCTACCATTGTCCCAACATTAACCTATCACATACACCTCTACCATTGTATCAACATTAACCTATCACATACACCTCTACCATTGTCCCAACATTAACCTATCACATACACCTCTACCATTGTCCCAACTGTAACCTATCACATACACCTCTACCATTGTCCCAACATTAACCTATCACATACACCTCTACCATTGTCCCAACATTAACCTATCACATACACCTCTACCATTGACCAACATTAACCTATCACATACACCTCTACCATTGTCCCAACTGTAACCTATCACATACACCTCTACCATTGTCCCAACATTAACCTATCACATACACCTCTACCATTGTCCCAAAACTAACCTATCACATGCACCTCTACCATTGTCCCAACATTAATCTATCACATACACCTCTACCATTGTCCCAACATTAACCTACCACATACACCTCTACCATTGTCCCAACATTAACCTATCACATACACCTCTACCATTGTCCCAACTGTAACCTATCACATACACCTCTACCATTGTCCCAACATTAACCTATCACATATACCTCTACCATTGTCCCAACATTAACCTATCACATACACCTCTACCATTGTCCCAACATTAACCTATCACATACACCTCTACCATTGTCCCAACATTAACCTATCACATACACCTCTACCATTGTCCCAACATTAACCTATCACATACACCTCTACCATTGTCTCAACATTAACCTATCACATACACCGCTACCATTGTCCCGACATTAACCTATCACATACACCTCTACCATTGTCCCAACTTTAGCCTATCACATACACCTCTACCATTGTCCCAACTGTAACCTGTCACATACACCGCTTACATTGCCCCAACATTAACCTATCACATACACTTCTACCATTGTCCCAACTTTAGCCTATCACATACACCTCTACCATTGTCCCAACATTAACCTATCACATACACCTCTACCATTGTCCCAACATTAAGCTGTCACATACACTTCTACCATTGTCACAACATTAACATATCACATAAACCTCTACCATTGTCCCAACATTAAGCTGTCACATACACTTCTACCATTGTCACAACATTAACCTATCACATACACCTCTACCATTGTCCCAACTTTAGCCTATCACATACACCTCTACCATTGTCCCAACTGTAACCTGTCACATACACCGCTTACATTGCCCCAACATTAACCTATCACATACACCTCTACCATTGTCCCAACATTAACCTGTCACATACACCGCTACCATTGCCCAACATTAACCTATCACATACACCTCTACCATTGCCCAACATTAACCTATCAGATACACCTCTACCATTGTCCCAACATTAACCTATAACATACACCTCTACCATTGTCCCAACATTAAGCTGTCACATACACTTCTACCATTGTCACAACATTAACATATCACATACACCGCTACCATTGTCCCAACTTTAACCTATCACATACACCTCTACCATTGCCCCAACATTAACCTATCACATACACCTCTACCATTGTCCCAACATTAACCTATCACATACACCGCTACCATTGTCCCAACATTAAGCTATAACATACACCTCTACCATTGTCCAAACATTAACCTATCACATACACCGCTACCATTGACCCAACATTAACTTATCACATACACCTCTACCATTGTCCCAACATTAACCTATCACATACACCTCTACCATTGTCCCAACATTAAGCTGTCACATACACCTCTACCATTGTAACAACATTAACATATCACATAAACCTCTACCATTGTCCCAACATTAACCTGTCACATACACCGCTACTATTTTCGCAACTGTAACCTGTCACATACACTGCTACTATTGTCGCAACTGTAACCTGTCACATACACCGCTATCATTGTCTCAACTGTAACCTATCACATACACCGCTATCATTGTCTCAACTGTAACCTGTCACATACCCCGCTACTATTGTCGCAACTGTAACCTGTCACATACACCGCTATCATTGTCTCAACTGTAACCTATCACATACACCGCTATCATTGTCTCAACTGTAACCTGTCACATACCACGCTACTATTGTCTCAACTTAAAATGTCACATACCCCGCTACTATTGTCGGAACTGTAACCTGTCACATGCTCCGCTACTATTGTCTCAACTTTAAAATGTCACATACCCCGCTACTATTGTCGCAACTGCAAACTGTTACATACCCCCTACTATTGTCGCAACTGTAACCTGTCACATACCCCGCTACTATTGTCGCAACTGTAACCTGTCACATACCCCGCTACTATTGTCGCAACTCTAACCTATCACATACCCCGCTACTATTGTCGCAACTTTAAAATGTCACATACACCGCTACTATTGTCGCAACTTTAAAATGTCACATACACCGCTACCATTGTCCCTACTGTAACCTATCACATACACCTCTACCATTGTCCCAACTGTAACCTATCACATACACCTCTACCATTGTCCCAACATTAACCTATCACATACACCTCTACCATTGTCCCAACATTAACCTATCACATACACCTCTACCATTGTCCCAACATTAACCTATCACATACACCTCTACCATTGTCCCAACATTAACCTATCACATACACCTCTACCATTGTCCCAACTGTAACCTATCACATACACCTCTACCATTGTCCCAACATTAACCTATCACATACACCTCAACCATTGTCCCAACATTAAACTATCACATACACCTCTACCATTGTCCCAACATTAACCTATCACATACACCTCTACCATTGTCTCAACTGTAACCTATCACATACACCTCTACCATTGTCCCAACATTAACCTATCACATACACCTCTACCATTGTCTCAACATTAACCTATCACATGCACCGCTACCATTGTCCCAACATTAACCTATCACATACACCTCTACCATTGTCCCAACTTTAGCCTATCACATACACCTCTACCATTGTCCCAACATTAACCTATCACATGCACCTCTACCATTGTCCCAACATTAACCTATCACATACACCTCTACCATTGTCCCAACATTAACCTATCACATACACCTCTACCATTGTCCCAACATTAACCTATCACATACACCTCTACCATTGTCCCAACATTAACCAATCACATGCACCTCTACCATTGTCCCAACATTAACCTATCACATACACCTCTACCATTGTCCCAACATTAACCTATCACATACACCTCTACCATTGTCCCAACATTAACCTATCACATACACCTCTACCATCGTCCCAACTGTAACCTATCACATACACCTCTACCATTGTCCCAACATTAACCTATCACATACACCTCTACCATTGTCCCAACATTAACCTATCACATACACCTCTACCATTGACCAACATTAACCTATCACATACACCTCTACCATTGTCCCAACTGTAACCTATCACATACACCTCTACCATTGTCCAAACATTAACCTATCACATACACCTCTACCATTGTCCCAAAACTAACCTATCACATGCACCTCTACCATTGTCCCAACATTAATCTATCACATACACCTCTACCATTGTCCCAACATTAACCTATCACATACACCTCTACCATTGTCCCAACATTAACCTATCACATACACCTCTACCATTGTCCCAACTGTAACCTATCACATACACTTCTACCATTGTCCCAACATTAACCTATCACATATACCTCTACCATTGTCCCAACATTAACCTATCACATACAAGTCTACCATTGTCCCAACATTAACCTATCACATACACCTCTACCATTGTCCCAACATTAACCTATCACATACACCTCTACCATTGTCCCAACATTAACCTATCACATACACCTCTACCATTGTCTCAACATTAACCTATCACATACACCGCTACCATTGTCCCGACATTAACCTATCACATACACCTCTACCATTGTCCCAACTTTAGCCTATCACATACACCTCTACCATTGTCCCAACTGTAACCTGTCACATACACCGCTTACATTGCCCCAACATTAACCTATCACATACACTTCTACCATTGTCCCAACTTTAGCCTATCACATACACCTCTACCATTGTCTCAACATTAACCTATCACATACACCTCTACCATTGTCCCAACATTAAGCTGTCACATACACTTCTACCATTGTCACAACATTAACATATAACATAAACCGCTACCATTGTCCCAACATTAAGCTGTCACATACACTTCTACCATTGTCACAACATTAACCTATCACATACACCTCTACCATTGTCCCAACTTTAGCCTATCACATACACCTCTACCATTGTCCCAACTGTAACCTGTCACATACACCGCTTACATTGCCCCAACATTAACCTATCACATACACCTCTACCATTGTCCCTACATTAACCTATCACATACACCGCTACCATTGTCCCTACATTAACCTATCACATACACTTCTACCATTGTCTCAACATTAACCTGTCACATACACCGCTACTATTTTCGCAACTGTAACCTGTCACATACACCGCTACTATTGTCGCAACTGTAACCTGTCACATACACCGCTATCATTGTCTCAACTGTAACCTATCACATACACCGCTATCATTGTCTCAACTGTAACCTGTCACATACCCCGCTACTATTGTCGCAACTGTAACCTGTCACATACACCGCTATCATTGTCTCAACTGTAACCTATCACATACACCGCTATCATTGTCTCAACTGTAACCTGTCACATACCACGCTACTATTGTCTCAACTTAAAATGTCACATACCCCGCTACTATTGTCGCAACTGTAACCTGTTACATACCCCCTACTATTGTCGCAACTGTAACCTGTCACATACCCCGCTACTATTGTCGCAACTGTAACCTGTCACATACCCGCTACTATTGTCGCAACTCTAACCTATCACATACCCCGCTACTATTGTCGCAACTTTAAAATGTCACATACACCGCTACTATTGTCGCAACTTTGAAATGTCACATACACCGCTACCATTGTCCCAACATTAACCTATCACATACACCTCTACCATAGTCCCAACTGTAACCTATCACATACACCTCTACCATTGTCCCAACATTAACCTATCACATACACCTCTACCATTGTCCCAACATTAACCTATCACATACACCTCTACCATTGTCCCAACTGTAACCTATCACATACACCTCTACCATTGTCCCAACATTAACCTATCACATACACCTCTACCATTGTCCCAACATTAACCTATCACATACACCTCTACCATTGACCAACATTAACCTATCACATACACCTCTACCATTGTCCCAACTGTAACCTATCACATACACCTCTACCATTGTCCCAACATTAACCTATCACATACACCTCTACCATTGTCCCAACACTAACCTATCACATGCACCTCTACCATTGTCCCAACATTAATCTATCACATACACCTCTACCATTGTCCCAACATTAACCTATCACATACACCTCTACCATTGTCCCAACATTAACCTATCACATACACCTCTACCATTGTCCCAACTGTAACCTATCACATACACCTCTACCATAGTCCCAACATTAACCTATCACATATACCTCTACCATTGTCCCAACATTAACCTATCACATACACCTCTACCATTGTCCCAACATTAACCTATCACATACACCACTACCATTGTCCCAACATTAACCTATCACATACACCTCTACCATTGTCCCAACATTAACCTATCACATACACCTCTACCATTGTCTCAACATTAACCTATCACATACACCGTTACCATTGTCCCGACATTAACCTATCACATACACCTCTACCATTGTCCCAACTTTAGCCTATCACATACACCTCTACCGTTGTCCCAACTGTAACCTGTCACATACACCGCTTACATTGCCCCAACATTAACCTATCACATACACTTCTACCATTGTCCCAACTTTAGCCTATCACATACACCTCTACCATTGTCCCAACATTAACCTATCACATACACCTCTACCATTGTCCCAACATTAAGCTGTCACATACACTTCTACCATTGTCACAACATTAACATATAACATAAACCTCTACCATTGTCCCAACATTAAGCTGTCACATACACTTCTACCATTGTCACAACATTAACCTATCACATACACCTCTACCATTGTCCCAACTTTAGCCTATCACATACACCTCTACCATTGTCCCAACTGTAACCTGTCACATACACCGCTTACATTGCCCAACATTAACCTATCACATACACCTCTACCATTGTCCCTACATTAACCTATCACATACACCGCTACCATTGCCCCAACATTAACCTATCACATACACCTCTACCATTGTCCCAACATTAACCTATCACATACACTTCTACCATTGTCCCAACTTTAGCCTATCACATACACCTCTACCATTGTCCCAACATTAACCTATCACATACACCTCTACCATTGTCCCAACATTAAGCTGTCACATACACTTCTACCATTGTCACAACATTAACATATAACATAAACCTCTACCATTGTCCCAACATTAAGCTGTCACATACACTTCTACCATTGTCACAACATTAACCTATCACATACACCTCTACCATTGTCCCAACTTTAGCCTATCACATACACCTCTACCATTGTCCCAACTGTAACCTGTCACATACACCGCTTACATTGCCCCAACATTAACCTATCACATACACCTCTACCATTGTCCCTACATTAACCTATCACATACACCGCTACCATTGTCCCTACATTAACCTATCACATACACTTCTACCATTGTCTCAACATTAACCTGTCACATACACCGCTACTATTTCGCAACTGTAACCTGTCACATACACCGCTACTATTGTCGCAACTGTAACCTGTCACATACACCGCTATCATTGTCTCAACTGTAACCTATCACATACACCGCTATCATTGTCTCAACTGTAACCTGTCACATACCCCGCTACTATTGTCGCAACTGTAACCTGTCACATACACCGCTATCATTGTCTCAACTGTAACCTATCACATACACCGCTATCATTGTCTCAACTGTAACCTGTCACATACCACGCTACTATTGTCTCAACTTAAAATGTCACATACCCGCTACTATTGTCGCAACTGTAACCTGTTACATACCCCTACTATTGTCGCAACTGTAACCTGTCACATACCCCGCTACTATTGTCGCAACTGTAACCTGTCACATACCCCGCTACTATTGTCGCAACTGTAACCTGTCACATACCCCCTACTATTGTCGCCACTCTAACCTATCACATACCCCGCTACTATTGTCGCAACTTTAAAATGTCACATACACCGCTACTATTGTCGCAACTTTAAAATGTCACATACACCGCTACCATTGTCCCTACTGTAACCTATCACATACACCTCTACCATAGTCCCAACTGTAACCTATCACATACACCTCTACCATTGTCCCAACATTAACTATCACATACACCTCTACCATTGTCCCAACTGTGACCTATCACATACACCGCTACCATTGTCCCAACTGTGACCTATCACATACACCTCTACCATAGTCCCAACTGTAACCTATCACATACACCGCTACCATTGTCCCAACATTAAACTATCACATACACCTCTACCATTGTCCCAACATTAACCTATCACATACACCTCTACCATTGCCCCAACTGTAACCTATCACATACACCTCTACCATTGTCCCAACATTAACCTATCACATACACCTCTACCATTGTCTCAACATTAACCTATCACATGCACCGCTACCATTGTCTCAACATTAACCTATCACATACACCTCTACCATTGTCCCAACTTTAGCCTATCACATACACCTCTACCATTGTCCCAACATTAACCTATCACATGCACCTCTACCATTGTCCCAACATTAACCTATCACATACACCTCTACCATTGTCCCAACATTAACCTATCACATACACCTCTACCATTGTCCCAACATTAACCTATCACATACACCTCTACCATTGTCCCAACATTAACCTATCACATGCACCTCTACCATTGTCCCAACATTAACCTATCACATACACCTCTACCATTGTCCCAACATTAACCTATCACATACACCTCTACCATTGTCCCAACATTAACCTATCACATACACCTCTACCATTGTCCCAACTGTAACCTATCACATACACCTCTACCATTGTCCCAACATTAACCTATCACATACACCTCTACCATTGTCCCAACATTAACCTATCACATACACCTCTACCATTGACCAACATTAACCTATCACATACACCTCTACCATTGTCCCAACTGTAACCTATCACATACACCTCTACCATTGTCCCAACATTAACCTATCACATACACCTCTACCATTGTCCCAACACTAACCTATCACATGCACCTCTACCATTGTCCCAACATTAATCTATCACATACACCTCTACCATTGTCCCAACATTAACCTATCACATACACCTCTACCATTGTCCCAACATTAACCTATCACATACACCTCTACCATTGTCCCAACTGTAACCTATCACATACACCTCTACCATAGTCCCAACATTAACCTATCACATATACCTCTACCATTGTCCCAACATTAACCTATCACATACACCTCTACCATTGTCCCAACATTAACCTATCACATACACCACTACCATTGTCCCAACATTAACCTATCACATACACCTCTACCATTGTCCCAACATTAACCTATCACATACACCTCTACCATTGTCTCAACATTAACCTATCACATACACCGTTACCATTGTCCCGACATTAACCTATCACATACACCTCTACCATTGTCCCAACTTTAGCCTATCACATACACCTCTACCGTTGTCCCAACTGTAACCTGTCACATACACCGCTTACATTGCCCCAACATTAACCTATCACATACACTTCTACCATTGTCCCAACTTTAGCCTATCACATACACCTCTACCATTGTCCCAACATTAACCTATCACATACACCTCTACCATTGTCCCAACATTAAGCTGTCACATACACTTCTACCATTGTCACAACATTAACATATAACATAAACCTCTACCATTGTCCCAACATTAAGCTGTCACATACACTTCTACCATTGTCACAACATTAACCTATCACATACACCTCTACCATTGTCCCAACTTTAGCCTATCACATACACCTCTACCATTGTCCCAACTGTAACCTGTCACATACACCGCTTACATTGCCCCAATATTAACCTATCACATACACCTCTACCATTGTCCCTACATTAACCTATCACATACACCGCTACCATTGTCCCTACATTAACCTATCACATACACTTCTACCATTGTCTCAACATTAACCTATCACATACACCTCTACCATTGTCCCAACATTAACCTGTCACATACACCGCTACCATTGCCCCAACATTAACCTATCACATACACCTCTACCATTGTCCCAACATTAACCTATCACATACACTTCTACCATTGTCCCAACATTAACCTATCACATACACCTCTACCATTGCCCCAACATTAACCTATCACATACACTTCTACCATTGTCCCAACATTAACCTATCACATACACTTCTACCATTGTCCCAACACTAACCTATCACATGCACCTCTACCATTGTCCCAACACTAACCTATCACATGCACCTCTACCATTGTCCCAACATTAACCTATCACATACACTTCTACCATTGTCCCAACATTAACCTATCATATACACTTCTACCATTGTCCCAACACTAACCTATCACATGCACCTCTACCATTGTCCCAACACTAACCTATCACATGCACCTCTACCATTGTCCCAACACTAACCTATCACATGCACCTCTACCATTGTCCCAACACTAACCTATCACATACACTTCTACCATTGTCCCAACACTAACCTATCACATACACTTCTACCATTGTCCCAACACTAACCTATCACATGCACCTCTAACATTGTCCCAACATTAACCTATCACATACACCTCTACCATTGTCCCAACATTAACCTGTCACATACACCGCTACCATTGCCCCAACATTAACCTATCACATACACCTCTACCATTGTCCCAACATTAACCTATCACATACACTTCTACCATTGTCCCAACATTAACCTATCACATACACCTCTACCATTGCCCCAACATTAACCTATCACATACACTTCTACCATTGCCCCAACATTAACCTATCACATACACTTCTACCATTGTCCCAACACTAACCTATCACATGCACCTCTACCATTGTCCCAACATTAATCTATCACATACACCTCTACCATTGTCCCAACATTAACCTATCACATACACCTCTACCATTGTCCCAACATTAACCTATCACATACACCTCTACCATTGTCCCAACTGTAACCTATCACATACACCTCTACCATAGTCCCAACATTAACCTATCACATATACCTCTACCATTGTCCCAACATTAACCTATCACATACACCTCTACCATTGTCCCAACATTAACCTATCACATACACCTCTACCATTGTCCCAACATTAACCTATCACATACACTTCTACCATTGTCCCAACATTAACCTATCACATACACCTCTACCATAGTCCCAACATTAACCTATCACATATACCTCTACCATTGTCCCAACATTAACCTATCACATACACCTCTACCATTGTCCCAACATTAACCTATCACATACACCTCTACCATTGTCCCAACATTAACCTATCACATACACTTCTACCATTGTCCCAACATTAACCTATCACATATACCTCTACCATTGTCCCAACATTAACCTATCACATACACCTCTACCATTGTCCCAACATTAACCTATCACATACACCTCTACCATTGTCCCAACATTAACCTATCACATACACCTCTACCATTGTCCCAACATTAAGCTGTCACATACACTTCTACCATTGTCACAACATTAACATATCACATAAACCTCTACCATTGTCCCAACATTAACCTGTCACATACACCGCTACTATTTTCGCAACGGTAACCTGTCACATACATCGCTACTATTGTCGCAACTGTAACCTGTCACATACACCGCTATCATTGTCTCAACTGTAACCTATCACATACACCGCTATCATTGTCTCAACTGTAACCTGTCACATACCCCGCTACTATTGTCGCAACTGTAACCTGTCACATACACCGCTATCATTGTCTCAACTGTAACCTATCACATACACCGCTATCATTGTCTCAACTGTAACCTGTCACATACCACGCTACTATTGTCTCAACTTTAAAATGTCACAAACCCCGCTACTATTGTCGGAATTGTAACCTGTCACATTCCCCTCTACTATTGTCTCAACTTTAAAATGTCACATACCCCGCTACTATTGTCGCAACTGTAACCTGTCACATACCCCACTAATATTGTCGCAACTGTATCCTGTCACATATCCCGCTACTATTGTCGCAACTGTAACCTGTCACATACCCCGCTACTATTGTCGCAACTCTAACCTATCACATACCCGCTACTATTGTCACAACTTTAAAATGTCACATACACCGCTACTATTGTCGCAACTTTAAAATGTCACATACACCGCTACTATTGTCGCAACTTTAAAATGTCACATACACCTCTACCATTGTCCCAACATTAAACTATCACATACACCTCTACCATTGTCCCAACATTAACCTATCACATACACCTCTACCATTGTCCCAACATTAACCTATCACATACACCTCTACCATTGTCCCAACATTAACCTATCACATACACCTCTACCATTGTCCCAACATTAACCTATCACATACACCTCTACCATTGTCCCAACATTAACCTATCACATACACCTCTACCATTGTCCCAACATTAACCTATCACATGCACCTCTACCATTGTCCCAACATTAACCTATCACATACACCTCTACCATTGTCCCAACATTAACCTATTACATACACCTCTACCATGTCCCAACATTAACCTATCACATACACCTCTACCATTGTCCCAACATTAACCTGTCACATACACCTTTACCATTGTCCCAACATTAACCTATCACATACACCTCTACCATTGTCTCAACATTAACCTATCACATACACCGCTACCATTGTCCCAACATTAACCTATCACATACACCTCTACCATGTCCCAATTTTAGCCTACCACATACACCTCTACCATTGTCCCAACATTAACCTATTACATACACCTCTACCAATGTCCCAACATTAACCTATCACATACACCTCTACCATTGTCCCAACATTAACCTATCACATACACCTCTACCATTGTCCCAACATTAACCTATCACATACACCTCTACCATTGTCCCAACATTAACCTATCACATACACCGCTACCATTATCCCAACATTAACCTGTCACATACCTCTACCATTATCCCAACATTAACCTGTGACATACACCGCTACCATTATCCCAACATTAACCCGTGACATATACCGCTACCATTATCCCAACATTAACTTGTCACATACACCGCTACCATTGTCCCAACATTAACCTGTCACATAACCCTACCATTGTCCCTACATTAACCTGTCGCATACACCCTCCATTGTCACATTAACCTGTCACATACACGGCTACCATTGTCGCAAATGTGACATGTCACATACACCGCTACCATTGTCCCAACATTAAGCTGTCACATACACCTCTACCATTGTCACAACATTAACCTGTCACATACACCTCTACCATTGTCACAACATTAACATATCACATGCACCTCTACCATTATCCCAACATTAACTTGTCACATACACCGCTACCATTATCCAACATTAACCTGTCACATACACCTCTACCATTATCCCAACATTAACCTATGACATACACCGCTACCATTATCCCAACATTAACCCGTGACATACACCGCTACCATTATCCCAACATTAACTTGTCACATACACCTCTACCATTGTCCCAACTTTAGCCTATCACATACACCGCTACCATTGTCCCAACTTTAGCCTATCACATACACCTCTACCATTGTCCCAACTTTAGCCTATCACATACACCGCTACCATTGTCCCAACTTTAGCCTATCACATACACCTCTACCATTGTCCCAACATTAACCTATCACATACACCTCTACCATTGTCCCAACATTAACCTATCACATGCACCTCTACCATTGTCCCAACATTAACCTGTCACATACACCGCTACTGTTGTCGCAACTGTAACCTGTCACATACCCCGCTACTATTGTCGCAACTGTAACCTGTCACATACAACGCTACTATTGTCTTAACTGTAACCTGTCACATACACCGCTACTATTGTCGCAACTGTAACCTGTCACATACAACGGTACTATTGTCTTAACTGTAACCTGTCACATACCCCGCTACTATTGTCGCAACTGTAACCTGTCACATACACCGCTACTATTGTCGCAACTGTAACCTGTCACATACACCGCTATCATTGTCTCAACTGTAACCTATCACATACACCGCTATCATTGTCTCAACTGTAACCTGTCACATACCGTGCTACTATTGTCCCAACTTTAGCCTATCACATACACCTCTACCATTGTCCCAACTTTAGCCTATCACATACACCGCTACCATTGTCCCAACTTTAGCCTATCACATACACCTCTACCATTGTCCCACTTTAGCCTATCACATACACCGCTACCATTGTCCCAACTTTAGCCTATCACATACACCTCTACCATTGTCCCAACATTAACCTATCACATACACCTCTACCATTGTCCCAACATTAACTATCACATACACCTCTACCATTGTCCCAACTTTAGCCTATCACATACACCTCTACCATTGTCCGAACTTTAGCCTGTCACATACACCTCTACCATTGTCCCAACTTTAGCCTGTCACATACACCTCTACCATTGTCCCAACTTTAGCCTGTCACACGCGAACCCTCTATCCAGGGATGCATGCCTCTATACTCCCTCCAACAACTAACTTTCTCAATCCTCTTGTCCTAACAAACGTGAACACCGTCGGTCCTATCAAAGCCTTGTTAGCCACAGTTTTGGAGCAGAAAGTAAACAATTGGTAGTTCTAGCGCGGCCTGGCCCTTCGGGGCATCTTTGTTCACGAACTGTCAAGAGGAGTTCTTCTCATCGACATCCAAGAGAGATATGCTTTGTTGTACCCAGCGCATGAGAGCCTCAAGTCGGCACAACCAAAGTAAATATTCCGCTTCGGTTATCATACAGTTCCCTTCTGGCGCCTTTTAGTTCTCGTTGACGCCATTTTATCCACGTTTTCCACTCGTGAAAGTTCATTCATAACACTCGTTTTGTGAAAACAATTTTTTAGCTCGGTCTAGCCTCGCAATTTGTGAATGTTCAAACGAGGTTTGGTGGAGGGTAAAAATGTTGTTATCAAGGAATAGTTTGGTGGATGTGGAGGTATGTGGAGTTGTTTATGTGGAGTTGTTTATGTGGAGTTGTTTATGTGGAGGTATGTGGAGTTGTTTATGTGGAGTTGTTTATGTGGAGTTGTTTATGTGGAGTTGTTTATGTGGAGTTGTTTATGTGGAGGTATGTGGAGTTGTTTATGTGGAGGTATGTGGAGTTGTTTATGTGGAGGTATGTGGAGTTGTTTATGTGGAGTTGTTTATGTGGAGGTATGTGGAGTTGTTTATGTGGAGTTGTTTATGTGGAGTTGTTTATGTGGAGGTATGTGGAGTTGTTTATGTGGAGTTGTTTATGTGGAGTTGTTTATGTGGAGGTATGTGGAGTTGTTTATGTGGAGTTGTTTATGTGGAGTTGTTTATGTGGAGGTATGTGGAGTTGTTTATGTGGAGTTGTTTATGTGGAGTTGTTTATGTGGAGTTGTTTATGTGGAGGTATGTGGAGTTGTTTATGTGGAGTTGTTATGTGGAGTTGTTTATGTGGAGGTATGTGGAGTTGTTTATGTGGAGGTATGTGGAGTTGTTTATGTGGAGGTATGTGGAGTTGTTTATGTGCAGGTATGTGGAGTTGTTTATGTGGAGTTGTTTTTGTGGAGGTATGTGGAGTTGTTTATGTGGAGTTGTTTATGTGGAGTTGTTTATGTGGAGGTTTGTGGAGTTGTTTATGTGGAGTTGTTTATGTGGAGTTGTTTATGTGGAGGTATGTGGAGTTGTTTATGTGGAGGTATGTGGAGTTGTTTATGTGGAGGTATGTGGAGTTGTTTATGTGCAGGTATGTGGAGTTGTTCATGTGGAGGTATGTGGAGTTGTTTATGTGGAGTTGTTTATGTGGAGGTATGTGGAGTTGTTATGTGGAGTTGTTTATGTGGAGGTATGTGGAGTTGTTTATGTGGAGGTATGTGGAGTTGTTTATGTGGAGTTGTTTATGTGGAGTTGTTTATGTGGAGGTATGTGGAGTTGTTTATGTGGAGTTGTTTATGTGGAGTTGTTTATGTGGAGGTATGTGGAGTTGTTTATGTGGAGTTGTTTATGTGGAGGTATGTGGAGTTGTTTATGTGGAGTTGTTTATGTGGAGTTGTTTATGTGGAGGTATGTGGAGTTGTTTATGTGGAGTTGTTTATGTGGAGTTGTTTATGTGGAGGTATGTGGAGTTGTTTATGTGGAGGTATGTGGAGTTGTTTATGTGGAGGTATGTGGAGTTGTTTATGTGGAGGTATGTGGAGTTGTTTATGTGGAGTTGTTTATGTGGAGTTGTTCATGTGGAGGTATGTGGAGTTGTTTATGTGGAGTTGTTTATGTGGAGGTATGTGGAGTTGTTTATGTGGAGTTGTTTATGTTGAGGTATGTGGAGTTGTTTATGTGGAGGTATGTGGAGTTGTTTATGTGGAGTTGTTTATGTGGAGTTGTTTATGTGGAGGTATGTGGAGTTGTTTATGTGCAGGTATGTGGCGTTGTTTATATGGAGTTGTTTATGTGCAGGTATGTGGCGTTGTTTATGTGGAGTTGTTTTTGTGGAGGTATGTGGAGTTGTTTGTGCGGAGGTATATGGAGTTGTTTATGTGGAGTTTTTTTATGTGGAGCCATGTGGAGTTTTTTATATGGAGGAATGTAGAGTTATTTATGTGGAGGTATGTGGAGTTATTTATGTGGAGTTATTTATGTGAAGGTATGTGGAGTTATTTATGTGGAGTTATTTATGTGGAGGTATGTGGAGTTAATTATGTGGAGTTATTTATGTGAAGGTATGTGGAGTTAATTATGTGGAGTTATTTATGTGAAGGTATGTGGAGTTATTTATGTGGAGTTATTTATGTGAAGGTATGTGGAGTTTGGCAGGGAATAAATGGTTGGTGGATGTGGAGTAATCTTAAAGTTTAATAGTGGAGGAAGATTCTAGTGGAGGAAGATTCTAGTGGAGGAAGATTCTAGTGGAGGACGATTCTAGTGGAGGAAGATTCTAGTGGAGGACGATTCTAGTGGAGGAAGATTCTAGTGGAGGAAGATTCTAGTGGAGGACGATTCTAGTGGAGGACGATTCTAATGGAGGACGATTCTAGTGGAGGAAGATTCTAGTGGAGGACGATTCTAATGGAGGACGATTCTAGTGGAGGACGATTCTAGTGGAGGACGATTCTAGTGGAGGACGATTCTAGTGGAGGACGATTCTAGTGGAGGAAGATTCTAGTGGAGGAAGATTCTAGTGGAGGACGATTCTAGTGGAGGAAGATTCTAGTGGAGGACGATTCTAGTGGAGGAAGATTCTAGTGGAGGAAGATTCTAGTGGAGGACGATTCTAGTGGAGGACGATTCTAGTGGAGGAAGATTCTAGTGGAGGAAGATTCTAGTGGAGGAATATTCTAGTGGTGGAAGATTCTAGTAGAGGACAATTCTAGTGGAGGAAGATTCTAGTGGAGGAAGATTCTAGTAGAGGAAGATTCTAGTGGAGGAAGATTCTAGTGGAGGAAGATTCTAGTGGAGGAAGATCCTAGTAGAGGAAGATTCTAGTGGAGGAAGATTCTAGTGGAGGAAGATTCTAGTGGAGGAATATTCTAGTAGAGGAAGATTCTAGTGGAGGAAGATTCTAGTAGAGGAAGATTCTAGTAGAGGAAGATTCTAGTGGAGGAAGATTTTAGTAGAGGACGATTCTAGTGGAGGAAGATTCTAGTCGAGGAATATTCTAGTGGTGGAAGATTCTAGTAGAGGAAGATTCTAGTAGAGGAAGATTCTAGTGGAGGAAGATTCTAGTGGAGGAATATTCTAGTGGTGGAAGATTCTAGTAGAGGAAGATTCTAGTAGAGAAAGATTCTAGTGGAGGAAGATTCTAGTGGAGGAAGATTCTAGTGGAGGAAGATTCTAGTGGAGGAAGATTCTAGTAGAGGAAGATTCTAGTGGAGGGAGATTCTAGTGGAGGAAGATTCTAGTAGAGGAAGATTCTAGTGGAGGAAGATTCTAGTAGAGGAAGATTCTAGTTGTGAAAGATTCTAGTGGAGGAAGATTATAGTTGTGGAAAAATGTAGTGGAGAAAGATTCAAGTTGTGAAAGATTCAAGTTGTGAAAGATTCTAGTGAATGAAGATTCTAGTTGTGGAAGATTCTGGTGGAGGAAGATTCTAGTGGTGGAAGATTCTAGTGGAAGATTCTTGTGGAGAAAGAGGTGAGGTGTTGTACATATTTGTAATGTGAACATGTGTGGGAGGTAGTAATGTTGATATGGATAGTGTCTGTGTGTAGTAAAATGTGTAAGGAGCAAAATTTGTACGGAGTACATTGTGTATGGAGTAAAATGCCCAAGGTAAAAATGTGTATGGAGTAAATTGTGTACGGAGTAAAATGCCCAAGATATAAAATTTATACGCAGTAAAATGTGTACGGAGTAAAATACCCGTGGTGTAAAATGTGTATGGAGTAAAATATGTACAATGTAAAGTGTGTACAAAGTCAAATGTGAACGGAAAAATGTGTGCCTGTGTGTGTGTTTGGGGAAGGAAGTAAACAGGTGTTGCATTGTTTGTGTGTGTGGCAACGGTTGTGTGTGTGGTAGTTTGTAACGGTTGTGTGGGTGGTAGTGGTAACGGTTGTGTGTGAACTGAAAATAATGAGAAGTGTTTGCGTGTGGTAGCAACGTGTGTGTGTGTGTGTGTGTGTGGGGGGGCGGTAATGTCTGAGTGAGTGTACATGTGGCAGCCTACAGCGTGGTGGGAGTGAGTGTACATGTGGCAGCCTACAGCGTGGTGGGAGTGAGTGTACATGTGGCAGCCTACAGCGTGGTGGGAGTGAGTGTACATGTGGCAGCCTACAGCGTGGTGGGAGTGAGTGTACATGTGGCAGCCTACAGCGTGGTGGGAGTGAGTGTACATGTGGCAGCCTACAGCGTGGTAGGAGTGAGTGTACATGTGGCAGCCTACAGCGTGGTGGGAGTGAGTGTACATGTGGCAGCCTACAGCGTGGTGGGAGTGAGTGTACATGTGGCAGCCTACAGCGTGGTGGGAGTGAGTGTACATGTGGCAGCCTACAGCGTGGTGGGAGTGAGTGTACATGTGGCAGCCTACAGCGTGGTGGGAGTGAGTGTACATGTGGCAGCCTACAGCGTGGTGGGAGTGAGTGTACATGTGGCAGCCTACAGCGTGGTGGGAGTGAGTGTACATGTGGCAGCCTACAGCGTGGTGGGAGTGAGAGAGAAGGTGACCGGAAGATAGGAGGTTGTTAGACGCTGGATGGAGAGAGTGACACGGGGGGGGGGGGGGGGGGGGAATTGAAAAGAGAAACACAGAGAATTGGAGATAGAGAGAATTTAAAAAATTTGAAGTCGAAAAAAAAAACTGAGAGGAAGAGAGAAAGAATTTGAAGAATAGAAGAAAATGATGACATATTGAGTGATATATCAAATAGTAGGAGAGAGAGAGAGAGAGAGAGAGAGAGAGAGAGAGAGACATAATAGAAGAGATAATTTGAAAGAGATCAGGATTTGGCAGCAAATAGTCAGATTTACCAGGGAGGCAGACAGACAGACAGAGACAGATAGGCAGAGACAGACAGACAAATAGACAGACTTTTAGGTAGGTAGGATGATAGACAGACAGACAGAGAGGCAGACTTGCAGACAGACAAGCATACATACTTATGGTTGTAGTTAGTCGAAGGCCCCGGTATCACTCCAAACGAAGTAAAATCTATAATTACCCAACCGCCCGTGCCAGTGGAATCTTGAAAATTAAAACTCATCTCAGTGAAGAATCCAAATAAAGAAAGGCAGATGCAATCCCCATCATAACAACTACAGCACACGCCAAAAGACATAAGGCCAAACAGCACCGATAGTGACAACAGCTGAACTGTCCTTCGCCATCGATATTATCATTGATCGTAATCAATTGGGATATCGGAACAGAATCCGGATGAGACACACAGCTCACGGTGTGCACAGAGAACTAAACTCAGTAGCTCCAGCAGCAAGCCGGACTTGGAATATGAGGAAACTGCAACAAGGCACATTTTTCTGACTGAGCCGCCTGTCCACGATATTGACCGGAAGTCCATCCTGTATTTATTGTGTATCATACATATCTATAATGCTGCAATGGTGCATGTTTTATAGCGGTGTTTGTTTGTTTGTTTGTTTGTCTGTTTGTTTATTTATTTGTTTGTTTATTTATTTGTTTCTTTATTTGTTTCTTTATTTGTTTGTTTATTTGTTTATTTATTTATTTGTTTATTTATTTGTTTGTTGTTTGTTTATTTATTTTGTTTGATTATTTATTTGTTTGTTTATTTGTTTATTTATTTGATTATTTATTTATTTGTTTATTGTTTGTTTATTTATTTTGTTTGATTATTTATTTGTTTATTTGTTCATTTATTTGTTTATTTATTTATTTGTTTATTGTTTGTTTATTTATTTGTTTATTGTTTGTTTATTTATTTTGTTTGATTATTTATTTGTTTATTTATTTGTTTATTTATTTGTTTGTTGATCTATTTGTTCATTTATTTGTTTATTGTTTGTTTATTTAATTGTTTATTTATTTGTTCATTTATTTGTTTGTTTATACATTTGTTTATATACTTGTTTATTTATTTGTTTATTTTATTGTTTGTTTATTTCGTTCGATTATTTATTTGTTTATTTATTTGTTTATTTATTTGTTTATTGTTTGTTTATTTATTTGTTTGTTTATTTATTTGTTCATTTATTTGTTTATTTATTTATTTGTTTATTTATTTATTTATTTATTTATTAGTTTTTTTTGTTTGTTTGTTTATTCATTTGTCTATTTGTTTGTTTATTTGTTTGTTTGTTTATTTGTTTGTTTTTGTTTGTTTGTTTATTTATTTGTTTGTTTATTTGTTTGTTTATTTACTTGTTTGTTTATTTGTTTGTTTATTTGTTTGTTTATTCATTTGTTTGTTTATTTGTTTGTTTATTTACTTGTTTGTTTATTTGTTTGTTTTTTTGTTTGTTTATTTTTTTGTTTGTTTATTTATTTGTTTGTTTATTCATTTGTCTATTTGTTTGTTTATTTGTTTCTTTATTTATTTGTTTGTTTGTTTAGTTGTTTGTTTATAGATTTATTTGTTTGTTTATTTGTTTGTTTGTTCATTTGTCTATTTGTTTGTTTATTTATTTGTTTGTTTATTTATTTATTTGTTTGTTGATTTATTTGTTTATTTGTTTGTTTGTTTATTTGTTTGTTTGTTTATTTGTTTGTTGATTGATTTATTTGTTTATTTGTTTGTTTATTTATGTGTTTGTTTATTTATGTGTTTCTTAATTTATTTGTTTGTTTATTTATTTGTTTGTTTATTTGTTTGTTTGTTTATTTGTTTGTTTATTTACTTGTTTGTTTATTTTTTTGTTTATTTTTTATTGTTTGTTTATTTATGTGTTTTTTTATTTATTGTTTGTTTATTTTTTTGTTTATTTATTTGTTTTTTTGTTTATTTATTTGTTTGTGTATTTATTTGTTTGTTTATTTGTTTGTTTGTTTATTTGTTTGTTTTTTGTTTGTTTGTTTATTTGTTAGTTTTTTGTTTTTTTGTTTTTTTGTTTGTTTATTTATTTGTTTGTTTATTCATTTGTCTATTTGTTTGCTTATTTGTTTGTTGATTTATTTGTTTGTTTGTTTAGTTGTTTGTTTATTGATTTATTTGTTTGTTTATTTGTTTATTTATTCATTTGTCTATTTGTTTGTTTATTTATTTGTTTGTTTATTTATTTATTTGTTTGTTGATTTATTTGCTTATTTGTTTGTTGGTTTATTTGTTTGTTTGTTTATTTGTTTGTTCACTTATTTATTTGTTTATTTGTTTGTTTATTTATGTGTTTGTTTATTTATGTGTTTGTTTATTTATTTGTTTGTTTATTTATTGGTTTGTTTATTTGTTTGTTTGTTTATTTGTTTGTTTATTTACTTGTTTGTTTATTTTTTTTGTTTATTTTTTATTGTTTGTTTATTTATGTGTTTTTTATTTATTGTTTGTTTATTTATTTGTTTTTTTGTTTATTTATTTGTTTGTGTATTTATTTGTTTGTTTATTTGTTTGTTTGTTATTTTTTTTGTTTGTGTATTTATTTGTTTATTTGTTTGTTTATTTATGTGTTTGTTTTTTTGTTTGTTTGTTTTTTTTTGTTTGTTTATTTATTTGCTTATTTGTTTGTTTGTTTGTATATTTGTTTGTTTTTGTGTTTGTTTATTTATTTGTTTGTTTATTTGTTTGTTTGTTTGTTTGTTTATTTCTTTGTTTGTTTGCTTATTTCTTTGTTTCGTTAAGTAACGCGGTGTAATTTTCACAGAGAGAACTGTTGCCATCTATATGATGACAAACATGTATGTTATTTTTTTTTAAATATCGTATTTGGTTATGGAAATCCCCGGTATCACTGCAAACGAATTAAAATCCATAATTGTTCAACCGCCCGTGCCAGCGTAATCATCCGAATCTCATCTCCAAAACAAAGAAAGGTAACTTCAGTCCCAATCATAGCAGTCTCAGCACACGCCAAAAGACATAAGGCGAAACCGCACAGAAAGTGAACACAGCCAACTGTTCCCTGTCATACGATATCATCATTCATCGAAAACAATTGGAATATCGAACATGATCAAAACGGATGAGACACACAGCTCACGGTGTGCACAGAGCACTTAACTCAGTAGCTCCTGCAAGAAGCCGGACTTGGAATGTGAGGAAACTGCAACAAGGATCACTTTTCATGCATAGCCTTCAATTGTTCCCGCCGCCTATCCACCATATACCGGAAGTTCACGTCCTCTTGAAATTGATGATCGTCATATTTTAAAAAAATGTAGAGCGCTTGATGATGTTAGGCCATCGTTGTTGACTCCAATTTCGAACATATAGACACACAGTTAGTCGTCAGATTATCCCGGTCGCACATCAAACAACAGACCGTAAGATTAGCGTACTGCCGGTCTAGGCATTTACAATGAACCATTACGATGACGTAGCACACAAAAAATGTCGTACACACAATTTCGCTCCCTTTCGATTCCTGATTACTCTAGTAAAAGCAGCCTAAGACGAACAAAACACTGTGCGACTTCCGTAAAGAGATAAAACTGCGGTTGACGAAGTAGTTTACATTTATATGTAACATGGAAATAACTTGCGTCAAGGAATTACAACAACGGCCATGAACAGCACCAATGTGACGGAAACATAGAGAGAAACACAGAGAGAAACATAGAGAGAAACACAGAGAGAAACACTGAAAAGAATTAAACTCTGAAAGAATGTTGAAAGTTCCCTGGACAGCTAAAAAGACCAATGAGGAAATTCTTAAAGAGGCTAACACAGAAAGAAAACTCCTAAAAAACATCAGACAGAAACAATCAACATTTGTTGAGCTCATCATGAGAAGAGGAAAGTTGGAATACTTGGTTACAACTGGCAAAATTTAAGGAAAGAGAGATTGCTGATGGCAAAGAGAGAAAATACTGGACAGCTCGGTGTCATGGCATGGAAAACAGTCAACAACAGAACTGATACGATGCACTGTAGATAGAAGAATGTGGAAGGACATGATCGCCTACGCCAACCGGTATGGCACATGATGATTATATATATATCTGGCCCTTGTCGTCCTGACAGAAGGTTGGTAGCAAGCAGTCATGATAAGTCAGTAGTTTGGTCAAATATTAGCGTCTTATGTTGGATGTTGTTTTACTGAACAGCTTCTCTCTTGAGGATGAATCTGCCAAAGTTGGATAGACAGATCCGTCCACAGAACGAACAAGATGTATTTGTGGTGCCGGGTCTCGTCTCTCGGAGTACAATCATGATGACCCGCCAATAACTCAACACCTTTTTTTTATTTTTGTTCTCCATGTGCTACGATCTATACAATATATGTACTGTCTATATATAGAGTACACATCTTGCAATATATATACAATCTATATATAGCGTACACATCTTACAATATATGTACAGTCTATATATAGAGTACACATCTTACAATATATGTACAGTCTATATATAGAGTACACATCTTACAATATATGTACAGTCTATATATAGCGTACACATCTTACAATATATGTACAATCTATATATAGCGTACACATCTTACAATATATGTACAGTCTATATATAGCGTACACATCTCACAATATATGTACAGTCTATATATAGAGTACACATCTCACAATATATGTACAGTCTATATATAGAGTACACATCTCACAATATATGTACAGTCTATATATAGAGTACACATCTCACAATATATGTACAGTCTATATATAGAGTACACATCTCACAATATATGTACAGTCTATATATAGAGTACACATCTCACAATATATGTAGTCTACTTAAGTATCAATTAAGCATAACAGCATGCGTGAATGATTGTAATAAAGATTTAAGTGACTTACTGAGAGCAGCAAAGTTCCAGTGGACTCTATGATAACTGCTGTAGCAACGCAATGGGTAGGGCACAACGAAATGCTGGAAGAAAAACAAGAAGAGAGGAAAGGAGGGGCTGGAAAAGCATGTGTGACGTCACGAGGGCGTGGCCAAGTTAAGAATTGAGAGCTCGTTGATTGGCTACTTCAGCACTGCTTACAGCGTCACTCTGGTGTCCTACCCTTGTAGACAGCCCAGGTGCTGCAGTACTTAATCTCATCGCTTCGCTAGCAGATGGGTCCCTGTTCGATCCCCTGAACTGGCAGATTTTTGTTTCGGATCAACAATGCTCCGGGGTTCACCCAGGCTCTAAAAATGGGTACCAAAGATTTTTTCTGGGATGTAAAGGCGGCCTGGTGTCATACCGACCACAACACCCATTGCAAGATGATTAATGATATCGAAGGGCATTTTAGCTGCGTTCTTTTTCAGTGCCGCTTGGCCTTATGTCTTTTGACGTGTGCTGTTGCTGCTATGTTGGCGACTGCAACTGTCTTTCATTGTTTGGATCCTTCAATGAGATGAGTTTTAATTCGGATGATTCCACTGGCACGGGCGGTTGAGCAGTTATGGATTTTAGTTCGTTTGGAGTGATACCGGGGTCTTCGAATAACTATAACTGTAGCGACTAAAAATGAGTTAGGGAGTTGTTAGTGAGTAGGTTAGTGAGTTGTTGGTAAGTGTGTTAGTGAGTTGGTTAGTGAGTTGTTGGTGAGTTGTTAGTGAGTTGTTAGTGAGTTAGTGAGTTGTTAGTGAGTTGTTAGTGAGTTGTTAGTGAGTTGTTAGTGAGTTAGTGAGTTGTTAGTGAGTAGGTTAGTGAGTTGTTAGTGAGTTAGTGAGTTGTTAGTGAGTAGGTTAGTGAGTTGTTAGTGAGTTGTTAGTGAGTTAGTGAGTTGTTAGTGAGTAGGTTAGTGAGTTGTTAGTGAGTTGTTAGTGAGTTGTTAGTGAGTAGGTTAGTGAGTTGTTAGTGAGTTAGTGAGTTGTTAGTGAGTAGGTTAGTGAGTTGTTAGTGAGTTAGTGAGTTGTTAGTGAGTAGGTTAGTGAGTTGTTAGTGAGTTAGTGAGTTGTTAGTGAGTAGGTTAGTGAGTTGTTAGTGAGTTAGTGAGTTGTTAGTGAGTAGGTTAGTGAGTTGTTAGTGAGTTAGTGAGTTGTTAGTGAGTAGGTTAGTGAGTTGTTAGTGAGTTAGTGAGTTGTTAGTGAGTAGGTTAGTGAGTTGTTAGTGAGTTAGTGAGTTGTTAGTGAGTAGGTTAGTGAGTTGTTAGTGAGTTAGTGAGTTGTTAGTGAGTAGGTTAGTGAGTTGTTAGTGAGTTAGTGAGTTGTTAGTGAGTAGGTTAGTGAGTTGTTAGTGAGTTAGTGAGTTGTTAGTGAGTAGGTTAGTGAGTTGTTGGTGAGTTGTTAGTGAGTTAGTGAGTTGTTAGTGAGTTAGTGAGTTGTTAGTGAGTAGGTTAGTGAGTTGTTAGTGAGTTGTTAGTGAGTTAGTGAGTTGTTAGTGAGTTGTTAGTGAGTTAGTGAGTTGTTAGTGAGTTAGTGAGTTGTTAGTGAGTAAGTGAGTTAGTGAGTTGTTAGTGAGTAGGTTAGTGAGTTGTTAGTGAATTGTTAGTGAGTAAGTGAATTAGTGAGTTAGTGAGTTGTTAGTGAGTAGGTTAGTGAGTTGTTAGTGTGTTAGTGAGTTGTTAGTGTGTTAGTGAGTTGTTAGTGAGTTAGTGAGTTGTTAGTGAGTAGGTTAGTGAGTTGTTAGTGAGTTGTTAGTGAGTTAGTGAGTTGTTAGTGAGTTGTTAGTGAGTTAGTGAGTTGTTAGTGAGTTAGTGAGTTGTTAGTGAGTAAGTGAGTTAGTGAGTTGTTAGTGAGTAGGTTAGTGAGTTGTTAGTGAATTGTTAGTGAGTAAGTGAATTAGTGAGTTAGTGAGTTGTTAGTGAGTAGGTTAGTGAGTTGTTAGTGAGTAAGTAAGTTAGTGAGTTTTTAGTGAGTTAGAGAGTTGTTAGTGAATAAGTAAGTTAGTGAGTTGTTAATGAGTTAGTGAGTTGTTAGTGAGTAAGTAAGTTATTGAGTTGTTAATGAGTAAGTAAGTTAGTGAGTTGTTGGTGAGTAAGTAAGTTAGTGAGTTGTCAGTGAGTAAGTTAGTGTGTTGTTAATGAGTAAGTAAGTTAGTGAGTTGTCAGTGAGTAAGTTATTGAGTTGTTAATGAGTAAGTAAGTTAGTGAGTTGTTGGTGAGTAAGTAAGTTAGTGAGTTGTTAATGAGTAAGTAAGTTAGGGAGTTGTCAGTGAGTAAGTTAGTGTGTTGTTAATGAGTAAGTAAGTTAGTGAGTTGTCAGTGAGTAAGTTAGTGAGTTGTTAATGAGTAAGTAAGTTAGTGAGTTGTTAATGAGTAAGTAAGTTAGTGAGTTGTTAATGATTCAGTAAGTTAGCGAGTTATTAGTGAGTAAGTAAGTTAGTGAAATGTTAGTGAGTAAGTAAGTTAGTGAGTTGTTAATGAGTCAGTAAGTTAGTGAGTAAGCGAGTTGTTAGAGAGTTGTTAGTGAATAAGTAAGTTTGTGAATTGTTAGTGAGTAAGTAAGTTAGAGAGTTGTTAGTAAGTAAGTTAGTGAGTTGTTAGTGAGTTGTTAGTGAGTAAATGTATTAGTGTGTTGTGAGTAAGTGAGTTGTTAGTGAGTTGTTAGTGAGTAAGTGAATCACTGAGTTGTTAATGAGTAAGTGAGTTGTTAGCGAATTGTCAGTGAGTAAGTGAGTTATTAGTGAGTTATTGTGTTGTTAGTGAATAAATGAGTTATTAGTGAGTGATTGCGTCAGTTGAGTTGTTAGTGAGTAGGATAGTTAGTGATTTGTTAGTGAGATATTTGTGAATAAGTGAGTTTTTAGTCGGTTGGTGAGTTATTAATGAGCAAGTGAGTTAGTGAGTTGTTAGTTATTTATCAGTGAGTGAGTTAGTGAATTATTAGCAAGTGAGTTAATGAGGTGTTAGTGAGTGAGTTGTTAGTGTATTGTTAATGAGTAAGTGAGTCAGTGAGTTAGTGCGTAAGCGAGTAAGTGAGTTAATGGATTGTTTGTGAGTGAGTGAGTGAGCTGTAGGTGATTTAGGGAGTTCTTAGTGAGTTGTTGTTGAGTAAGTGAATATGTGAGCAAGAGAATATACGAAAGCTCTTAGCTTCTTGAATGGCAGGAGTGATGCCCTTGACCTCATGAAATATCTCTCCCTTGGATAAGGTTGCCACTGATTGGCTGGGATTTAGGTCAATAGACCACATAGAGGTCTTCAACTTTCAAGGACTCGTGTCGGTTCACTATCATGAAAAGTCTCAAACCGAAGACGAAGCGAGTGCAAGAAAGTTCTCATTAATAAAACGTGTGACAGGTAAGAACAATCCCACGCTCTACAATAATGAGATTCCCAAAAAAACATGCCAATGAAGCCGTGGTTAAATGGCTGTTCTCAAAGTAAAATCACACACAAAACACAGGTTTATACTCCTGCCGTCGTTAACTCATAATACATGCTTATAGAGCTGTCTGAATTCATCACTCAAAATACATGCTTATAACCGTGTCCTAATCCTAACACCAACTAGAGTGTTTAAGATTCCGTCCCAATTTCTCACATCCAAAAGTGCTTACCAATCGGTCCCAATATTCGACTGCATCATAAATATAGAAATATATGTTGCAAAATCCCAGACCCTAACACGTCTTGATATATGGACCCAGATTATCACATACGCCAGTACGTGTTAAATATTGCACACAATTTCTCATCCACAAAACAATGTGTGTGTTTGTTCCAGATCATTACCCATAGTGCATGTTTACACCCGCTAGGATAAACACGTCACATCGGTGATAGAAAACGGAGATAAACAATAATAAACGTGTAGTGTTATAGAGGAAAACTTCTGAAGCGATAGATCAGTGAATCATTTCAGGGGAAGAGCTATGTTTACAATACTCGGAAAAAACATCACAAATAATGTACAACATAAAATAAACAAAGAACAATAGTTGGACCGAAGCAGGATCAAACTCGTACTCCTTGGTACAGGGCTTGCCACGAAAAACAAACGCTAGAGAACACGGCCAACTTAACTACTTACAAAAGAGCTATCATCGGCGATATCTGTCACACATGTGTACTCATGACTATAGCATACTATTCCTGCTTTTTCGTCCTATAACTTATTGTCTACAACGCAAATATTCAGCCCTACCCTATTCGGAAGATAGTAAAAAGTAAAGTGCCCCCGTCACGCCAAGTGGCGTATAGGGAATATGGCGTTAGTGACCATACATTTTACAGACCTTCAGCACATGATTTTTGGGGTAATGTGGTCGGTATTACGCTTGTGCCGCTTTACTTTCCCAGAAAAAAAATCCGGTACCCATTTAAGGCTGGGTGAACCGGAAGCCGTCAGTTGGGATCGAACCCTACCTCTTGTCCTTAGTAGTCCAGTTCACTAACCACTGTATCCGGGAGATACTTGTCTTAACAGGGAAACACAGATACACAATTTATTCCTGAGTTGTGATCGTAACCCTATGCTATAGTCATGTGTACACATGTGTGAAAGACATCGCCAATGATATCTGTCATTAATTCTGACCTATGGAAGCGAATCATGGACAGTAAACAAACAAATGATACGACAATTACAGGCCACAGAGGTGGGATTTCTCAGAAGAATGTTGAAAGTTCCCTGGACAGATAAAAAGACCAATGAGGAAATTCTCAAAGAGGCCAACACAAAAAGGGAGCTCCTAAAAAACATCAGAAAGAAACAATCAACACATTTCGGGCGCATCATGAGAAGAGGAAAGTTGGAATACTTGGTTACAACTGGCAAAATAAAAGGAAAGAAAGATCGCGGACGACAAAGAGAGAAAATACTAGATAGCTTGGTGTCGTGGCATGGAAAACAGTCAACAACAGAACTGATACGATGTACTGTAGATAGAAGATTGTGGAAGGACATGATCGCCTACGCCAACCAGTATGGCACATGATGATGATGAATGATAGCTACCTTGTTAGGTAGCTTAGTTGGCCGTGTAGTCTTGCGTTTGTTTCTCGTGACAAGGCGCTGTACCGAGGAGTACGGTTCGATCCTGCTTTGGACCATCTGTTGTTCTTTGTTTGTTCCCTATCGGTGTAAACATAGCTCTTCCTATAACATGATTCGTTGATATAGAAGACCTAGTATTTCCCGACCAAACTTCCCAACAGAGCTCTGTCAATCAAACATGAAACCCCCTTCCCCCCAATCCGTCACAGCAACATCATGTGTCTGGAAGCCCACAGCTCGCGTCCACCTCGCAGCATGAGCAGATCTATCTCAACTCACGTTTACGTCCTCTCTTCATTTCTCTCCGTCCTCCTCTAGCATCCTCCCGTGTTCACTGCGCAGCTACCTCTCTCCATCACACCTGCATATTGAGTGATTCGATGAGCACAGCTGCATATTGAGTGATTCGATGAGCACAGCTGCATATTGAGTGATTCGATGAGCACAGCTGCATATTGAGTGATTCGATGAGCACAGCTGCATATTGAGTGATTCGATGAGCACAGCTGCATATTGAGTGATTCGATGAGCACAGCTGCATATTGAGTGATTCGATGAGCACAGCTGCATATTGAGTGATTCGATGAGCACAGCTGCATACTGAGTGATTCGATGAGCACAGCTGCATATTGAGTGATTCGATGAGCACAGCTGCACATTGAGTGATTCGATGAGCACAGCTACATATTGAGTGATTCGATGAGCACAGCTGCATATTGAGTGATTCGATGAGCACGGCTGCATATTGAGTGATTCGATGAGCACAGCTGCACATTGAGTGATTCGATGAGCACAGCTGCATATTGAGTGATTCGATGAGAACAGCTGCATATTGATTGGTTCGATGAGCACGGCTGCATATTGAGTGATTCGATGAGAACAGCTGCATATTGAGTGATTCGATGAGCACGGCTGCATATTGAGTGATTCGATGTGCACGGCTGCATATTGAGTGATTCGATGAGCACAGCTGCACATTGAGTGATTCGATGAGCATGATAAGAACAGTCAGAAAATGGGTAGAGTCATTGCAGACATCAAAAATACGTGTGGTCACATTTGTCTATATCACACGACATACGGGAGTACGGGGAAATGAAAGAGCGGACAGGTTGGCTAGCTGCGCTGTCGTTGAGGACGGTCAACCATTGGATAGGGCGGAAATCTTCAATGCCCTCCGAGATGTGGGAAGGGCACAGGACTTCGTCAACCATGACTCCACGTCACATCTTCGGACGAAAGTGATGGGAGTTAAGATGGGCACAGCCAGAAATGAGAAACTTAGTGGCCGTGTAAGAAGACTTATCAACCAACATAGAACTGGAGTCGTCTGTCGCTGGACACTGAGGGAATTGCTGAGGAGGGGATCTGAGCACCTATGGACATGTTCGGAGTGCAATGATGATGACCCGCTAATAACTCAATGATGATGACGCTAATAACTCAATGATGATGACTCTGTACTAACTCAATGATGATGACCCTGTAATAACTCAATGATGATGACCTGCTAATAACTCAATGATGATGACCCTCTAATAACTCAATGATGATGGCCTGCTAATAACTCAATGATGATGACCTGCTAATAACTCAATGATGATGACCCGCTAACGACTCAATGATGATGACCAGCTAATAACTCAATGATGATAACCAGCTGATAACGCAATGATTATGATCCGCTAATAACTCAATGATGATGATCCTCTAATAACTCAATGATGATGACCAGCTAATAACTCAATGATGATGACCAGCTAATAACTCAATGATGATGATCCGCTAATAACTCAATGATGATGACCAGCTAATAACTCAATGATGATGATCCGCTAATAACTCAATGATTATGACCCGCTAATAACTCAATGATGATGACACTCTAATAACTCAATGATGATGACCAGCTAATAACTCAATGATGATGACACTCTAATAACTCAATGATGATGACCAGCTAATAACTCAATGACGATGACCCGCTAATAACTCAATGATGATGATCCGCTAATAACTCAATGATGATGACCAGCTAATAACTAAATGATGATGACACTCTAATACCTCAATGATGATGACCCGCTAATAACTCAATGATGATGACACTCTAATGACTCAATGATAATGACAAGCTAATAACTCAATGATGATGATCCGCTAATAACTCAATGATGATGACCAGCTAATAACTAAATGATGATGACACTCTAATAACTCAATGATGATGATCCTCTAATAACTCAATGATGATGACCAGCTAATAACTAAATGATGATGACACTCTAATAACTCAATGATGATGACACTCTAATAACTCAATGATGATGACCCGCTAATAACTCAATGATGATGACACTCTAATGACTCAATGATGATGACACTCTAATAACTCAATGATGATGACCAGCTAATAACTAAATGATGATGACACTCTAATAACTCAATGATGATGAACCGCTAATAACTCAATGATGATGAACCGCTAATAACTCAATGATGATGAACCGCTAATAACTCAATAAATCAATGGTGATCAACATGAAGCTGACTGGGGTCCTGCCTGTTAAAGAGCTGTTTATATAAAGCTGTTTAGAGCCCTCTCTGTTTATGCTCTGTCTAGATAAATCTGTTTGGAGCCCAGTCTCATCCTTCCACTGCTACTACTCCGTATCCCCTCTAACTCACCTACTACCATCCCTTCTAACTCACGAACTTCCATCCCTTCTAACTCACGAACTACCATCCCCTCTAACTCACCTACTACCATCCCTTCTAACTCACGAACTTCCATCCCTTATAACTCACGAACTACCATCCCCTCTAACTCAAAAATTACTATCCCCTCTAACTTACCAACTACCATCCCTTCTAACTCACCACTACCATCCCCTCTAACTCACAAATTACTATCCCCTCTAACTCACCAACTACCATCCCCTCTAACTCACCAACTACCATCCCCTCTAACTCACCAACTACCATCTCCTCTAACTCACCAACTACCATCCCATCTAACTCACCAACTACCATCCCCTCTAACTCACCAACTACCATCCCCTCTAATTCACAAATTACCATCCCCTCTAACTCACCAACTACCATCCCCTCTAACTCACAAACTACCATCCCGTCTGGCTCACCAACTATCATCCCCTCTAACTCACCAACTACCATCCCCTCTAACTCACCAACTACCATCCCCTCTAACTCACCAACTACCATCCCCTCTAACTTACCTACTACCATCCCCTCTAACTCACCAACTACTGTCCCTTCTAACTCATCTACTACCATCCCCTCTAACTCACCAACTACCATCCCATCTATCTCATCTACTACCATCGTCTCGAACCACCAACTACCATCCCCTATAACCCACCAACTACCATCGTCTCTAACTCACCAACTACCATCCCCTCTAACTCACCAACTACCATCCCCTCTAACTCACCAACTACCATCCCCTCTAACTCACCAACTACCATCCCCTCTAACTCACCAACTACCATCCCCTCTAACTCACCAACTACCATCCCATCTAACTCACCAACTACCATCCCATCTAACTCACCAACTACCATCCCCTCTAACTTACCTACTACCATCCCCTCTAACTCACCAACTACTGTCCCTTCTAACTCACCAACTACCATCCCATCTATCTCATCTACTACCATCGTCTCGAACCCACCAACTACCATCCCCTATAACCCACCAACTACCATCGTCTCTAACTCACCAACTACCATCCCCTCTAACTCACCAACTACCATCCCCTCTAACTCACCAACTACCATCCCCTCTAACTCACCAACTACCATCCCCTCTAACTCACCAACTACCATCCCCTCTAACTCACCAACTACCATCCCATCTAACTCACCAACTACCATCCCCTCTAACTTACCTACTACCATCCCCTCTAACTCACCTACTACTATCCCCTCTAACTCACCAACTATCATCCTTTTTAACTCACCAACTACCATCTCCTGTAACTCACCTATTACCATCCCCTCTAACTCACCAACTATCATCCCATCTAACTCACCTACTACTATCCCCTCTAACTCACCAAGTACCATCCCATCTAGCTCATCTACTACCATCGTCTCTAACCCACCAACTATCATCCCCTGTAACTCACCAACTACCATCCCCTCTAACTCACCAACTACCATACCATCTAACTCACCTACTACCATCCCATCTAACTCACCAACTACCATCCCTTCTAACTCCCCAAGTAACATCCCCTCTAACTCACCAACTATCATCCCCTCTAATTCACCAACTACCACCCCTTCTAACTTACCAACTACTATCCCCTATAACTCACCAACTACCATCCCCTCTAACTCAACTACCATCCCCTCTAACTCACCAACTACTCTCCCCTCTAACTCATTAAACTACCATCCCCTCTAACTCATCAACTACCACCCCTTCTAACTCACCTACTACCATCACCTCTAACTCACCTACTACCATCCCCTCTAACTCACCAACTACCATCCCCTCTAACTCACCAACTATCATCCCCTCTAACTCACCAACTATCATCCCCTCTAACTCACTAATTACCATCCCATCTAATTCATCTACTACCATCCCCTCTAACTCACCAACTACCATCCTCTCTAACTCACCAACTACAATCCCCTCTAACTCACCATCTAATATCCCCTCTAACTCACTAACTACTATCCCCTCTAACTCACCTACTACCATCCCCTCTAACTCACCAACTATTCTCCCCTTTAACTCACCAATTACTATGCCCTCTAACCCACCAACTACCATCCCCTCTTACTCACCAACTACCATCCCCTCTAACTCACCAACTACCATCCCCTCTAACTTACCAACTACCATCCCCTCTAACTCACCAACTACGATTCCCTCTAACTCTCCTACTATCATCCCCTCTTACTAACCTACTACCTTCCCATCTAACTCACCAACTACTGTCCCCTCTTACTCACTTACTACCTTCCCCTCTATCTCACCAACTACCATCCCCTCTAACTCACCAACTACCATCCCATCTAACTCACCAACTACCATCCCCTCTAACTCACCAACTACCATCCCCTCTAACTTACCAACTACCATCCCCTCTAACTCACCAACTACCATCCCCTCTAACTCACCAACTACCATCCCCTCTAACTCACCTACTACCGTCCCCTCTAACTCACCAACTACCGTCCCCTCTAACTCACCTACTACCTTCCCCTCTAACTCACCAACTACCCCCCCCTCTTACTCACCTACTACCATCCCATCTAACTCACCAACTACCGTCCCCTCTAACTCACCTACTGCCATCCCTCTAACTCACCAACTACCATCCCCTCTAACTCACCTACTACCGTCCCCTCTAACTCACCAACTACCGTCCCCTCTAACTCACCAACTACCATCCCATCTAACTCACCAACTACCATCCCCTCTAACTCACCAACTACCATCATCTCTAACCGTGTCCCATTAACTCCACAAACAGCCTACAAGAAAAAAAAAATGTAGAAATCATATCAGACCCATTTTGAATTTGGACCAAAAAAAAAAAATAAAACGAAAGAAAAAAGAAGAAAGACCCAAAAAAGAGACATAAAAAGATAGTGTAATGTAAGAGATACTGGTTACGAGAGCACGGTGTAAGGAAACTTCACGAAGAAGGTGTTTGTGTCAGACACGAGTTATTGTCCCTTGTGACCTTGAAATGTAAAATTGTATTTTGTTTGTTTTTTATTTGTGGTCTTATGTGAGAATCACTGGAGCTGAAAGAGTACTGCTCTGACAGGACCGATATCACTGTGCTAGCAGTATACCAGGGGGGTGCAGAAGCGCCTGCGACATGCGATCGCAGTAGCAGGGTCGGCGCAACATCAGCTGACCAAGACCTAGCAGTTCTACCTCCTCGTGGTCTCCCCTGGTAACAGTCTGCGTCAAACCAGACTCCCTAACAGAAGCTATGATCGCCGTGTTCTCTGTAGTGGTGGCTGTTACTGGTATAGAGGACCCAGTATTGAGTCTACAACAAACTAGACTGGCTAACAGAAGCTAGGATCGCCGTGTTCCCTGTAGTGGTGGCTGTTACTGATATAGAGGACCCAGTATTGAGTCTACAACAAACCAGACTGGCTAACAGAAGCTAGGATCGCCGTGTTCTCTGTAGTGGTGGCTGTTACTGATATAGAGGACCCAGTATTGAGTCTACAACAAACTAGACTGGCTAACAGAAGCTAGGATCGCCGTGTTCCCTGTAGTGGTGGCTGTTACTGATATAGAGGACCCAGTATTGAGTCTACAACAAACCAGACTGGCTAACAGAAGCTAGGATCGCCGTGTTCCCTGTAGTGGTGGCTGTTACTGATATAGAGGACCCAGTATTGAGTCTACAACAAACTAGACTGGCTAACAGAAGCTAGGATCGCCGTGTTCCCTGTAGTGGTGGCTGTTACTGATATAGAGGACCCAGTATTGAGTCTACAACAAAACAGACTGGCTAACAGAAGCTAGGATCGCCGTGTTCCCTGTAGTGGTGCCTGTTACTGATATAGAGGACCCAGTATTGCAGTACCTCTGGGCTTGACTAGAAGTTTCCCAGCAAAGCCTGGGATAGACGAACTCCAACTTCTCCAGTAAGAGCCGGGAATGTCAAGAAAGCCGTTACGACCGCCACACCTTATGAGTCAAAGGGCAACCTGCCCGCATCAATTCGTGGCAATCCGTCAACAACAACAACACCAGTATACCAGCGGATTTATGTTTGTCACTGTTTTTTTGCTTTAGATGAATTCTCTCATGGGTGTATCTGTCCATGAAGATGGAATACATCAACTTCTTCTTCTATCTTTGAACTCCATGTTCACAGGACGTCTTCAACAAACATTTTCAGCTCCCTGGGGAGTACAGTTCTTCAACAAACACTTCCAGCTCCCTGTGGAACATAGAAATTCAAGAAATACTTTTAACTCCCTGTGGAGCATAAGTCTCAAACAAACACTTTCCAAGTCGTTCTGTTTCTTGCCATTCTTTTAAGATCATTCCATGCCTTCCCCAACATCTTCATCTCTGCTTCCATCTTTATTCTCAAGAACATTGTTATCTTCCTCTTTGTCTTTTCCCTTGGGGATTCCAAAAATGGGCCTGTTGTGTAATACTCTCAGTTGGCTTCCGTAGTGTGTATCCTATCCAGCACCATCGTCTTATCTGTATCTCTGTGTATTTGACTGGTACATTCCCATAATTCTATGTTAGTGATTTTGTCCTGCCATTTCCATCCTTTTATTCTGCGCACACATCCATACATGAAAGTCTGTATCTTCATGATTGTCATATTTCTTGTTCCGCATGTCCAACATGGATATCCTCCACTCATATAATAGGATTGACTTAACAACACAACTTTTTCTATTACACGTGTTTGTTGCATTGATTCTTTTGCATTTCCCACTGTTCATCAATGTTTTGTATCTTCTCTAGTACATTGTACCGGTTCTGAATTGTGATCTTATATTTGTCTTGCAGCTTCTTGTCTGATTTGAGTAAATCTAAATTTAACTTGATGTCAACTGAGGCTCGTTTTGCTGTTTTTAATGTTACTCTAAGCTTTCCCACAACTGGTACATGATCACTATTGCAATCTGCCCCTGGTCTAGTTTTCACACACACCAGACTGTTTCTAAATCTATTGCTTATCATTATATAATCAATTTGATTACGTGCGTTGTCCCCTGGGCTTTTCCATGTCCACAGACGTCTTGGATGTTGCTTAAACCAGGTGTTTCCTATCATCATGCTGTGTGTTCTTGCCCAGTCAATAAGTTTCTCACCTCTTTCATTCCTCTCGCCTAAGCCATATTTGTTTGTTATTTGTTTACCGAAGGCCCCGGTATCACTACAAACGAATTAAAATCCATAATTGCTCAACTGCCCGTGCCAGCGTAATCACCCGAATTAATATCTCATCTCCCAAACAAAGAAAGGTAACTTTAGTCCCCATCATAGCAATCTCAGCACACGCCAAAAGACATAAGGCGAAACTGCGCAGAAAGTGAACACAGCCAACTGTTCCCTGTCATACGATATCATCATTCATCGTAAACAATTGGAATATCGAAACAAGATCAAAACGGATGAGACACACAGCTCACGGTGTGCACAGAGCACTTAACTCAGTAGCTCCTGCAACAAGCCGGACTTGGAATATGAGGAAACTGCAACAAGGAACACTTTTCATGCATAGCCTTTAATGGTTCCCGCCGCCTATCCACCATATAGCGGAAGTCACCAAAGCCATATTGACCAACTACTTCCTCACTTTTTCCTTTCCTACTTTTGCGTTAAAATCCCCTAGAACTTTAGTGTTTTCTTGTGGTTTGCATTCACGAAGTGTCATATTAAGCTCGTCGTAAAATTTATCAATTGTTTCCTCTAGACTGTCTGCTGTTGGTGCATAAACTTGTATAAGATTTATATCTATTGGCTGTCCATTCTATTGCACTAAAAGAACTCTGTCAGATATTGGGTAAAAGCCTTTCACTGTTCTTGCTCTTTCTGCATCCAAGATGATACCTACTCCTCTTTGGTGTTCAGTACCTCCAGAATATATTATTTTATGTTTATCAGAATACATCTCCCCTGATCCAGTGTATCTCATTTTGTACAGTCCCAATAAATATAAACCCATCCCTTTAATTTCTTTTTTGATGTGTTCTAGTTTTCCCTTCTGTCTGAGTGTTTTCACATTCCAAGTACCTATCTTGAAAGTCTGTTTTATCTTTTGTTTTATCTTTATCTTGCTCATAGTAGCTTGATGACGATCGGGTATCACCTGTACAACATGATCTCTCTACCACAACACATCAACCCACATTACCAGCACACATCAACCCACATTACCAGCACACATCAACCCACATTACCAGCACACATCAACCCACATTACCAGCACACATCAACCCCATTACCAGCCCATATCAACCCCATTACCAGCCCATATCAATCCCCATTACAGCACATATCAACCCCATTACCAGCACATATCAACCCCCATTACAGCACATATCAACCCCAATTACTAGCCCATGTCAACCACATTACCAGCCCATATCAACTCCATTACCCGCACATATAAACCTCTTTACCAACCCATATCAACCCCAATTACCATCACATATCAACCCATTACCAGCACATATCAACCCCATTATCGGCATACATCAACCACTATTACCGGCACACATCAACCCCCATTACAGTACATATCAAACCCAATTACCAGCACACATCAACCCTTATTGCCAGCACATACCAACCTCATTGCCAGCACATACCAACCTCATTACCAACACATACCAACCTCATTACCAGAACACATCAACCTCATTGCCCATTTTAACCCCATTACCAGCACAGATCAACCCACATTACCACAACATATCAACCCCAATTACAGCACATATCAACCCCAATTACAGCACATATCAACCCGCATTACAGCACATATCAACCCCAATTACCACAACATATCAACCTCAAACTGTCTTTTTTGCTATTAAGGCTGAGTCCTTTATTCAGTTATATTACGATATCAAAAAAACAGAAAACAGAAAACGGGCAGCTCTAAATATAAATAGAAAGTCTTTCAATCGATGAATAGGACAGAACTTTGACTCTGTATGGGCGACGGTCAAGCAAGGAAGAAAACTGAAAGTTGATGATTTGACAAAGATGTTATTAGACGTGAAATTTTGAAAATGTTTGAATCGAATCAATTTGTTACACTGCGCAAACTTAAAGTTCGACTGCAATTAGAATGTGATATTGACATCTCAAAAACAACTCTTTGGAAGATCGTAAGAGGCGTTGGTTTCACTTTTAGAAAATCTGCTTGTGGTAGAAATATTGTTTGGGAAAAAACCACATCTGATAGCTCATAAAAAAAAAAAAAAAAGTAAAGTACCCCCCGTCACGCCAAGTGGCGTATAGGGAAATATGGTGTTAGTGACCCTATATTTTACAGACCTTCAGCACATGATTTTTGGGGTAATGTGGTCGGTATTACGCCCGTGCTGCTTTACTTTCCCAGAAAAAATCCGGTACCCATTTAAGGCTGGGTGAACCCGGAGCCGTCGGTTGGGATCGAACCCTACCCCTTGTCCGTAGTAGTCCAGTTCACTAACCACTGAGCTATCGCGGCTCCCACTAATTTTTAGGGAATTAGTAAAACCCAGGTGTCCTCGCCAGGGTACGAACCCGGCTGTTGCCGTGGTAAGCCAACGCTGATAGCTCATATCAATACTTAATTGCTGCACATGTCAACCCCCATTACTAGCACATATCAACCCCAATTACTAGCACATATCAACCCCCCTTTACTAGCACATATCAACCCCAATTACTAGCACATATCAACCCCCCTTTACTAGCACATATCAACCCCCCTTTACTAGCACATATCAACCCCAATTACTAGCACATATCAACCCCCCTTTACTAGCACATATCAACCCCAATTACTAGCACATATCAACCCCCTTTACTAGCACATATCAACCCCCCTTTACTAGCACATATCAACCCCAATTACTAGCACATATCAACCCCCCTTTACTAGCACATATCAACCCCAATTACTAGCACATATCAATCCCCCTTTACTAGCACATATCAACCCCAATTACTAGCACATATCAACCCCAATTACTAGCACATATCAACCCCAATTACTAGCACATATCAACCCCAATTACTAGCACATATCAACCCCCACATTACACACTCCCCACACCACAAACCCCCCCCCCCACCCCCCCACCCCCAAAACACACATGAAGTCACAGTAATTTGAGACGATAGTAAAGAAAATGAGAAGTTCGAGACGCGCAGAAACAGTCGGAGTCAGAGTCGGAGTCAGAGTCGGAGTCGGAGTCGGAGTTAGCAAGTATGAGCTTTTACTGCAGACTTTAGTATTCTGTTGTCTGTTGTCTGTGTGAGAGATGAGCCAGACTATTGTGGTATGGACATATATTATAAACGACAGGTGGAAGAGGCAACAATACCTGGATAAGAGTGGATTCCTGTGGATTCTGGTTAATAAAAGATGCAATACATCGACGGATGTATCTCTCTCTCTGCGATCAGGACTCAATCAGAGTAAGGGTTCCAGACTCTCACATGAAGTCAGCTGTCAGGCTAAGTGTGTTGATCGCCCCAACAGACAGAACATCACAAGTAGAGTTCGCCAGATCCACTCCGATTGAACACCCGTTAAAACGTTGCACTGTGTTCTGCGCCAGTGACCCAGTACATCCGATTTCAGCCAGCATTTTATTCGGGTTTGCTTTCCCTAGCCTTTGATTGTCCCCAATCTTCCTGCAAGGCGGATGTATGAGGTCAACGGTGGACGCGACATGGCGCATTCTTCCATCATAGATGATGAGTGGATTAAGAGGGAGAGCAAGCCCGGGCAGATATGTTAGCATTTCTCTCAAGTGGGGTATTCTTCTTCCTCTTCTTTCCTTCCTCATCTGCCTTTCAGCGTCGAGGGGAGATATAATTTGCGGTCTTTTGCCCTTCTGTTCTCCTCTGCTGCTGTTATGTTTCCTAGTGCTTCTAATATTCCATCCATCCATCTTTTTCGTGATCGACCCTTGAGTCTGGTGTTCTCACAACGTTTGTTGAAGGCTCGTTTTGTTGTTTTGATCTTTCTACCTTGTCACGTTGCCAAACTATTGTATCTGTTGTTTCCTTATATATTCTATGGCGGGGGCTATTCCTAGCTTTTTCTCCGTTCTTCATTTCTGATCTTATCTCTCAGACTGTTTCCTGTCATTCGTCTAACACATTTCATCTCTGTAGAGGTTATTTTTCTTATTGTTCTTGCATCTATGGTCCAGGTCTGGCATTGGTAGCACAACGTTGGGATGGAGATTGTCTTTCGGGTATAATAGGATACCTATGAAAGAATCGTCCTTGTACAATGGAAAGACAAAATTAAGGATAAGGAAATGGAGAAAGAAATAAGGTAGGAGAGGATGAAGGAGCGAGAAAGGAAGAAGAATTGACTAGATTAAGAGAACAGGGAAAAGAACAGGACAAAGTGAGAAAGAAGATATTAAGAATAAGGACAGAGGGAAGAAAATAATAAAAAAAATATAGAAAATAAGATCACAATGACAAAAAGAAGAGAAGACAAAATGGAAGATTTTCTTCTCGAAGAGGATAAGAAAAGAGAAAAGAAGAAGAAGAGGAAGAAAAGAAAAGAGAGTAGAGAACTAAGAAAAAGAAAAGAAAGGAGGAGAAGAAAAAGGAAGAAGAAGAGAAAGTAGAAGAAGAGAAAGTAGAAGAAGAGAAAGTAGAAGAATAGAAAGTAGAAGAAGAGAAGGTAGGATCATATTTGCTGTTAAAGAAACAAAGAAGATGTGTGTGTGTGTGTGCTTGCTTTTGTGTGCTTGTTTGTGTGTAAGGCTGAACGTACGAACGTAGGTGTGTTTGTGTAGGTGTACGAGAGTGTGTGTGTTATTGTAGAGCAGGCCACGCCCCACACAGAACTAAGGAGATGAGATCAGCAACGACGCCACAAACAGTCCCTCACAACTTAGCAGTGGCGTCTCCACAGTATTCAGTGCCTCGACGACTCCCACTGCGGGGTGCCCCATAAAAACATAATCCCAACAAGCCAGCAAGATTGTTCTTGAGAGCAACCCAGGATAGATGCCACTGCCAGGGATAGTATGTTGTTCGAGTTCTACAGGATGTCAGTAAAAAGTCTGGTCTTTTAGACTTTAGACTTTTAGATTTTAGACTTTGGATTTTAGACTTTTAGATTACAGACGTAAGAACGAAATTGCTTGACTACTGGCGGGATATCCCCATATCTGCTCAGCTCCCATTCCAGCAACCAACAAAGTCTTCATCCCGATCGTCCACACTGTTCTATTGACCGTGTTGTGTTCTGTCAAATTGCTTGTTTTTACCTCATAAACCTGTTCTATTGACCGTGTTGTGTTCTGTCAAATTGCTTGTTTTACCTCCATAAACCTGTTCTATTGAGCGTGTTGTGTTCTGTCAAATTGCTTGTTTTTACCTCCCTAAACTGTTCTATTGAGCGTGTTGTGTTCTGTCAAATCGCTTGTTTTTACCTCCATAAACCTGTTCTATTGAGCGTGTTGTGTTCTGTCAAATCGCTTGTTTTTACCTCCATAAACCTGTTCTATTGAGCGTGTTGTGTTCTGTCAAATCGCATGTTTTTACCTCCATAAACCTGTTCTATCGACCGTGTTGTGTTCTGTCAAATCGCTTGTTTTTACCTCCATAAACCTGTTCTATTGAGCGTGTTGTGTTCTGTCAAATCGCATGTTTTTAGCTCCATAAACCTGTTCTATTGAGCGTGTTGTGTTCTGTCAAATCGCTTGTTTTTACCTCCATAAACCTGTTCTATTGAGCGTGTTGTGTTCTGTCAAATCGCATGTTTTTACCTCCATAAACCTGTTCTATTGACCGTGTCGTGTTCTGTCAAATCGCTTGTTTTTACCTCCATAAACCTGTTCTATAGAGCGTGTTGTGTTCTGTCAAATCGCTTGTTTTTACCTCCATAAACCTGTTCTATTGAGCGCGCCGCGTTAAACTGTACAAAAGGCGCGCAGCTCAAAATGGACACTTCCGGGTCGATGTAGCGACTGTCACAGGCAGCATAATCTCCATGCGCCCGCGCAAGTTCCGGTGTAGACTTCATGATCAGTGAGCGTGCCCAAGAATCGCTGTCCCAACAAATGAGGTCAGTTCTCCACTTCGGTGAAACACCCGATCCGACCCTAGTCCAGCTGGTTGCGATTTTAGTCGAACACAGAACCCACTTCCCGTCCCAGGGTCAAGTCGGGACCTGTCCCACTACACTCCACGGCCAGTCAGCTGCAGCACTACCTCAGCGAGTGGGCGTCAAAAGCGTACTGATTTTGTTGTCAGGTAAATGCGACCGGACTACCGTTGTCTCCACAAACGAAAATCACATCCAGAAGCGCTTGAAACCACATAGCGACAAAAATACCAAAAGTCCTGAACCTGATTCGTCAAAGCGGCAATCTTGGCCGCCGCATGAACCGGAAGTGTGGAAGTAAAATTACATATTCTCCAGAAATGACACTGATTATCAACATTTTATTCAACTGAAATATTAAATAACGTCTTCAATATGATTCCCTTTCATCTGTGAGGCATGTGTTAATGTGCTTTGTAACATTCACGTAAACTCGATGTCAAAAATTCAGATTTCCGTCTCAGCACATTCACACATGATGTGTTCGATCAAGCGTGTTCTGTGATTGAGTTCACCTTCTCCTTTAGCGTGCCCCATAAACAGATGTCACGGGGGGTGGGGGGGGGGGCCAGGGAGACCTCCCAACACAACCACGTCTTTCAATCAAGTTAGGGAAGATATCATTCAGACAATCGCTATGTAGTTTTGCCGGTGTGTCCAGACTTTGGGACACCCTGTAGAACGAGCTCAGATAAATGACACCCCCGCTGGGTTGAACAAACAAGACACAAGTTGATCTTGTCAACGATTAAAGTTGAAAAGTTGAGATACTGACTCTCCAATGAGAAATGAAAGGGAAAGAGAAGACAGGGATTTGAATATTGAGGAGTTAAAGATGTTGCAACGACATTCTCTCTTTTATTTCTTTGGGGAGGGAGTGATGGGGGAGAAGGTAATGGGGGGGGGGAGGGGAGAGAATGGCTGGCAGAAGAAATGGTACTGAAGTTTTGACTTATACACACATGTGCAATAACTTGACTTATACACACACACAAATGTGGCAATAATTTGACTTATACACACAAATGTTCAATAATTTGACTTATACACACAAATGTTCAATAATTTGACTTATACACACACATGTGCAATAATTTGACTTATACACACACATGTGCAATAATTTGACTTATACACACACATGTGCAATAATTTGACTTATACACACAAATGTTCAATAATTTGACTTATACACACACATGTGCAATAATTTGACTTATACACACACATGTGCAATAATTTGACTTATACACACAAATGTTCAATAATTTGACTTATACACACACATGTGCAATAATTTGACTTATACACACACATGTGCAATAATTTGACTTATACACACAAATGTTCAATAATTTGACTTATACACACGCATGTGCAATAATTTGACTTATACACACACATGTGCAATAATTTGACTTATACACACAAATGTTCAATAATTTGACTTATACACACAAATGTGCAATAATTTGACTTATACACACAAATGTGCAATAATTTGACTTAAACACACAAATGTACAATAATTTGACTTATACACACAAATGTGCAGTAACCGGAGTGCTTTTAAAAATATGTCAAGGATAGGGAAAGCAGAACTCGAGAAGTATTTTTTTTACGTGCTCCATTTTCATCTTTCTAACTTTCTCTCATTCACATTTCATCTTTCTAACTTTCTCTCATTCACATTTCATCTTTCTAACTTTCTCTCATTCACATTTCATCTTTCACACTTTCTCTCATTCACATTTCATCTTTCACACTTTCTCTCATTCACATTTCATCTTTCACACTTTCTCTCATTCACATTTCATCTTTCACACATTCTGTCATTCACATTTCATCTTTCACACTTTCTCTCATTCACATTTAATTTTTCTCTGCTTCATTGAATACTGATTTTTCTCTCATTTTTCTGATTTAAAAAATCATTTACTTTATTTCAAATTAAACTGAAACACGATCTTTCATAGTTTCTTATCCAACATTTTTCTTTTCCCCGTGTCTCAGTTTTTACCTCTTGCCATCTCCCTAGAGACTATAAACTGAATTTTCCCTGTTAATCTGGCAGCCGTGTGCACGGGGGTCCCTCGCCGCACAGGCAGATAGCTCTGAATTCGGAGGTACGCATATTTTTTTCCGTCAATGAGTAATTGACGTTTCAAGCCGGGCCGCGCTGCTGCGACCAGGGGCGGTTGCCGCAGAGAGAAATCACAAGCCGGGCCGCGCTGCTGAGACCAGGGGCGGTTGTCGCAGAGAGAAATCACAAGCCGGGCCGCGCTGCTGAGACCAGGGGCGGTTGTCGCAGAGAGAAATCACAAGCCGGGCCGCGCTGCTGAGACCAGGGGCGGTTGTCGCAGAGAGAAATCACAAGCCGGGCCGCGCTGCTGAGACCAGGGCGGTTGTCGCAGAGAGAACTCAGAAATAAAAATCCAAACTAATGCAGTCGGTCGAGATTTGAACTCACAACCTCTGTGTCTCGAGACCAGCGTCTTGTCTCGAGAACAACCAGCCCACCGTCCAACATTTTGATTTTTAATCTTTCACACGTTCTTCTGCAACAAATTAATCTTTCATACTTTTCTAGAAAAGAAAAATAATGAATTATTCTTTCATATCCAAAACATGAAGCCTCCAAGGAAAACAGCCGCAGCCTCAAAAAGATGTTTAAATAATGAAGTTAAAAATGAGACAATCACTGAAGAGCAAGCACGGAACCAGTCAAGAAGGACATACCTGGGCAACAAGTTAAAGGGGGTGTCCATCAGGAGAGAGAAAGTGAGAGAGAGAGAGAAAGTGAGAGAGAGAGAGAAAGTGAGAGAAAGTGAGAGAGAGAGAAAGTGAGAGAGAGAGAAAGTGAGAGAGAGAGAAAGTGAGATAGAGAGAAATTCAGATAGAGAGAAAATGAGAGAGAGAGAAAGTGAGAGAGAGTGGTCTTATGGGTCACTACCATACACGGGATGGGTATGACGTGGAGGGGAGGAACATAGATCGAGACATGACAGGTATGACGTGGAGGGGAGGGGGAACATAGATCGAGACATAGCAGGTATGACGTGGAGGGGAGGAACATAGATCGAGTCATGACAGGTATGTAGGAGAATCAATGATTAAATGTGGCATGTACGATTACATGCACTAAAGGATCCAAAACAATACAAAACGTGACGGCATCTGATGAGAATGATAGAAAGAAGAGGTCCTAGAGGGTACAGGAAGACATGAAAAAAAGAGAGAAAGTGAGCTCTTCTCGCAGCCCCGCAGGTTATCTGTGCTTATCAGCAAATCTTCAGTAGTTATCATCACCATCATCAGGTCGTATGTCCTTTACTGAACGTTATATTCATCACAGTCTGTCTCTAGCCAGATCTCCCACAGAACGTTACATTCATCACAGTCTGTCTGAAAGAATCTCTGTCTCTAGCCAGATCTCCCACAGAACGTTACATTCATCACAGTCTGTCTCTAGCCAGATCTCCCACAGAACGTTACATTCATCACAGTCTGTCTCTAGCCAGATCTCCCACAGAACGTTACATTCATCACAGTCTGTCTCTAGCCAGATCTCCCACAGAACGTTACATTCATCACAGTCTGTCTGAAAGAATCTCTGTCTCTAGCCAGATCTCCCACAGAACGTTACATTCATCACAGTCTGTCTGAAAGAATCTCGGTCTCTAGCCACATCTCCCACAGAACGTTACATTCATCACAGTCTGTCTGAAAGAATGTCTGTCTCTAGCCAGATCTCCCACAGAACGTTACATTCATCACAGTTTGTCTGAAAGAATCTCTGTCTCTAGCCAGATCTCCCACAGAACGTTACATTCATCACAGTCTGTCTGAAAGAATGTCTGTCTCTAGCCAGATCTCCCACAGAACGTTACATTCATCACAGTTTGTCTGAAAGAATCTCTGTCTCTAGCCAGATCTACCACAGAACGTTACATTCATCACAGCCTGTCTGAAAGAATCTCTGTCTCTAGCCAGATCTACCACAGAACGTTACATTCATCACAGTTTGTCTGAAAGAATCTCTGTCTCTAGCCAGATCTACCACAGAACGTTACATTCATCACAGCCTGTCTGAAAGAATCTCTGTCTCTAGCCAGATCTACCACAGAACGTTACATTCATCACAGTTTGTCTGAAAGAATCTCTGTCTCTAGCCAGATCTACCACAGAACGTTACATTCATCACAGTTTGTCTGAAAGAATCTCTGCCTCTAGCCAGATCTCCCACAGAACGTTACATTCATCACAGTCTGTCTGAAAGAATCTCTGCCTCTAGCCAGATCTCCCACAGAACGTTACATTCATCACAGTCTGTCTGAAAGAATCTCTGTCTCTAGCCAGATCTACCACTTCTGTTGTTATGTTCAAGGTCTCCTTGATGTTTTGACCTTCTTCTTGCTCTGTCCCTGATGCGTCACACAGGAACCATGCCTTCCATTATTGTTCTTCCCAGCCCGCTGTGTCTTTTGACATGACCATAGTATTTTAATTTGTAGAATGATGTTTGTAAGCCATTTCTGTTTAATATTTAAATCTTGTAGTATGCCTTCATTGCCCCCTTTCATTATCTCAGGTATCTAAATATTTCTGTAGCAATTTGTTCAGTTGGACTCCGCCCCTGCAACTCTCTACTTGCTTCACTCCCTCTGTCATGACCCAGTTACCAGGTTACTCACCCCAACACTCACCAGCCGTTCCCACACACCTTCCACATGGGTCAGCCGCCGTCTGCTTCATCAACACTTCCTCAACCCAAAAAACCCACTATCTAGTGCCGCGGCATCACTGTCTGCGTATACCTCCTCTCTCCACTACCAAAACAGTGCAATCTTTCAGCGTGTCTGTCTATCCACTGGGGCGGCTATCAGTAATAACATCTACTCCTCATCGATTCTTGTGGATAACTCGAATGTTTTTTTTTTCATTTTGAAAATTCATCGTTATAATTATCAAATATTTAGAGCTTCGTGGGACGCTGCTATTCTGGATCCTGTATTATTTTGTGCCTGTCATCATTTGAGAAGTGATGTGGCATGTGTTGCCTACATTACAGGTTGTAGCCACGGCTGTTGGCTGTCATCTCACAGTGGTGTTATAGATGTGCTGTTGACAGTTGTGCAGCATTTGTATATGGAGAAGTGAGTTTAGGACATTCCACTCATTCTTAACGTGTGTATTGTATAGGAGCAGTGACGTCAGTTGTCGCGTCATACACAAACACGTAACATGTGTAGCTCAAATCAATGTTTATGAATGAATGTTTTAGTAACTGATACACGTAACTGAATGGTGTTTTAGTAACTGATACACGTAACTGAATGGTGTTTTAGTAACTGATACACGTCACTGAATGGTGTTTCAGTAACTGATACACGTAACTGAATGGTGTTTTAGTAACTGATACACGTCACTGAATGGTGTTTTAGTAACTGACACACGTCACTGAATGGTGTTTTAGTAACTGACACACGTCACTGAATGGTGTTTTAGTAACTGACACACGTCACTGAATGGTGTTTTAGTAACTGACACACGTCACTGAATGGTGTTTTAGTAACTGACACACGTCACTGAATGGTGTTTTAGTAACTGACACACGTCACTGAATGGTGTTTTAGTAACTGATACACGTCACTGAATGGTGTTTTAGTAACTGACACACGTCACTGAATGGTGTTTTAGTAACTGACACACGTCACTGAATGGTGTTTTAGTAACTGACACACGTCACTGAATGGTGTTTTAGTAACTGACACACGTCACTGAATGGTGTTTTAGTAACTGACACACGTCACTGAATGGTGTTTTAGTAACTGACACACGTCACTGAATGGTGTTTTAGTAACTGACACACGTCACTGAATGGTGTTTTAGTAACTGACACACGTCACTGAATGGTGTTTTAGTAACTGACACACGTCACTGAATGGTGTTTTAGTAACTGACACACGTCACTGAATGGTGTTTTAGTAACTGACACACGTCACTGAATGGTGTTTTAGTAACTGACACACGTCACTGAATGGTGTTTTAGTAACTGACACACGTCACTGAATGGTGTTTTAGTAACTGACACACGTCACTGAATGGTGTTTTAGTAACGGATGCACGTCACTGAATGGTGTTTTAGTAACGGATGTACGTAACTATATGGTGTTTTAGTAACTGACACACGTCACTGAATGGTGTTTTAGTAACTGATGTACGTAACTGAATGGTGTTTTAGTAACTGACACACGTAACTGAATGGTGTTTTAGTAACTGATACACGTAACTGAATGATGTTTCAGTAAATGATACACGTAACTGAATGGTGTTTTAGTAACTGATACACGTCACTGAATGGTGTTTTAGTAACTGACACACGTAACTAAATGGTGTTTTAGTAACTGATACACGTAACTGAATGGTGTTTTAGTAACTGATGTACGTAACTGAATGGTGTTTTAGTAACTGATGTACGTAGTTGAATGGTGTTTTAGTAACTTATACACGTAACTGAATGGAGTTTTAGTAACTGATACACGTAACTGAATGGTGTTTTAGTAACTGACACACGTCACTGAATGGTGTTTTAGTAACTGATGTACGTAACTGAATGGTGTTTTAGTAACTGACACACGTAACTGAATGGTGTTTTAGTAACTGATACACGTAACTGAATGATTTTTCAGTAACTGATACACGTAACTGAATGGTGTTTTAGTAACTGATGTACGTAACTGAATGGTGTTTTAGTAACTGACACACGTAACTGAATGGTGTTTTAGTAACTGATACACGTAACTGAATGGTGTTTTAGTAACTGATGCACGTAACTGAATGGTGTTTTAGTAACTGATGCATGTAACTGAATGATGTTTTAGTAACTGATGCACGTAACTGAATGGTGTTTTAGTAACTGATGCACGTAACTGAATGGTGTTTTAGTAACTGATGCACGTAACTGAATGGAGTTTTAGTAACTGATGCACGTAACTGAATGTTGTTTTAGTAACTGATGCACGTAACTGAATGGTGTTTTAGTAACTGATGCACGTAACTGAATGGTGTTTTAGCAAGTGATGCACGCAACTGAATGGTGTTTTAGTAACTGATGCACGTAACTGAATGATGTTTCAGTAACTGATGCACGTAACTGAATGGTGTTTTAGTAACTGATGCACGTAACTGAATGGTGTTTTAGTAACTGACACACGTCACTGAATGGTGTTTTAGTAACTGACACACGTTATTGAATGATGTTTTAGTAACTGATGTACGTAACTGAATGGTGTTTTAGTAACTGACACACGTAACTGAATGGTGTTTTAGTAACTGATACACGTAACTGAATGATTTTTCAGTAACTGATACACGTAACTGAATGGTGTTTTAGTAACTGATGTACGTAACTGAATGGTGTTTTAGTAACTGATGTACGTAACTGAATGGTGTTTTAGTAACTGATGTACGTAGTTGAATGGTGTTTTAGTAACTGATACACGTAACTGAATGGAGTTTTAGTAACTGACACACGTCACTGAATGGTGTTTTAGTAACTGACACACGTCACTGAATGGTGTTTTAGTAACTGACACACGTAACTGAATGGTGTTTTAGTAACTGATACACGTAACTGAATGATTTTCAGTAACTGATACACGTAACTGAATGGTGTTTTAGTAACTGATGTACGTAACTGAATGGTGTTTTAGTAACTGACACACGTAACTGAATGGTGTTTTAGTAACTGATGCATGTAACTGAATGGTGTTTTAGTAACTGATGTACGTAACTGAATGGTGTTTTAGTAACTGATGTACGTAGTTGAATGGTGTTTTAGTAACTGATGCACGTAACTGAATGGTGTTTTAGTAACTGATGCATGTAACTGAATGATGTTTTAGTAACTGATGCACGTAACTGAATGGTGTTTTAGTAACTGATGCACGTAACTGAATGGTGTTTTAGTAACTGATGCACGTAACTGAATGGAGTTTTAGTAACTGATGCACGTAACTGAATGTTGTTTTAGTAACTGATGCACGTAACTGAATGATGTTTTAGTAACTGTTAGTTGTGACTGAATGATCAAAGATTGACAAATCTGAGAATTCGGGCAGAATGCAATCATACCGTTTTTATGTAGACAATTTTTTTACATTTTAAGTCACAGCTTCATCTAGTCACTTCGAATGTGTCACAGTTGATGTTTAGTCTTCATGGAAGGTCACACATGAGAAAATAAATTAAAGTATCAGCAATAAACATCCGTGTAGCAGTCTCTACTCAGACGTACCGTAGCGTCATCGTCACTTATCACTGAGCATACTCTTAACGCTGGTTGATGACGGACACAATTTTGTGGACATTTTAATTCTCACTTGTTAGACGAGAACGTAAATGTGCTTTGAGAAGTAAAGATAACTTAAATGAAATGTTATAATTCAGATATTTCTAACGACAGAGACAGACGAACACGTTTGTCGATTTTCTAATAGTTCTGTATATGTGTCATTGTCCATAATTTGCTGTCATACGGTTATCAGGGACTATTTTCTGTTTTTAGCAGAATGTTCATATTTTCTATCAGTTTGAGAATGTTGATAACTTCTGTAAGTCTGTGAATATTGATTTATTGTGTCAGTAAGAGAATGTTGATAACTTGTGTATGTCTGTGAATATTGATTTCTTGAGTCAATAGAACCAATTCTGACCTATGGAAGCGAATCATGGACAGTAGACAAACAAATGAAAAGACGGTTAGAGGCCACAGAGATGGGATTTCTCAGAAGAATGTTGAAAGTTCCCTGGACAGATAAAAAGACCAATGAGGAAGTTTTCAAAGAGGCCAACACAAAAAGGGAGCTCTTAAAAAACATCAGAAAGAAGCAATCAACATTTTCGGGCACATAATGAGAAGAGGAAAGTTGGAATACTTGGTTACAACTGGCAAAATAAAAGGAAAGAGAGATCGCGGACGACAAAGAGAGAAAATACTGGATAGCTTGGTGTCATGGCATGGAAAACAGTCAACAACAGAACTGATACGATGCACCGTAGATAGAAGATTGTGGAAGGACATGATCGCCTACGCCAACCGGCAGGGTACATGATGATGATGATGATGAGTCAGTAAGAGAATGTTGATAACTTCTGCAAATCTGTGAATATTGATTTTTCGTGTCAGACTAGACGTAAAGTAGCGACACAACGCATCAACGACCATTAGATTTGTAAACATTGAATAAGAGGAATTGTTTATATTTGGATCTGTGAGGTAATGAAAACCGGAAACGGTTTGACCCGAAATTCCAACCCTATTGGATGTGGCAAGTCAACCCGTTGTGGTGTGTAAAAGGCAACACCGTCACCTTCTTTCGATCTGGTAACGTGAGCCACATTTCTGGTGTTTATTGTTAACATTATGGTGTTTGTCTGTCATTTCTGGTGTTTATGGTTAACATTATGGTGTTTGTCTGTCATTTCTGGTGTTTATGGTTAACATTATGGTGTTTGTCTGTCATTTCTGGTGTTTATGGTTAACATTATGGTGTTTGTCTGTCATTTCTGGTGAACATTATGGTGTTTGTCTGTCATTTCTGGTGTTTATGGTTAACATTATGGTGTTTGTCATTTCTGGTGTTTATGGTTAACATTATGGTGGGGGAAAATTGAAAAAAAATAGAAAAAATGGTATGGTAAAATCTTTACGTGGTTAGTAGACGACACAGATTTGAACGACGTTTCGGCTCAATAGGCCTTCAGTAGGAACAAACAAACAAACAACACACACACAGATATGTAAGTAAATAAAACTAATAGCTAACTAGTAATGAAATAATGATTTTTACTAGTTAGCTGTGTAGGATTAGTTTTATATACTTACATATCTGTGTGTGTTGTTTGTTTGTTTGTTCCTGCTGAAGGCCTATTGGGCCGAAATGTCGTTCAAATCTGTGCCGTCTACTAACCACGTAAAGCTTTTACCATACCATTTTTTCTATTTTTTTTTTCAATTTTCCCTCACATTCAGCTTTACTGCAGCTTCGCATTTTTATGCATTCATTTGCATCTCTTTGCCTTAACCCCTTAACATTATTGTGTTTGTCATTTCTGGTGTTTATGGTTAACATTATGGTGTTTTATATTGTTTCTATTGACTGGTAATGCTCGTAGTCACCCTGATTGGACAATAAAGAAGATAAGCCGATATGTATATCAAGATGGCTCAGTCAACAAAATATTTGATAGGATTATCTAGATGGTTCAGTCAACAAAATATTTGATAGGATTATCTAGATGGTTCAGTCAAAAAAATATTTGATAGGATTATCTAGATGGTTCAGTCAACAAAATATTTGATAGGATTATCTAGATGGTTCAGTCAAAAAAATATTTGATAGGATTATCTAGATGCTTCAGTCAACAAAATATTTGATAGGATTATCTAGATGGTTGAGTCAACAAAATATTTGATAGGATTATCTAGATGGTGAGTCAACAAAATATTTGATAGGATTATCTAGATGGTTGAGTCAACAAAATATTTGATAGGATTATCTAGATGGTTCAGTCAACAAAATATTTGATAGGATTATCTAGATGGTTGAGTCAACAAAATATTTTATAGGATTATCTAGATGGTTGAGTCAACAAAATATTTGATAGGATTATATAGGTGACACTACAAACAAAACAATAAAACTGGCTTAGGATCTTGTATTTAATTTCCTACATCAACATATAGCTGTGAAACATGGACTGTGCACATATATTCTTATAGGCACGTCAATGTCTCCGAGTACAAGTGTTACAGAAGAATGTTCACAATTGTATGGTTGGAGAGGAGGCGAGGAACAAAGTTGTTAATCTTGCAAGAGCTTCAAGTTCCAGAAAAGTGGTTGATAAAGTAGATGAAAATAAGGAAAATCAAATATATAGATCATGTACAGCGATAAACCAGTACCGTGATGGGGGCTGCTAGGTCTCCAGGCAAGATGGCGGCCTTGAGACAGAGAGGTTGTGGGTTCAAATCTCGGCTACACCGGTTTGGATTTTTATTTATGATTTCTCTCTGCGGCAACCACCCCTGGTCTCAGCAGCGAGGCCCGGCTTGAAACGTCAATTACTCATCGGCGGAAAATATGAGTATCTCCGAAGTTGGAGTTATCTGCCTGTGCGGCGAGGGACCCCTGTGCACACGGCTGTCAGGGAAAAATGGATTAACACGCAAAATTCAGTTCCTAGTCTCTAGGGACTTCGTCAGAGGTCAAAGCTGGCGAACGAAAAAAAAAAAAAGAGCCGCGATAGCTCAGTGGTAGTGAACTGGACTACAAAGGACAAGAGCGTCGGCTTTAGGGTTCACCCAGCCTTAAATGGGTACCGTTTTCTTTCTGGGAATGTAAAGCGGCACGGGCGTAACATGGACCACATTACCCAAAAAAACATGGGCCGAAGGTCTATACAAATTATGGTCACTAACACCATATTCCCTATAGGCCACTTGGCGTGACGGGTCATTAACACCATATTCCCTATAGGCCACTTGGCGTGACGGGGGCCGTTACATTTTACTTTCAACGATAAATATTTATTTTTTTAAATCCAGGCAGTCTAGAAAAAAACAGTTGATACATTTTACCACGAGCTTAATATGGCACTCCGTCAATACAAACCAGCTGAAAACATCATAGTTCCAGGGGATCTCAACACAAAAAGTAGGAAACGAAAGAGTTGAGGAAGTAGTTGGTCATTATGGCTTAGGTGAGAGGAATGAAAGAGGTGATAAACTTATTAACTGGGCAAGAACACACAACATGATGATAGGAAACACCAGGTTTAAGCAACACCCCAGACGTCTGTGGACATGGAAAAGCACAGAAGACAACGCACGTAATCAAATTGATTACATAATGATAAACAACAGATTTAGAAACAGTCTGGTGTGTGTGAAAACTAGACTAAGGGCATATTGCAATAGTGATCATGTACCAGTTGTGGGAAAGCTTAGAGTAAAATTAAAAACAACAAAACGAGCCTCAGTTAACATCAAGTTAAATTTAGATTTACTCAAATCAGACAAGAAGGTGCAAGACAAATATAAAACCACAATTCAGAGCCGGTACAATGCAATAGAGAAGATACAAAGCTTTGATGAACAGTGGGAAATGCTAAAAGAATCAATGCAACAAACATCAAAAGAGTTCATACCACGAGTGAGGACAAATTCAAGAAAGAAATGGATGACAGATGACATGTTGCAGCTAATGGATACAAGAAGAAGAAATAAAGAAAATAAAGATGAGTATAAGAGATTAAATAAAGAAATTGTAATAAAATGCAATGAAGCAATACAAGCATGGCTAAAAGAGAGATGCAAGGATATTGAAATGCAACACAAAGGTGATGCTAAAGCTATATACAAACAAACTGAAGAATTAACAGGAAGAAAAACGCAATCAAAAACTGTATGTTTAAGATCAAAGGAAGGAGAACTGTTGATTGAACAAGAAAGCATAAGGGAACGATGGACAGAAAACATTAAAGATCTTTATAATGATGACCGAACAGAAGTAAATATTAAGGATAATGGAGAAGGACCAGAAATACTCAAAGAAGAAGTGGAAGACGCCTTGCGCAATATGAAAGCAGGCAAAGCTCCTGGGCCAGATAATACAACTAAAGAAGAGATTGAAGCCATGGGTGATTTTGGAACAGAAATAATAACACAAATATTAAATAATATCTACAACAGCCGATATATATACCAGACGACCTGCTCAAATCAATATTCATAGCTCTACCAAAGAAATCGGGTGCGATTGAATGCGCTGATCATCACACAATAGGTCACACGACTAAGATATTACTAAGAATCATCATGCGAAGAGTGCGAAACAAAATCAGTCCAGAAAATAGTGATGAACAGTGAGGTTTTGTTGGAAGTAAATGTGCGAACAATGCCATATACATCATAAGATCTTCAGTAGAAAGAATGTGAATCATGGACAGTAGACAAACAAATGAAAAGACGATTAGAGGCCAGAGAGCTGAGATTTCTTAGAAGAATGTTGAAAATTCCCTGGACAGCTAAGAAGACCAACGAGGACATTCACAAAGAGGCCAACACGAAAAGGCAGCTCCTAAAAAACAGAAGGAAATCTATCGACATGTGTGGGGTACATCGTGAGAAGAGGAAAGTTAGAATTCTTGGTTACAACTGGCAAAATACAAGGAAAGAGAGATCGTGGATGGCAAAGAGAAAAGATACTAGATAGTTTTGTGTAATGGCATAGAAAACAGTCAAACATCAGAAATGATACGATGTAACGTAGATAGAGAATTATGGAGGGACATGATCGTCTTAGGCCAGACAGCATGGCACTAGATGATGATAGCGAATTAAACACAGTCTGCAGTCATAGAAAAATAGCGCCCCTTAAAGACTTCGAACGTTTTTGTAACGCCCATAGTTTCTGTATCGCAAACGTTAAGTGGAAACACAATAGATAGTTCATTTAGTGGACTTCATGTCTCTTATCTTACAGCGTCCAACGTTAAGTGGAAACACATTAGATAGTTCATTTAGTGGACTTCCTGTCTCTTATCTTACAGCGTCCAACGTTAAGTGGAAACACATTAGATAGTTCATTTAGTGGACTTCCTGTCTCTTATCTTACAGCGTCCAACGTTAAGTGGAAACACATTAGATAGTTCATTTAGTGGACTTCCTGTCTCTTATCTTACAGCGTCCAACGTTAAGTGGAAACACATTAGATAGTTCATTTAGTGGACTTCCTGTCTCTTACCTTACAGCGTCCAACGTTAAGTGGAAACACATTAGATAGTTCATTTAGTGGACTTCCTGTCTCTTACCTTACAGCGTCCAACGTTAAGTGGAAACACATTAGATAGTTCATTTAGTGGACTTCCTGTCTCTTATCTTACAGCGTCCAACGTTAAGTGGAAACACATTAGATAGTTCATTTAGTGGACTTCCTGTCTCTTATCTTACAGCGTCCAACGTTAAGTGGAAACACATTAGATAGTTCATTTAGTGGACTTCCTGTCTCTTATCTTACAGCGTCCAACGTTAAGTGGAAACACATTAGATAGTTCATTTAGTGGACTTCCTGTCTCTTATCTTACAGCGTCCAACGTTAAGTGGAAACACATTAGATAGTTCATTTAGTGGACTTCCTGTCTCTTACCTTACAGCGTCTAACGTTAAGTGGAAACACATTAGATAGTTCATTTAGTGGACTTCCTGTCTCTTACCTTACAGCGTCCAACGTTAAGTGGAAACACATTAGATAGTTCATTTAGTGGACTTCCTGTCTCTTACCTTACAGCGTCCAACGTTGAGTGGAAACACATTAGATAGTTCATTTAGTGGACTTCCTGTCTCTTACCTTACAGCGTCCAACGTTAAGTGGAAACACATTAGATAGTTCATTTAGTGGACTTCCTGTCTCTTATCTTACAGCGTCCAACGTTAAGTGGAAACACATTAGATAGTTCATTTAGTGGACTTCCTGTCTCTTATCTTACAGCGTCCAACGTTAAGTGGAAACACATTAGATAGTTCATTTAGTGGACTTCCTGTCTCTTACCTTACAGCGTCCAACGTTAAGTGGAAACACATTAGGCAGTTCATTTAGTGGACTTCCTGTCTCTTACCTTACAGCGTCCAACGTTAAGTGGAAACACATTAGATAGTTCATTTAGTGGACTTCCTGTCTCTTACCTTACAGCGTCCAACGTTAAGTGGAAACACATTAGATAGTTCATTTAGTGGACTTCCTGTCTCTTATCTTACAGCGTCCAACGTTAAGTGGAAACACATTAGATAGTTCATTTAGTGGACTTCCTGTCTCTTATCTTACAGCGTCCAACGTTAAGTGGAAACACATTAGATAGTTCATTTAGTGGACTTCCTGTCTCTTATCTTACAGCGTCCAACGTTAAGTGGAAACACATTAGATAGTTCATTTAGTGGACTTCCTGTCTCTTACCTTACAGCGTCCAACGTTGAGTGGAAACACATTAGATAGTTCATTTAGTGGACTTCCTGTCTCTTACCTTACAGCGTCCAACGTTAAGTGGAAACACATTAGATAGTTCATTTAGTGGACTTCCTGTCTCTTACCTTACAGCGTCCAACGTTAAGTGGAAACACATTAGATAGTTCATTTAGTGGACTTCCTGTCTCTTATCTTACAGCGTCCAACGTTAAGTGGAAACACATTAGATAGTTCATTTAGTGGACTTCCTGTCTCTTACCTTACAGCGTCCAACGTTAAGTGGAAACACATTAGATAGTTCATTTAGTGGACTTCCTGTCTCTTATCTTACAGCGTCCAACGTTAAGTGGAAACACATTAGATAGTTCATTTAGTGGACTTCCTGTCTCTTATCTTACAGCGTCCAACGTTAAGTGGAAACACATTAGATAGTTCATTTAGTGGACTTCCTGTCTCTTATCTTACAGCGTCCAACGTTAAGTGGAAACACATTAGATAGTTCATTTAGTGGACTTCCTGTCTCTTACCTTACAGCGTCCAACGTTAAGTGGAAACACATTAGATAGTTCATTTAGTGGACTTCCTGTCTCTTACCTTACAGCGTCCAACGTTAAGTGGAAACACATTAGGCAGTTCATTTAGTGGACTTCCTGTCTCTTACCTTACAGCGTCCAACGTTAAGTGGAAACACATTAGATAGTTCATTTAGTGGACTTCCTGTCTCTTACCTTACAGCGTCCAATGTTAAGTGGAAACACATTAGATAGTTCATTTAGTGGACTTCCTGTCTCTTATCTTACAGCGTCCAACGTTAAGGGGAAACACATTAGATAGTTCATTTAGTGGACCTCCTGTCTCTTACCTTACAGCGTCCAACGTTAAGTGGAAACACATTAGATAGTTCATTTAGTAGACTTCCTGTCTCTTATCTTACCGCGTCCAACGTTAAGTGGAAACACATTAGATAGTTCATTTAGTGGACTTCCTGTCTCTTACCTTACAGCGTCCAGCGTTAAGTGGAAACACATTAGATAGTTCATTTAGTGGACTTCCTGTCTCTTACCTTACAGCGTCCAGCGTTAAGTGGAAACACATTAGATAGTTCATTTAGTGGACTTCCTGTCTCTTACCTTACAGCGTCCAACGTTAAGTGGAAACACATTAGATAGTTCATTTAGTGGACTTCCTGTCTCTTATCTTACAGCGTCCAACGTTAAGTGGAAACACATTAGATAGTTCATTTAGTGGACTTCCTGTCTCTTACCTTACAGCGTCCAACGTTAAGTGGAAACACATTAGGCAGTTCATTTAGTGGACTTCCTGTCTCTTACCTTACAGCGTCCAACGTTAAGTTGAAACACATTAGATAGTTCATTTAGTGGACTTCCTGTCTCTTACCTTACAGCGTCCAACGTTAAGTGGAAACACATTAGATAGTTCATTTAGTGGACTTCCTGTCTCTTACCTTACAGCGTCCAACGTTAAGTGGAAACACATTAGATAGTTCATTTAGTGGACTTCCTGTCTCTTACCTTACAGCGTCCAACGTTAAGTGGAAACACATTAGATAGTTCATTTAGTGGACTTCCTGTCTCTTATCTTACAGCGTCCAACGTTAAGTGGAAACACATTAGATAGTTCATTTAGTGGACTTCCTGTCTCTTATCTTACAGCGTCCAACGTTAAGTGGAAACACATTAGATAGTTCATTTAGTGGACTTCCTGTCTCTTATCTTACAGCGTCCAACGTTAAGTGGAAACACATTAGATAGTTCATTTAGTGGACTTCCTGTCTCTTACCTTACAGCGTCCAACGTTAAGTGGAAACACATTAGATAGTTCATTTAGTGGACTTCCTGTCTCTTACCTTACAGCGTCCAACGTTGAGTGGAAACACATTAGATAGTTCATTTAGTGGACTTCCTGTCTCTTACCTTACAGCGTCCAACGTTAAGTGGAAACACATTAGATAGTTCATTTAGTGGACTTCCTGTCTCTTACCTTACAGCGTCCAACGTTAAGTGGAAACACATTAGATAGTTCATTTAGTGGACTTCCTGTCTCTTATCTTACAGCGTCCAACGTTAAGTGGAAACACATTAGATAGTTCATTTAGTGGACTTCCTGTCTCTTACCTTACAGCGTCCAACGTTAAGTGGAAACACATTAGATAGTTCATTTAGTGGACTTCCTGTCTCTTACCTTACAGCGTCCAACGTTAAGTGGAAACACATTAGGCAGTTCATTTAGTGGACTTCCTGTCTCTTACCTTACAGCGTCCAACGTTAAGTGGAAACACATTAGATAGTTCATTTAGTGGACTTCCTGTCTCTTACCTTACAGCGTCCAACGTTAAGTGGAAACACATTAGATAGTTCATTTAGTGGACTTCCTGTCTCTTATCTTACAGCGTCCAACATTAAGTGGAAACACATTAGATAGTTCATTTAGTGGACCTCCTGTCTCTTACCTTACAGCGTCCAACGTTAAGTGGAAACACATTAGATAGTTCATTTAGTGGACTTCCTGTCTCTTATCTTACAGCGTCCAACGTTAAGTGGAAACACATTAGATAGTTCATTTAGTGGACTTCCTGTCTCTTACCTTACAGCGTCCAGCGTTAAGTGGAAACACATTAGATAGTTCATTTAGTGGACTTCCTGTCTCTTACCTTACAGCGTCCAACGTTAAGTGGAAACACATTAGATAGTTCATTTAGTGGACTTCCTGTCTCTTACCTTACAGCGTCCAACGTTAAGTGGAAACACATTAGATAGTTCATTTAGTGGACTTCCTGTCTCTTACCTTACAGCGTCCAACGTTAAGTGGAAACACATTAGATAGTTCATTTAGTGGACTTCCTGTCTCTTACCTTATAGCGTCCAACGTTAAGTGGAAACACATTAGATAGTTCATTTAGTGGACTTCCTGTCTCTTACCTTATAGCGTCCAACGTTAAGTGGAAACACATTAGATAGTTCATTTAGTGGACTTCCTGTCTCTTACCTTATAGCGTCCAACGTTAAGTGGAAACACATTAGATAGTTCATTTAGTGGACTTCCTGTCTCTTACCTTACAGCGTCCAACGTTAAGTGGAAACACATTAGATAGTTCATTTAGTGGACTTCCTGTCTCTTACCTTACAGCGTCCAACGTTAAGTGGAAACACATTAGATAGTTCATTTAGTGGACTTCCTGTCTCTTACCTTACAGCGTCCAACGTTAAGTGGAAACACATTAGATAGTTCATTTAGTGGACTTCCTGTCTCTTACCTTACAGCGTCCAACGTTAAGTGGAAACACATTAGATAGTTCATTTAGTGGACTTCCTGTCTCTTACCTTACAGCGTCCAACGTTAAGTGGAAACACATTAGATAGTTCATTTAGTGGACTTCCTGTCTCTTATCTTACAGCGTCCAACGTTAAGTGGAAACACATTAGATAGTTCATTTAGTGGACTTCCTGTCTCTTACCTTACAGCGTCCAACGTTAAGTGGAAACACATTAGATAGTTCATTTAGTGGACTTCCTGTCTCTTATCTTACAGCGTCCAACGTTAAGTGGAAACACATTAGATAGTTCATTTAGTGGACTTCCTGTCTCTTACCTTACAGCGTCCAACGTTAAGTGGAAACACATTAGATAGTTCATTTAGTGGACTTCCTGTCTCTTACCTTACAGCGTCCAACGTTAAGTGGAAACACATTAGATAGTTCATTTAGTGGACTTCCTGTCTCTTATCTTACAGCGTCCAACGTTAAGTGGAAACACATTAGATAGTTCATTTAGTGGACTTCCTGTCTCTTACCTTACAGCGTCCAACGTTAAGTGGAAACACATTAGATAGTTCATTTAGTGGACTTCCTGTCTCTTACCTTACAGCGTCCAACGTTAAGTGGAAACACATTAGGCAGTTCATTTAGTGGACTTCCTGTCTCTTACCTTACAGCGTCCAACGTTAAGTGGAAACACATTAGATAGTTAATTTAGTGGACTTCCTGTCTCTTACCTTACAGCGTCCAACGTTAAGTGGAAACACATTAGATAGTTCATTTAGTGGACTTCCTGTCTTTTATCTTACAGCGTCCAACGTTAAGTGGAAACACATTAGATAGTTCATTTAGTGGACCTCCTGTCTCTTACCTTACAGCGTCCAACGTTAAGTGGAAACACATTAGATAGTTCATTTAGTGGACTTCCTGTCTCTTATCTTACCGCGTCCAACGTTAAGTGGAAACACATTAGATAGTTCATTTAGTGGACTTCCTGTCTCTTACCTTACAGCGTCCAGCGTTAAGTGGAAACACATTAGATAGTTCATTTAGTGGACTTCCTGTCTCTTACCTTACAGCGTCCAGCGTTAAGTGGAAACACATTAGATAGTTCATTTAGTGGACTTCCTGTCTCTTACCTTACAGCGTCCAACGTTAAGTGGAAACACATTAGATAGTTCATTTAGTGGACTTCCTGTCTCTTATCTTACAGCGTCCAACGTTAAGTGGAAACACATTAGATAGTTCATTTAGTGGACTTCCTGTCTCTTATCTTACAGCGTCCAACGTTAAGTGGAAACACATTAGATAGTTCATTTAGTGGACTTCCTGTCTCTTACCTTACAGCGTCCAACGTTAAGTGGAAACACATTAGATAGTTCATTTAGTGGACTTCCTGTCTCTTACCTTATAGCGTCCAACGTTAAGTGGAAACACATTAGATAGTTCATTTAGTGGACTTCCTGTCTCTTACCTTACAGCGTCCAACGTTAAGTGGAAACACATTAGATAGTTCATTTAGTGGACTTCCTGTCTCTTATCTTACGCGTCCAACGTTAAGTGGAAACACATTAGATAGTTCATTTAGTGGACTTCCTGTCTCTTACCTTACAGCGTCCAACGTTAAGTGGAAACACATTAGATAGTTCATGTAGTGGACTTCCTGTCTCTTACCTTACAGCGTCCAACGTTAAGTGGAAACACATTAGGCAGTTCATTTAGTGGACTTCCTGTCTCTTACCTTACAGCGTCCAACGTTAAGTGGAAACACATTAGATAGTTCATTTAGTGGACTTCCTGTCTCTTACCTTACAGCGTCCAACGTTAAGTGGAAACACATTAGGCAGTTCATTTAGTGGACTTCCTGTCTCTTACCTTACAGCGTCCAACGTTAAGTGGAAACACATTAGATAGTTCATTTAGTGGACTTCCTGTCTCTTACCTTACAGCGTCCAACGTTAAGTGGAAACACATTAGATAGTTCATTTAGTGGACTTCCTGTCTTTTATCTTACAGCGTCCAACGTTAAGTGGAAACACATTAGATAGTTCATGTAGTGGACTTCCTGTCTCTTACCTTACAGCGTCCAACGTTAAGTGGAAACACATTAGGCAGTTCATTTAGTGGACTTCCTGTCTCTTACCTTACAGCGTCCAACGTTAAGTGGAAACACATTAGATAGTTCATTTAGTGGACTTCCTGTCTCTTACCTTACAGCGTCCAACGTTAAGTGGAAACACATTAGATAGTTCATTTAGTGGACTTCCTGTCTCTTACCTTACAGCGTCCAACGTTAAGTGGAAACACATTAGATAGTTCATTTAGTGGACTTCCTGTCTCTTACCTTACAGCGTCCAACGTTAAGTGGAAACACATTAGATAGTTCATTTAGTGGACTTCCTGTCTCTTACCTTACAGCGTCCAACGTTAAGTGGAAACACATTAGATAGTTCATTTAGTGGACTTCCTGTCTCTTATCTTACAGCGTCCAACGTTAAGTGGAAACACATTAGATAGTTCATTTAGTGGACTTCCTGTCTCTTACCTTACAGCGTCCAACGTTAAGTGGAAACACATTAGATAGTTCATTTAGTGGACTTCCTGTCTCTTATCTTACAGCGTCCAACGTTAAGTGGAAACACATTAGATAGTTCATTTAGTGGACTTCCTGTCTCTTACCTTACAGCGTCCAACGTTAAGTGGAAACACATTAGATAGTTCATTTAGTGGACTTCCTGTCTCTTACCTTACAGCGTCCAACGTTAAGTGGAAACACATTAGATAGTTCATTTAGTGGACTTCCTGTCTCTTATCTTACAGCGTCCAACGTTAAGTGGAAACACATTAGATAGTTCATTTAGTGGACTTCCTGTCTCTTACCTTACAGCGTCCAACGTTAAGTGGAAACACATTAGATAGTTCATTTAGTGGACTTCCTGTCTCTTACCTTACAGCGTCCAACGTTAAGTGGAAACACATTAGGCAGTTCATTTAGTGGACTTCCTGTCTCTTACCTTACAGCGTCCAACGTTAAGTGGAAACACATTAGATAGTTCATTTAGTGGACTTCCTGTCTCTTACCTTACAGCGTCCAACGTTAAGTGGAAACACATTAGATAGTTCATTTAGTGGACTTCCTGTCTTTTATCTTACAGCGTCCAACGTTAAGTGGAAACACATTAGATAGTTCATTTAGTGGACCTCCTGTCTCTTACCTTACAGCGTCCAACGTTAAGTGGAAACACATTAGATAGTTCATTTAGTAGACTTCCTGTCTCTTATCTTACAGCGTCCAACGTTAAGTGGAAACACATTAGATAGTTCATTTAGTGGACTTCCTGTCTCTTACCTTACAGCGTCCAGCGTTAAGTGGAAACACATTAGATAGTTCATTTAGTGGACTTCCTGTCTCTTACCTTACAGCGTCCAGCGTTAAGTGGAAACACATTAGATAGTTCATTTAGTGGACTTCCTGTCTCTTACCTTACAGCGTCCAACGTTAAGTGGAAACACATTAGATAGTTCATTTAGTGGACTTCCTGTCTCTTACCTTACAGCGTCCAACGTTAAGTGGAAACACATTAGATAGTTCATTTAGTGGACTTCCTGTCTCTTATCTTACAGCGTCCAACGTTAAGTGGAAACACATTAGATAGTTCATTTAGTGGACTTCCTGTCTCTTACCTTACAGCGTCCAACGTTAAGTGGAAACACATTAGATAGTTCATTTAGTGGACTTCCTGTCTCTTACCTTATAGCGTCCAACGTTAAGTGGAAACACATTAGATAGTTCATTTAGTGGACTTCCTGTCTCTTACCTTACAGCGTCCAACGTTAAGTGGAAACACATTAGATAGTTCATTTAGTGGACTTCCTGTCTCTTATCTTACGCGTCCAACGTTAAGTGGAAACACATTAGATAGTTCATTTAGTGGACTTCCTGTCTCTTACCTTACAGCGTCCAACGTTAAGTGGAAACACATTAGATAGTTCATGTAGTGGACTTCCTGTCTCTTACCTTACAGCGTCCAACGTTAAGTGGAAACACATTAGGCAGTTCATTTAGTGGACTTCCTGTCTCTTACCTTACAGCGTCCAACGTTAAGTGGAAACACATTAGATAGTTCATTTAGTGGACTTCCTGTCTCTTACCTTACAGCGTCCAACGTTAAGTGGAAACACATTAGGCAGTTCATTTAGTGGACTTCCTGTCTCTTACCTTACAGCGTCCAACGTTAAGTGGAAACACATTAGATAGTTCATTTAGTGGACTTCCTGTCTCTTACCTTACAGCGTCCAACGTTAAGTGGAAACACATTAGATAGTTCATTTAGTGGACTTCCTGTCTTTTATCTTACAGCGTCCAACGTTAAGTGGAAACACATTAGATAGTTCATTTAGTGGACTTCCTGTCTCTTACCTTACAGCGTCCAACGTTAAGTGGAAACACATTAGATAGTTCATTTAGTGGACTTCCTGTCTCTTATCTTACAGCGTCCAACGTTAAGTGGAAACACATTAGATAGTTCATTTAGTGGACTTCCTGTCTCTTACCTTACAGCGTCCAGCGTTAAGTGGAAACACATTAGATAGTTCATTTAGTGGACTTCCTGTCTCTTACCTTACAGCGTCCAACGTTTAGTGGAAACACATTAGATAGTTCATTTAGTGGACTTCCTGTCTCTTACCTTACAGCGTCCAACGTTAAGTGGAAACACATTAGATAGTTCATTTAGTGGACTTCCTGTCTCTTACCTTACAGCGTCCAACGTTAAGTGGAAACACATTAGATAGTTCATTTAGTGGACTTCCTGTCTCTTATCTTACAGCGTCCAACATTAAGTGGAAACACATTAGATAGTTCATTTAGTGGACCTCCTGTCTCTTACCTTACAGCGTCCAACGTTAAGTGGAAACACATTAGATAGTTCATTTAGTGGACTTCCTGTCTCTTATCTTACAGCGTCCAACGTTAAGTGGAAACACATTAGATAGTTCATTTAGTGGACTTCCTGTCTCTTACCTTACAGCGTCCAACGTTAAGTGGAAACACATTAGATAGTTCATTTAGTGGACTTCCTGTCTCTTACCTTACAGCGTCCAACGTTAAGTGGAAACACATTAGATAGTTCATTTAGTGGACTTCCTGTCTCTTACCTTACAGCGTCCAACGTTAAGTGGAAACACATTAGATAGTTCATTTAGTGGACTTCCTGTCTCTTACCTTACAGCGTCCAACGTTAAGTGGAAACACATTAGATAGTTCATTTAGTGGACTTCCTGTCTCTTACCTTATAGCGTCCAACGTTAAGTGGAAACACATTAGATAGTTCATTTAGTGGACTTCCTGTCTCTTACCTTATAGCGTCCAACGTTAAGTGGAAACACATTAGATAGTTCATTTAGTGGACTTCCTGTCTCTTACCTTACAGCGTCCAACGTTAAGTGGAAACACATTAGATAGTTCATTTAGTGGACTTCCTGTCTCTTACCTTACAGCGTCCAACGTTAAGTGGAAACACATTAGATAGTTCATTTAGTGGACTTCCTGTCTCTTACCTTACAGCGTCCAACGTTAAGTGGAAACACATTAGATAGTTCATTTAGTGGACTTCCTGTCTCTTACCTTACAGCGTCCAACGTTAAGTGGAAACACATTAGATAGTTCATTTAGTGGACTTCCTGTCTCTTACCTTACAGCGTCCAACGTTAAGTGGAAACAAATTAGATAGTTCATTTAGTGGACTTCCTGTCTCTTATCTTACAGCGTCCAACGTTAAGTGGAAACACATTAGATAGTTCATTTAGTGGACTTCCTGTCTCTTACCTTACAGCGTCCAACGTTAAGTGGAAACACATTAGATAGTTCATTTAGTGGACTTCCTGTCTCTTATCTTACAGCGTCCAACGTTAAGTGGAAACACATTAGATAGTTCATTTAGTGGACTTCCTGTCTCTTACCTTACAGCGTCCAACGTTAAGTGGAAACACATTAGATAGTTCATTTAGTGGACTTCCTGTCTCTTACCTTACAGCGTCCAACGTTAAGTGGAAACACATTAGATAGTTCATTTAGTGGACTTCCTGTCTCTTATCTTACAGCGTCCAACGTTAAGTGGAAACACATTAGATAGTTCATTTAGTGGACTTCCTGTCTCTTACCTTACAGCGTCCAACGTTAAGTGGAAACACATTAGATAGTTCATTTAGTGGACTTCCTGTCTCTTACCTTACAGCGTCCAACGTTAAGTGGAAACACATTAGGCAGTTCATTTAGTGGACTTCCTGTCTCTTACCTTACAGCGTCCAACGTTAAGTGGAAACACATTAGATAGTTCATTTAGTGGACTTCCTGTCTCTTACCTTACAGCGTCCAACGTTAAGTGGAAACACATTAGATAGTTCATTTAGTGGACTTCCTGTCTCTTACCTTACAGCGTACAACGTTAAGTGGAAACACATTAGATAGTTCATTTAGTGGACTTCCTGTCTCTTACCTTATAGCGTCCAACGTTAAGTGGAAACACATTAGATAGTTCATTTAGTGGACTTCCTGTCTCTTACCTTATAGCGTCCAACGTTAAGTGGAAACACATTAGATAGTTCATTTAGTGGACTTCCTGTCTCTTACCTTACAGCGTCCAACGTTAAGTGGAAACACATTAGATAGTTCATTTAGTGGACTTCCTGTCTCTTACCTTACAGCGTCCAACGTTAAGTGGAAACACATTAGATAGTTCATTTAGTGGACTTCCTGTCTCTTATCTTACCGCGTCCAACGTTAAGTGGAAACACATTAGATAGTTCATTTAGTGGACTTCCTGTCTCTTACCTTACAGCGTCCAGCGTTAAGTGGAAACACATTAGATAGTTCATTTAGTGGACTACCTGTCTCTTACCTTACAGCGTCCAGCGTTAAGTGGAAACACATTAGATAGTTCATTTAGTGGACTTCCTGTCTCTTACCTTACAGCGTCCAACGTTAAGTGGAAACACATTAGATAGTTCATTTAGTGGACTTCCTGTCTCTTATCTTATAGCGTCCAACGTTAAGTGGAAACACATTAGATAGTTCATTTAGTGGACTTCCTGTCTCTTACCTTACAGCGTCCAACGTTAAGTGGAAACACATTAGATAGTTCATTTAGTGGACTTCCTGTCTCTTACCTTACAGCGTCCAACGTTAAGTGGAAACACATTAGATAGTTCATTTAGTGGACTTCCTGTCTCTTACCTTATAGCGTCCAACGTTAAGTGGAAACACATTAGATAGTTCATTTAGTGGACTTCCTGTCTCTTTCCTTACAGCGTCCAACGTTAAGTGGAAACACATTAGATAGTTCATTTAGTGGACTTCCTGTCTCTTATCTTACAGCGTCCAACGTTAAGTGGAAACACATTAGATAGTTCATTTAGTGGACTTCCTGTCTCTTACCTTACAGCGTCCAACGTTAAGTGGAAACACATTAGATAGTTCATTTAGTGGACTTCCTGTCTCTTACCTTACAGCGTCCAACGTTAAGTGGAAACACATTAGATAGTTCATTTAGTGGACTTCCTGTCTCTTACCTTACAGCGTCCAACGTTAAGTGGAAACACATTAGATAGTTCATTTAGTGGACTTCCTGTCTCTTACCTTACAGCGTCCAACGTTAAGTGGAAACACATTAGATAGTTCATTTAGTGGACTTCCTGTCTCTTACCTTACAGCGTCCAACGTTAAGTGGAAACACATTAGATAGTTCATTTAGTGGACTTCCTGTCTCTTACCTTACAGCGTCCAACGTTAAGTGGAAACACATTAGATAGTTCATTTAGTGGACTTCCTGTCTCTTATCTTAAGCGTCCAACGTTAAGTGGAAACACATTAGATAGTTCATTTAGTGGACTTCCTGTCTCTTATCTTACAGCGTCCAACGTTAAGTGGAAACACATTAGATAGTTCATTTAGTGGACTTCCTGTCTCTTACCTTACAGCGTCCAACGTTAAGTGGAAACACATTAGATAGTTCATTTAGTGGACTTCCTGTCTCTTACCTTACAGCGTCCAACGTTAAGTGGAAACACATTAGATAGTTCATTTAGTGGACTTCCTGTCTCTTATCTTACAGCGTCCAACGTTAAGTGGAAACACATTAGATAGTTCATTTAGTGGACCTCCTGTCTCTTACCTTACAGCGTCCAACGTTAAGTGGAAACACATTAGATAGTTCATTTAGTGGACTTCCTGTCTCTTATCTTACAGCGTCCAACGTTAAGTGGAAACACATTAGATAGTTCATTTAGTGGACTTCCTGTCTCTTACCTTACAGCGTCCAGCGTTAAGTGGAAACACATTAGATAGTTCATTTAGTGGACTTCCTGTCTCTTACCTTACAGCGTCCAACGTTAAGTGGAAACACATTAGATAGTTCATTTAGTGGACTTCCTGTCTCTTACCTTATAGCGTCCAACGTTAAGTGGAAACACATTAGATAGTTCATTTAGTGGACTTCCTGTCTCTTACCTTACAGCGTCCAACGTTAAGTGGAAACACATTAGATAGTTCATTTAGTGGACTTCCTGTCTCTTACCTTACAGCGTCCAACGTTAAGTGGAAACACATTAGATAGTTCATTTAGTGGACTTCCTGTCTCTTACCTTACAGCGTCCAACGTTAAGTGGAAACACATTAGATAGTTCATTTAGTGGACTTCCTGTCTCTTACCTTACAGCGTCCAACGTTAAGTGGAAACACATTAGATAGTTCATTTAGTGGACTTCCTGTCTCTTACCTTACAGCGTCCAACGTTAAGTGGAAACACATTAGATAGTTCATTTAGTGGACTTCCTGTCTCTTATCTTACAGCGTCCAACGTTAAGTGGAAACACATTAGATAGTTCATTTAGTGGACTTCCTGTCTCTTATCTTACAGCGTCCAACGTTAAGTGGAAACACATTAGATAGTTCATTTAGTGGACTTCCTGTCTCTTACCTTACAGCGTCCAACGTTAAGTGGAAACACATTAGATAGTTCATTTAGTGGACTTCCTGTCTCTTATCTTACAGCGTCCAACGTTAAGTGGAAACACATTAGATAGTTCATTTAGTGGACTTCCTGTCTCTTACCTTACAGCGTCCAACGTTAAGTGGAAACACATTAGATAGTTCATTTAGTGGACTTCCTGTCTCTTACCTTACAGCGTCCAACGTTAAGTGGAAACACATTAGATAGTTCATTTAGTGGACTTCCTGTCTCTTATCTTACAGCGTCCAACGTTAAGTGGAAACACATTAGATAGTTCATTTAGTGGACTTCCTGTCTCTTACCTTACAGCGTCCAACGTTAAGTGGAAACACATTAGATAGTTCATTTAGTGGACTTCCTGTCTCTTACCTTACAGCGTCCAACGTTAAGTGGAAACACATTAGGCAGTTCATTTAGTGGACTTCCTGTCTCTTACCTTACAGCGTCCAACGTTAAGTGGAAACACATTAGATAGTTCATTTAGTGGACTTCCTGTCTCTTACCTTACAGCGTCCAACGTTAAGTGGAAACACATTAGATAGTTCATTTAGTGGACTTCCTGTCTCTTATCTTACAGCGTCCAACGTTAAGTGGAAACACATTAGATAGTTCATTTAGTGGACTTCCTGTCTCTTACCTTACAGCGTCCAACGTTAAGTGGAAACACATTAGATAGTTCATTTAGTGGACTTCCTGTCTCTTATCTTACAGCGTCCAACGTTAAGTGGAAACACATTAGATAGTTCATTTAGTGGACTTCCTGTCTCTTACCTTACAGCGTCCAACGTTAAGTGGAAACACATTAGATAGTTCATTTAGTGGACTTCCTGTCTCTTACCTTACAGCGTCCAACGTTGTGGAAACACATTAGATAGTTCATTTAGTGGACTTCCTGTCTCTTACCTTACAGCGTCCAACGTTAAGTGGAAACACATTAGATAGTTCATTTAGTGGACTTCCTGTCTCTTATCTTACAGCGTCCAACGTTAAGTGGAAACACATTAGATAGTTCATTTAGTGGACTTCCTGTCTCTTATCTTACAGCGTCCAACGTTAAGTGGAAACACATTAGATAGTTCATTTAGTGGACTTCCTGTCTCTTACCTTACAGCGTCCAACGTTAAGTGGAAACACATTAGATAGTTCATTTAGTGGACTTCCTGTCTCTTACCTTACAGCGTCCAACGTTAAGTGGAAACACATTAGATAGTTCATTTAGTGGACTTCCTGTCTCTTACCTTACAGCGTCCAACGTTAAGTGGAAACACATTAGATAGTTCATTTAGTGGACTTCCTGTCTCTTATCTTACGCGTCCAACGTTAAGTGGAAACACATTAGATAGTTCATTTAGTGGACTTCCTGTCTCTTATCTTACAGCGTCCAACGTTAAGTGGAAACACATTAGATAGTTCATTTAGTGGACTTCCTGTCTCTTACCTTACAGCGTCCAACGTTAAGTGGAAACACATTAGGCAGTTCATTTAGTGGACTTCCTGTCTCTTACCTTACAGCGTCCAACGTTAAGTGGAAACACATTAGATAGTTCATTTAGTGGACTTCCTGTCTCTTACCTTACAGCGTCCAACGTTAAGTGGAAACACATTAGGCAGTTCATTTAGTGGACTTCCTGTCTCTTACCTTACAGCGTCCAACGTTAAGTGGAAACACATTAGATAGTTCATTTAGTGGACTTCCTGTCTCTTACCTTACAGCGTCCAACGTTAAGTGGAAACACATTAGATAGTTCATTTAGTGGACTTCCTGTCTTTTATCTTACAGCGTCCAACGTTAAGTGGAAACACATTAGATAGTTCATTTAGTGGACTTCCTGTCTCTTACCTTACAGCGTCCAACGTTAAGTGGAAACACATTAGATAGTTCATTTAGTGGACTTCCTGTCTCTTATCTTACAGCGTCCAACGTTAAGTGGAAACACATTAGATAGTTCATTTAGTGGACTTCCTGTCTCTTACCTTACAGCGTCCAGCGTTAAGTGGAAACACATTAGATAGTTCATTTAGTGGACTTCCTGTCTCTTACCTTACAGCGTCCAACGTTAGTGGAAACACATTAGATAGTTCATTTAGTGGACTTCCTGTCTCTTACCTTACAGCGTCCAACGTTAAGTGGAAACACATTAGATAGTTCATTTAGTGGACTTCCTGTCTCTTACCTTACAGCGTCCAACGTTAAGTGGAAACACATTAGATAGTTCATTTAGTGGACTTCCTGTCTCTTATCTTACAGCGTCCAACGTTAAGTGGAAACACATTAGATAGTTCATTTAGTGGACCTCCTGTCTCTTACCTTACAGCGTCCAACGTTAAGTGGAAACACATTAGATAGTTCATTTAGTGGACTTCCTGTCTCTTATCTTACAGCGTCCAACGTTAAGTGGAAACACATTAGATAGTTCATTTAGTGGACTTCCTGTCTCTTACCTTACAGCGTCCAGCGTTAAGTGGAAACACATTAGATAGTTCATTTAGTGGACTTCCTGTCTCTTACCTTACAGCGTCCAACGTTAAGTGGAAACACATTAGATAGTTCATTTAGTGGACTTCCTGTCTCTTACCTTACAGCGTCCAACGTTAAGTGGAAACACATTAGATGGTTCATTTAGTGGACTTCCTGTCTCTTACCTTACAGCGTCCAACGTTAAGTGGAAACACATTAGATAGTTCATTTAGTGGACTTCCTGTCTCTTACCTTATAGCGTCCAACGTTAAGTGGAAACACATTAGATAGTTCATTTAGTGGACTTCCTGTCTCTTACCTTACAGCGTCCAACGTTAAGTGGAAACACATTAGATAGTTCATTTAGTGGACTTCCTGTCTCTTACCTTACAGCGTCCAACGTTAAGTGGAAACACATTAGATAGTTCATTTAGTGGACTTCCTGTCTCTTACCTTACAGCGTCCAACGTTAAGTGGAAACACATTAGATAGTTCATTTAGTGGACTTCCTGTCTCTTACCTTACAGCGTCCAACGTTAAGTGGAAACACATTAGATAGTTCATTTAGTGGACTTCCTGTCTCTTACCTTACAGCGTCCAACGTTAAGTGGAAACACATTAGATAGTTCATTTAGTGGACTTCCTGTCTCTTACCTTACAGCGTCCAACGTTAAGTGGAAACAAATTAGATAGTTCATTTAGTGGACTTCCTGTCTCTTATCTTACAGCGTCCAACGTTAAGTGGAAACACATTAGATAGTTCATTTAGTGGACTTCCTGTCTCTTACCTTACAGCGTCCAACGTTAAGTGGAAACACATTAGATAGTTCATTTAGTGGACTTCCTGTCTCTTATCTTACAGCGTCCAACGTTAAGTGGAAACACATTAGATAGTTCATTTAGTGGACTTCCTGTCTCTTACCTTACAGCGTCCAACGTTAAGTGGAAACACATTAGATAGTTCATTTAGTGGACTTCCTGTCTCTTACCTTACAGCGTCCAACGTTAAGTGGAAACACATTAGATAGTTCATTTAGTGGACTTCCTGTCTCTTATCTTACAGCGTCCAACGTTAAGTGGAAACACATTAGATAGTTCATTTAGTGGACTTCCTGTCTCTTACCTTACAGCGTCCAACGTTAAGTGGAAACACATTAGATAGTTCATTTAGTGGACTTCCTGTCTCTTACCTTACAGCGTCCAACGTTAAGTGGAAACACATTAGGCAGTTCATTTAGTGGACTTCCTGTCTCTTACCTTACAGCGTCCAACGTTAAGTGGAAACACATTAGATAGTTCATTTAGTGGACTTCCTGTCTCTTACCTTACAGCGTCCAACGTTAAGTGGAAACACATTAGATAGTTCATTTAGTGGACTTCCTGTCTCTTACCTTACAGCGTCCAACGTTAAGTGGAAACACATTAGATAGTTCATTTAGTGGACTTCCTGTCTCTTACCTTACAGCGTCCAACGTTAAGTGGAAACACATTAGATAGTTCATTTAGTGGACTTCCTGTCTCTTACCTTATAGCGTCCAACGTTAAGTGGAAACACATTAGATAGTTCATTTAGTGGACTTCCTGTCTCTTACCTTACAGCGTCCAACGTTAAGTGGAAACACATTAGATAGTTCATTTAGTGGACTTCCTGTCTCTTACCTTACAGCGTCCAACGTTAAGTGGAAACACATTAGATAGTTCATTTAGTGGACTTCCTGTCTCTTATCTTACCGCGTCCAACGTTAAGTGGAAACACATTAGATAGTTCATTTAGTGGACTTCCTGTCTCTTACCTTACAGCGTCCAGCGTTAAGTGGAAACACATTAGATAGTTCATTTAGTGGACTTCCTGTCTCTTACCTTACAGCGTCCAGCGTTAAGTGGAAACACATTAGATAGTTCATTTAGTGGACTTCCTGTCTCTTACCTTACAGCGTCCAACGTTAAGTGGAAACACATTAGATAGTTCATTTAGTGGACTTCCTGTCTCTTATCTTACAGCGTCCAACGTTAAGTGGAAACACATTAGATAGTTCATTTAGTGGACTTCCTGTCTCTTATCTTACAGCGTCCAACGTTAAGTGGAAACACATTAGATAGTTCATTTAGTGGACTTCCTGTCTCTTACCTTACAGCGTCCAACGTTAAGTGGAAACACATTAGATAGTTCATTTAGTGGACTTCCTGTCTCTTACCTTACAGCGTCCAACGTTAAGTGGAAACACATTAGATAGTTCATTTAGTGGACTTCCTGTCTCTTACCTTACAGCGTCCAACGTTAAGTGGAAACACATTAGATAGTTCATTTAGTGGACTTCCTGTCTCTTATCTTACAGCGTCCAACGTTAAGTGGAAACACATTAGATAGTTCATTTAGTGGACTTCCTGTCTCTTACCTTACAGCGTCCAACGTTAAGTGGAAACACATTAGATAGTTCATTTAGTGGACTTCCTGTCTCTTACCTTACAGCGTCCAACGTTAAGTGGAAACACATTAGGCAGTTCATTTAGTGGACTTCCTGTCTCTTACCTTACAGCGTCCAACGTTAAGTGGAAACACATTAGATAGTTCATTTAGTGGACTTCCTGTCTCTTACCTTACAGCGTCCAACGTTAAGTGGAAACACATTAGATAGTTCATTTAGTGGACTTCCTGTCTCTTACCTTACAGCGTCCAACGTTAAGTGGAAACACATTAGATAGTTCATTTAGTGGACTTCCTGTCTCTTACCTTACAGCGTCCAACGTTAAGTGGAAACACATTAGATAGTTCATTTAGTGGACTTCCTGTCTCTTATCTTACAGCGTCCAACGTTAAGTGGAAACACATTAGATAGTTCATTTAGTGGACTTCCTGTCTCTTATCTTACAGCGTCCAACGTTAAGTGGAAACACATTAGATAGTTCATTTAGTGGACTTCCTGTCTCTTATCTTACAGCGTCAAACGTTAAGTGGAAACACATTAGATAGTTCATTTAGTGGACTTCCTGTCTCTTACCTTACAGCGTCCAACGTTAAGTGGAAACACATTAGATAGTTCATTTAGTGGACTTCCTGTCTCTTACCTTACAGCGTCCAACGTTGAGTGGAAACACATTAGATAGTTCATTTAGTGGACTTCCTGTCTCTTACCTTACAGCGTCCAACGTTAAGTGGAAACACATTAGATAGTTCATTTAGTGGACTTTCTGTCTCTTACCTTACAGCGTCCAACGTTAAGTGGAAACACATTAGATAGTTCATTTAGTGGACTTCCTGTCTCTTATCTTACAGCGTCCAACGTTAAGTGGAAACACATTAGATAGTTCATTTAGTGGACTTCCTGTCTCTTACCTTACAGCGTCCAACGTTAAGTGGAAACACATTAGATAGTTCATTTAGTGGACTTCCTGTCTCTTACCTTACAGCGTCCAACGTTAAGTGGAAACACATTAGGCAGTTCATTTAGTGGACTTCCTGTCTCTTACCTTACAGCGTCCAACGTTAAGTGGAAACACATTAGATAGTTCATTTAGTGGACTTCCTGTCTCTTACCTTACAGCGTCCAACGTTAAGTGGAAACACATTAGATAGTTCATTTAGTGGACTTCCTGTCTCTTATCTTACAGCGTCCAACATTAAGTGGAAACACATTAGATAGTTCATTTAGTGGACCTCCTGTCTCTTACCTTACAGCGTCCAACGTTAAGTGGAAACACATTAGATAGTTCATTTAGTGGACTTCCTGTCTCTTATCTTACAGCGTCCAACGTTAAGTGGAAACACATTAGATAGTTCATTTAGTGGACTTCCTGTCTCTTACCTTACAGCGTCCAGCGTTAAGTGGAAACACATTAGATAGTTCATTTAGTGGACTTCCTGTCTCTTACCTTACAGCGTCCAACGTTAAGTGGAAACACATTAGATAGTTCATTTAGTGGACTTCCTGTCTCTTACCTTACAGCGTCCAACGTTAAGTGGAAACACATTAGATAGTTCATTTAGTGGACTTCCTGTCTCTTATCTTACAGCGTCCAACGTTAAGTGGAAACACATTAGATAGTTCATTTAGTGGACTTCCTGTCTCTTATCTTACAGCGTCCAACGTTAAGTGGAAACACATTAGATAGTTCATTTAGTGGACTTCCTGTCTCTTACCTTACAGCGTCCAACGTTAAGTGGAAACACATTAGATAGTTCATTTAGTGGACTTCCTGTCTCTTACCTTACAGCGTCCAACGTTAAGTGGAAACACATTAGATAGTTCATTTAGTGGACTTCCTGTCTCTTACCTTACAGCGTCCAACGTTAAGTGGAAACACATTAGATAGTTCATTTAGTGGACTTCCTGTCTCTTATCTTACAGCGTCCAACGTTAAGTGGAAACACATTAGATAGTTCATTTAGTGGATTTCCTTTCTCTTACCTTACAGCGTCCAACGTTAAGTGGAAACACATTAGATAGTTCATTTAGTGGACTTCCTGTCTCTTATCTTACAGCGTCCAACGTTAAGTGGAAACACATTAGATAGTTCATTTAGTGGACTTCCTGTCTCTTACCTTACAGCGTCCAACGTTAAGTGGAAACACATTAGATAGTTCATTTAGTGGACTTCCTGTCTCTTACCTTATAGCGTCCAACGTTAAGTGGAAACACATTAGATAGTTCATTTAGTGGACTTCCTGTCTCTTACCTTACAGCGTCCAACGTTAAGTGGAAACACATTAGATAGTTCATTTAGTGGACTTCCTGTCTCTTACCTTACAGCGTCCAACGTTAAGTGGAAACACATTAGATAGTTCATTTAGTGGACTTCCTGTCTCTTACCTTACAGCGTCCAACGTTAAGTGGAAACACATTAGATAGTTCATTTAGTGGACTTCCTGTCTCTTACCTTACAGCGTCCAACGTTAAGTGGAAACACATTAGATAGTTCATTTAGTGGACTTCCTGTCTCTTACCTTACAGCGTCCAACGTTAAGTGGAAACACATTAGGCAGTTCATTTAGTGGACTTCCTGTCTCTTACCTTACAGCGTCCAACGTTAAGTGGAAACACATTAGATAGTTCATTTAGTGGACTTCCTGTCTCTTACCTTACAGCGTCCAACGTTAAGTGGAAACACATTAGATAGTTCATTTAGTGGACTTCCTGTCTCTTATCTTACAGCGTCCAACGTTAAGTGGAAACACATTAGATAGTTCATTTAGTGGACCTCCTGTCTCTTACCTTACAGCGTCCAACGTTAAGTGGAAACACATTAGATAGTTCATTTAGTGGACTTCCTGTCTCTTACCTTACAGCGTCCAACGTTAAGTGGAAACACATTAGATAGTTCATTTAGTGGACTTCCTGTCTCTTACCTTACAGCGTCCAACGTTAAGTGGAAACACATTAGATAGTTCATTTAGTGGACTTCCTGTCTCTTACCTTACAGCGTCCAACGTTAAGTGGAAACACATTAGATAGTTCATTTAGTGGACTTCCTGTCTCTTATCTTACAGCGTCCAACGTTAAGTGGAAACACATTAGATAGTTCATTTAGTGGACTTCCTGTCTCTTACCTTACAGCGTCCAACGTTAAGTGGAAACACATTAGATAGTTCATTTAGTGGACTTCCTGTCTCTTATCTTACAGCGTCCAACGTTAAGTGGAAACACATTAGATAGTTCATTTAGTGGACTTCCTGTCTCTTACCTTACAGCGTCCAACGTTAAGTGGAAACACATTAGATAGTTCATTTAGTGGACTTCCTGTCTCTTACCTTACAGCGTCCAACGTTAAGTGGAAACACATTAGATAGTTCATTTAGTGGACTTCCTGTCTCTTATCTTACAGCGTCCAACGTTAAGTGGAAACACATTAGATAGTTCATTTAGTGTACTTCCTGTCTCTTATCTTACAGCGTCCAACGTTAAGTGGAAACACATTAGATAGTTCATTTAGTGGACTTCCTGTCTCTTATCTTACAGCGTCCAACGTTAAGTGGAAACACATTAGATAGTTCATTTAGTGGACTTCCTGTCTCTTATCTTACAGCGTCCAACGTTAAGTGGAAACACATTAGATAGTTCATTTAGTGGACTTCCTGTCTCTTACCTTACAGCGTCCAACGTTAAGTGGAAACACATTAGATAGTTCATTTAGTGGACTTCCTGTCTCTTACCTTACAGCGTCCAACGTTGAGTGGAAACACATTAGATAGTTCATTTAGTGGACTTCCTGTCTCTTACCTTACAGCGTCCAACGTTAAGTGGAAACACATTAGATAGTTCATTTAGTGGACTTCCTGTCTCTTACCTTACAGAGTCCAACGTTAAGTGGAAACACATTAGATAGTTCATTTAGTGGACTTCCTGTCTCTTATCTTACAGCGTCCAACGTTAAGTGGAAACACATTAGATAGTTCATTTAGTGGACTTCCTGTCTCTTACCTTACAGCGTCCAACGTTAAGTGGAAACACATTAGATAGTTCATTTAGTGGACTTCCTGTCTCTTATCTTACAGCGTCCAACGTTAAGTGGAAACACATTAGATAGTTCATTTAGTGGACTTCCTGTCTCTTATCTTACAGCGTCCAACGTTAAGTGGAAACACATTAGATAGTTCATTTAGTGGACTTCCTGTCTCTTACCTTACAGCGTCCAACGTTAAGTGGAAACACATTAGATAGTTCATTTAGTGGACTTCCTGTCTCTTACCTTACAGCGTCCAACGTTAAGTGGAAACACATTAGATAGTTCATTTAGTGGACTTCCTGTCTCTTACCTTACAGCGTCCAACTCATCTTCTGCTTCATCTTCTTGTTCTCCTTCTTCATTCTCTTCTTTTCCTCTTTTTAATCCTCTCTTTTTTTCTTGTTCGTCTTCTTCTTCATCATCATCTACCGCCTTTTATTTTTTCTACTTTTTAATCTTCTTCTCCTTCTTAATCTTCCTCTTCTTCTTTTTAATCATCATCTTCTTATTTTTAATCATCTTCTTCTTTTCTTTATCTTCTTCTTGTTCTTTCTTAATCTTCCTCTACTTCATCTTCTTTTTCTTCTGTTAAATCCTCTTCTTCTTTTTTTAAATCTTTTTCTTCCTCTTTTTAATCTTCCTCTTTTTAATCTTCTTCTTTTTAGATCTTTTTCTTCCTCTTTTTAATCTTCTTCTTTTTAATCTTCTTTTTAATCTTCTTTTTAAAATCTTTTTCTTCCTCTTTTTTAATCTTCTTATTTTAATCTACTTTTTAATCTTCTTCTTTTTTACTCTTGTTTCTTCCTCTTTTTAATCTTCTTCTTTGTAATCTTCTTCTTTTTAATCTTCTTTTTAATCTTCCACTTTTTAATCTTTTTCTTTGTAATCTTCTTCTTTTTAATCCTCTTTTTAATCTTCCACTTTTTAATCTTATTTTTAATCTTCCTCTTTTCAGTCTTCTTTTTAATCCTCTTCTGCTTCTTTTTCATCATCTTATTCTTCTTGCTCTATGTATGAATGTCAACTTCAGTAGTTAATTCCGCGAGAGTATCGGGAGATGCAATATTCTATTGTTAACTAGAAACGTTTTTAAGCTCTTTGAGATAGAGCTTCTTCTAATCACTGGGAACGTGTGTTGACGTGTGTGTGTGTGTGATGACGTGTGTGTGTGTTTTATATTTGTGACAAGATTCCAAGGAGAATGTCCACTAAAGTATCAATGAGAAACGGCTGTGTTCACAGTAAAGCTAAATCTCAAATCATAGAACAAATGTTGATATGTCAGGATGATTTCTCTTCGCTGTTAAGAGATGATTCACTATAAGACGTAATCATGTTGAGTGCTGATAGTTTTAGCGTCATTCAGCGCTGTTGTCACAGACCTGCTGATGTTGGGACAGACGTGCTGATGTTGGGACAGACTTGGTGATGTTGGGACAGACTTGGTGACGTTGAAACAGACTTGGTGATGTTGAGACAGACTTGCTGTTGTTGAGACAGACTTGGTGATGTTGAAACAGACTTGGTGATGTTGAGACAGACTTGGTGATGTTGGGACAGACTTGGTGACGTTGAAACAGACTTGGTGACGTTGAGACAGACTTGCTGTTGTTGAGACAGACTTGGTGATGTTGAAACAGACTTGGTGATGTTGAGACAGACTTGGTGATGTTGAAACTGACTTGGTGATGTAGAGACAGACTTGGTGATGTTGAAACAGACTTGGTGATGTTGAGACAGACTTGGTGATGTTGAAACAGACTTGCTGTTGTTGAGACAGACCTGCTGATGTTGGGACAGACTTGGTGACGTTGAGACAGACTTGCTGTTGTTGAGACAGACTTGGTGATGTTGAAACAGACTTGGTGACGTTGAGACAGACTTGCTGTTGTTGAGACAGACTTGGTGATGTTGAAACAGACTTGGTGATGTTGAGACAGACTTGGTGATGTTGAAACTGACTTGGTGATGTAGAGACAGACTTGGTGATGTTGAGACAGACTTGGTGATGTTGAAACAGACTTGGTGATGTTGAGACAGACTTGGTGATGTTGAAACAGACTTGCTGTTGTTGAGACAGACCTGCTGATGTTGGGACAGACTTGGTGATGTTGGGACAGACTTGGTGATGTTGGGACAGACTTGGTGATGTAGAGACAGACCTGCTGATGTTGGGACAGACTTGGTGATGTTGGGACAGACTTGGTGATGTTGAAACAGACTTGGTGATGTTGAGACAGACTTGGTGATGTTGAAACAGACTTGCTGTTGTTGAGACAGACTTGGTGATGTTGAAACAGACGTGCTGATGTTGGGACAGACTTGGTGATGTTGAAACAGACTTGGTGATGTTGAGACAGACTTGGTGATGTTGAAACAGACTTGGTGATGTAGAGACAGACTTGGTGATGTTGAGACAGACTTGGTGATGTTGAAACAGACTTGGTGATGTTGAGACAGACTTGGTGATGTTGAAACAGACTTGGTGATGTTGAGACAGACTTGCTGTTGTTGAGACAGACTTGGTGATGTTGAGACAGACTTCCTGATGTTGAGACAGATTTGGTGATGTTGAGACAGACTTGGTGATGTTGAGACAGACTTGGTGATGTTGAAACAGACTTGCTGTTGTTGAGACATACTTGGTGATGTTGAAACAGACGTGCTGATGTTGGGACAGACTTGGTGATGTTGAAACAGACTTGGTGATGTTGAGACAGACTTGGTGATGTTGAAACAGACTTGGTGATGTAGAGACAGACTTGGTGATGTAGAGACAGACTTGGTGATGTTGAAACAGACTTGGTGATGTTGAGACAGACTTGGTGATGTTGAAACAGACTTGGTGATGTTGAGACAGACTTGCTGTTGTTGAGACAGACTTGGTGATGTTGAGACAGACTTCCTGATGTTGAGACAGATTTGGTGATGTTGAGACAGACTTGGTGATGTTGAGACAGACTTGGTGATGTTGAAACAGACTTGGTGATGTTGAAACAGACTTGGTGATGTAGAGACAGACTTGGTGATGTTGAGACAGACTTGGTGATGTTGAAACAGACTTGGTGATGTTGAAACAGACTTGGTGATGTTGAGACAGACTTGGTGATGTTGAAACAGACTTGGTGATGTTGAGACAGACTTGGTGATGTTGAAACAGACTTGGTGATGTTGAGACAGACTTGCTGTTGTTGAGACAGACTTGCTGATGTTGAAACAGACTTCCTGATGTTGAGACAGACTTGCTGGTGTTGAGACAGACTTGTTGATGTTGAGACAGACTTGGTGATTTTGAAACAGACTTGGTGATGTTGAAACAGACTTGGTGATGTTGAGATAAACTTGGTGATGTTGAAACAGACTTGGTGATGTTGAGACAAACTTGGTGATGTTGAAACAGACTTGGTGATGTTGAGACAGACTTGGTGATGTTGAAACAGACTTGGTGATGTTGAGACAGACTTGGTGATGTTGAAACAGACTTGGTGATGTTGAGACAGACTTGGTGATGTTGAAACAGACTTGGTGATGTTGAGACAGACTTCCTGATGTTGAGACTGACTTGGTGATGTTGAGACAGACTTTGGTGATGTTGAGATAAGATGTTGTGAAGGGAACCAGGCACGATCCATTAAGAGACGATGTAGGGACAGCGTGAAATATTCCAGGAGCTTCCAGAAAGAGGGCACAGCTGAGAGAATGCTGACAGAGATGGTTCAAAGGTAAGATAGTTTTATTTTCTTACTTTTCCTCCTGTTTACTTCATACAAATGATCTCAAATAATGTTTAACAAAAAGTTAACTTCTACTATCACGTGACGTTTGACCTAGTTAACTTCCACTTCTATAACGTGTATCACGTGATGTTTGACCGAGTTAACTTCTACTTATATAACTTGTATCACGTGATGTTTGACCGAGTTAACTTCTACTTATATAACTTGTATCACGTGATGTTTGACCGAGTTAATTTCTACTTATATAACTTGTATCACGTGATGTTTGACCGAGTTAACTTCTACTTATATAACTTGTATTACGTGATGTTTAACTTAGTTAACTCACACTTATATAACTTGTATCACGTGATGTTTGACCGAGTTAACTTCTACTTATATAACTTGTATCACGTGATGTTTGACCGAGTTAACTTCTACTTATATAACTTGTATCACGTGATGTTTAACTTAGTTAACTCACACTTATATAACTTGTATTACGTGATGTTTAACTTAGTTAACTTCTACTTATATAACTTGTATCACGTGATGTTTAACTTAGTTAACTCACACTTATATAACTTGTATTACGTGATATTTAACTTAGTTAACTCACACTTATATAACTTGTATTACGTGATGTTTAACTTAGTTAATTCACACTTATATAACTTGTATCACGTGATGTTTAACTTAGTTAACTCACACTTATATAACTTGTATCACGTGATGTTTAACTTAGTTAACTCACACTTATAAAAATTGTATCACGTGATATTTAACTTAGTTAACTTCTACTTATATAACTTGTATTCCGTGATGTTTAACTTAGTTAACTTATACTTATATAACTTGTATCACTTGATGTTTAACCTTGTTAACTCACACTTATATAACTTGTATCACGTGATATTTAACTTAGTTAACTCACACTTATATAACTTGTAACACGTGATGTTTAACTTAGTTAACTTCTACTTATATAACTTGTATTACGTGATGTTTAACTTAGTTAACTTCTACTTATATAACTTGTATTACGTGATATTTAACTTAGTTAACTTCTACTTATATAACTTGTATCACGTGATATTTAACTTAGTTAACTTCTACTTATATAACTTGTAACACGTTATGTTTAACTTAGTTAACTCACACTTATATAATTTGTATCACGTGATATTTAACTTAGTTAACTTCTACTTATATAACTTGTATCACGTGATGTTTAACTTATTTAACTCACACTTATATAACTTGTATTACGTGATATTTAACTTAGTTAACTTCTACTTATATAACTTGTATCACGTGATGTTTAACTTAGTTAACTTCTACTTATATAACTTGTATCACGTGATGTTTGACTTAGTTAACTCATACTTCTATAACTTGTATCACGTGATATTTAACTTAGTTAACTTCTACTTATATAACTTGTATCACGTGATATTTAACTTAGTTAACTCACACTTATATAACTTGTATCACGTGATATTTAACTTAGATAACTTCTACTTATATAACTTGTATCACGTGATGTTTAACTTATTTAACTCACACTTATATAACTTGTATTACGTGATATTTAACTTAGTTAACTTCTACTTATATAACTTGTATCACGTGATGTTTAACTTAGTTAACTTCTACTTATATAACTTGTATCACGTGATGTTTGACTTAGTTAACTCATACTTCTATAACTTGTATCACGTGATATTTAACTTAGTTAACTTCTACTTATATAACTTGTATCACGTGATATTTAACTTAGTTAACTCACACTTATATAACTTGTATCACGTGATATTTAACTTAGTTAACTTCTACTTATATAACTTGTATCACGTGATGTTTAACTTATTTAACTCACACTTATATAACTTGTATTACGTGATATTTAACTTAGTTAACTTCTACTTATATAACTTGTATCACGTGATGTTTAACTTAGTTAACTTCTACTTATATAACTTGTATCACGTGATGTTTGACTTAGTTAACTCATACTTCTATAACTTGTATCACGTGATATTTAACTTAGTTAACTCATACTTCTATAACTTGATGTTTAACTTAGTTAACTCATACTTCTATAACTTGTATCACGTGATGTTTAACTTAGTTAACTTATACTTCTATAACTTGTATCACGTGATGTTTAACTTAATTAACTCATACTTCTATAACTTGATGTTTAACTTAGTTAACTCATACTTCTATAACTTGATGTTGAACTTAGTTAACTCATACTTCTATAACTTGATCTTTAACTTAGTTAACTCATACACATATAACTTGATGTTTAACTTAGTTAACTCATACTTCTATAACTTGTATCACGTGATGTTTAACTTAGTTAACTCATACTTATATAACTTGTATCACGTGATGTTTAACTTAGTTAACTCATACACCTATAACTTGATGTTTAACTTAGTTAACTCATACTTCTATAACTTGTATCACGTGATGTTTAACTTAGTTAACTCACACTTCTATAACTTCCATCACTTGATGTTTAACTTAGTTAACTCACACGTCTATAACTTATAGTTGCAATTTTAGTTGAAGAATAAAAATCGTCTGCTACTGCGTCGCCATTTTTGTACCTCGCCGGAGAATGGCACTGATACCACATAGGTACTTCTGATCTTTTCTACATTTTTCATAGATTTCCGCAGTTATTTTTCAAGTGCGACGATTATATTTATGAGTTTATTTTAGTTTAATCCCTAAACGTGTAGCGACTAACGTCACCGGTGTTGTGTTGGTTGACAAATCTTTTTGGATTCATACGTGGCGCTCTCGTCTGGCATCTCCCACCTTGACATGATATTCGTGAAGTCTGTTCATGGCTGCGGATTCAGGGTCATTTGTTTAGCCGGTTTTTTTAGTCCAGTTCCCTGAGGGTATTCAGAATGTGCTAGCTGTCCACTGATGTTCCGCACTCAACATCAGCCAAATTGACAAAGCAAGTCTGTCAGTATTACAACTTACACCTGTGTGGTGGTGTAGGGGTAAGATGTGTTCTGGACAAGAAGGTTCTGGGTTTGATTACCATCACTGGCGGTGGAAGATTGGGGTCTGTGGTCTCTTCGTGGCTTTACCCTCCCTGGTCTCTGGGTAGTGAAATCCCATGTCTAACCCTATCTGGGTAGTGAGATCCCATGTCTAGTCCTCTCTGTGTAGTGAGATCCCATGTCTAGCCCTCGCTGGGTAGTGAGATCCCATGTCTAGTCCTCTCTGTGTAGTGAGATCCCATGTCTAGCCCTCTCTGGGTAGTGAGATCCCATGTCTAACCCTATCTGGGTAGTGAGATCCCATGTCTAGCCCTCTCTGGGTAGTGAAATCCCATGTCTAGCCCTCTCTGGGTAGTGAGATCCCATGTCTAACCCTATCTGGGTAGTGAAATCCCATGTCTAGCCCTCTCTGGATAGTGAGATCCCATGTCTAACCCTATCTGGGTAGTGAAATCCCATGTCTAGCCCTCTCTGGGTAGTGAGATCCCATGTCTAGCCCTCTCTGGGTAGTGAGATCCCATGTCTAACCCTCTCTGGGTAGTGAGATCCCATGTCTAGCCCTCTCTAGGTAGTGAGATCCCATGTCTAGCCCTCTCTGGGTAGTGAGATCCCATGTCTAGCCCTCTCTAGGTAGTGAGATCCCATGTCTAGCCCTCTCTGGGTAGTGAGATCCCATGTCTAGCCCTCTCTAGGTAGTGAGATCCCATGTCTAGCCCTCTCTAGGTAGTGAGATCCCATGTCTAGCCCTCTCTGGGGAGTGAGATCCCATGTCTAGCCCTCTCTAGGTAGTGAGATCCCATGTCTAGCCCTCTCTGGGTAGTGAGATCCCATGTCTAGCCCTCTCTAGGTAGTGAGATCCCATGTCTAGCCCTCTCTAGGTAGTGAGATCCCATGTCTAGCCCTCTCTGGGGAGTGAGATCCCATGTCTAGCCCTCTCTAGGTAGTGAGATCCCATGTCTAGCCCTCTCTAGGTAGTGAGATCCCATGTCTAGCCCTCTCTAGGTAGTGAGATCCCATGTCTAGCCCTCTCTAGGTAGTGAGATCCCATGTCTAGCCCTCTCTAGGTAGTGAGATCCCATGTCTAGCCCTCTCTGGGGAGTGAGATCCCATGTCTAGCCCTCTCTGGGTAGTGAGATCCCATGTCTAGCCCTCTGGGTAGTGAGATCCCATGTCTAGCCCTCTCTAGGTAGTGAGATCCCATGTCTAGCCCTCTCTAGGTAGTGAGATCCCATGTCTAGCCCTCTCTGGGTAGTGAGATCCCATGTCTAGCCCTCTCTAGGTAGTGAGATCCCATGTCTAGCCCTCTCTGGGTAGTGAGATCCCATGTCTAGCCCTCTCTAGGTAGTGAGATCCCATGTCTAGCCCTCTCTGGGTAGTGAGATCCCATGTCTAGCCCTCTCTAGGTAGTGAGATCCCATGTCTAGCCCTCTCTGGGTAGTGAGATCCCATGTCTAGCCCTCTCTGGGTAGTGAGATCCCATGTCTAGCCCTCTCTAGGTAGTGAGATCCCATGTCTAGCCCTCTCTGGGTAGTGAGATCCCATGTCTAGCCCTCTCTAGGTAGTGAGATCCCATGTCTAGCCCTCTCTGGGTAGTGAGATCCCATGTCTAGCCCTCTCTGGGTAGTGAGATCCCATGTCTAGCCCTCTCTAGGTAGTGAGATCCCATGTCTAGCCCTCTCTAGGTAGTGAGATCCCATGTCTAGCCCTCTCTAGGTAGTGAGATCCCATGTCTAGCCCTCTCTAGGTAGTGAGATCCCATGTCTAGCCCTCTCTGGGTAGTGAGATCCGATGTCTAGCCCTCTCTGGGTAGTGAGATCCCATGTCTAGCCCTCTCTAGGTAGTGAGATCCGATGTCTAGCCCTCTCTAGGTAGTGAGATCCGATGTCTAGCCCTCTCTGGGTAGTGAGATCCGATGTCTAGCCCTCTCTGGGTAGTGAGATCCCATGTCTAGCCCTCTCTGGGTAGTGAGATCCATGTCTAGCCCTCTCTGGGTAGTGAGATCTCATGGCTGTCGTTGTATTCTATTGATGTTGTTGTTCAGTGGTACATGGCTGTCGTTGCATTCTATTGATGTGGTTGTTCAGTGGTACATGACTGTTGTTGTATTCTATTGATGTGGTTGTTCAGTGGTACATGACTGTTGTTGTATTCTATTGATGTGGTTGTTCAGTGGTACATGCCTGTCGTTGTATTCTATTGATGTGGTTGTTCAGTGGTACATGACTTGTTGTTATATTCTATTGATGTGGCTGTTCAGTGGTACATGACCGGTTGTCAGTCTGAAGATGGTGGTTTGGTCTATTTTGTTTATGTTGTTAACGTTATTATGGAGGTTTGGCCTTGACATTTATTTAAAAATATCTCTCCCTGTGTTTCCCATGACCCATCCATTCAGCCAATCTTCTCTACTGTTGAAGTGTATGATTTCTTTGTCTGTGTTTAATGAGATGTCGGTGTTAAATTGTGTCTGTTTGGATCCTATCTTAGCTAATGCCTTATCATTTCCATGTGTGTTGAAGTGTCCTGGTACCCGTTTTCATCTTTCAAACCATCTACTTGTGTTTCTCTATAATTTGATCTTTTTCCTTTCATCAACAATGTCTCTGTGTCACGTAAAAATCTCAGAAAGATCACAACTTCTCAATTTTCCCTTTTGTCCCTCCCTGGATCCTAGATGTGGGGGAATGTGTCAAGAACGTGTTATGTTTGTTTAACAAACCTTATTTTTATCTTTGCCTATTTTTCATGCCTTCTTTTACACACAATTCCTGGAAGAGAAGAATGTCTTTTATGTTTTCTTCCCAATGGCTTGAAAGTCTTATTGTTAATGTAAAATAAATATCACATTCTTTGTCTGTATAATCGTGGCGGGTTATTCCGCTGAAGTGTCTAGCCAACCCGTGTAATCTCTGCTGATGGGTTATTTCTACTCATAAACAACAATGAACTGGGGAGAAATAGAATGTGAAAGGTTCTGTGGAAGACATCGTGCCACAACAGCCTGAAGTAGACAACAGACTTCATGACAACAGACTAAAGATTTCATGACAACAGACAACAGACTTCATGACAACAGACTTCATGACAACAGACTTCATGACAACAAACTTCATGACAACAAACTTCATGACAACAAACTTCATGACAACAAACTTCATGACAACAAACATCATGACAACAAACATCATGACAACAAACATCATGACAACAAACTTCATGACAACAAACTTCATGACAACAGACAACAAACTTCATGACAACAGACAACAAACTTCATGACAACGAACAACAGAGTTCATGACAACAGACAACAGACTTCATGACAACAGACAATAGACTTCATGACAACAGAAAACAGACTTCATGACAACGAACAACAGAGTTCATGACAACGAACAACAGAGTTCATGACAACAGACAACAGACTTCATGACAACAGACAACAGACTTCATGACAACAGACAACAGACTTCATGACAACAGACAACAGACTTCATGACAACAGACAACAGACTTCATGACAACAGATAACAGACTTCATGACAACAGACTTCATGACAACAGACTTCATGACAACAGACTTCATCACAACAGACTTCATGACAACAGACTTCATGACAACAGACTTCATGACAACAGACTTCATGACAACAGACAACAGACTTCATGACAACAGACAACAGACTTCATGACAACAGACTTCATGACAACAGACTTCATGACAAAAGACTTCAAGACAACAGACTTCATGACAACAGACTTCATGACAAAAGACTTCAAGACAACAGACTTCATGACAAAAGACTTCAAGACAACAGACTTCATGACAACAGACTTCATGACAACAGACAACAGACTTCATGACAACAGACTTCATGGCAACAGACTTCATTATAACAGACAAAAGACTTCATGACACCAGACTTCATGACAAAATACAACAGACTTCATGACAACAGACAACAGACTTCATACCAACAGACTTCATAACTACAGACAACATACTAAATGAAAACAAACTGCATGACAACACACTTCATGACAACAGACTTTATGATAACACATCTCATGACAACACACTTCATGACAACACACTTCATGACAACACACGTCATGGCAACACACTTCATGACAACACACTTCATGACAACACACGTCATGGCGACACACTTCATGACAACACACTTCATGACAACAGACTTCATGACAACACACTTCATGACAACAGACTTCATGACAACAGACTTCATGACAACAGACTTCATGACAACACACTTCATGACAACACACTTCATGACAACAGACTTCATGACAACACACTTCATGACAACACACTTCATGACAACAGACTTCATGACAACACACTTCATGACAACACACTTCATGACAACAGACTTCATGACAACAGACTTCATGACAACACACTTCATGACAACAGACTTCATGACAACACACTTCATGACAACAGACTTCATGACAACACACTTCATGACAACAGACTTCATGACAACACACTTCATGACAACATACAACAGACTTCATCACAACAGACAACAGACTTCATCACAACAGACTTCATCACAACAGACAACAGACTTCATCACAACAGACTTCATGACAACAGACAACAGACTTCATGACAATATCTGGAATCCCAGTCTGTGTGGAAATGATCGCAGGAGCAGAAGAGGAGCCATTTGTCTGAAAAGACTAAGTGTACCAACGTTTCTACTTTATGAAGGTCGCTAACATGACGCAGACATAGACAACACAAGACTTAGTGTACCAACGTTTCTACTTTATGAAGGTCACTAACAGGACGCAGACATAGACAACACCAGACTAAGTGTACCAACGTTTCTACTTTATGAAGGTCGCTAACAGGACGCAGACATAGACAACACCAGACTAAGTGTACCAACGTTTCTACTTTATGAAGGTCACTAACATGACGCAGACATAGACAACACCAGACTAAGTGTACCAACGTTTCTACTTTATGAAGGTCTCTAACATGACGCAGACATAGACAACACCAGACTAAGTGTACCAACGTTTCTACTTTATGAAGGTCACTAACATGACGCAGACATAGACAACACCAGACTAAGTGTACCAACGTTTCTACTTTATGAAGGTCGCTAACAGGACGCAGACATAGACAACACCAGACTAAGTGTACCAACGTTTCTACTTTATAAAGGTCGCTAACATGACACAGACATAGACAACACAAGACTAAGTGTACCAACGTTTCTACTTTATGAAGGTCGCTAACAGGACGCAGACATAGACAACACCAGACTAAGTGTACCAACGTTTCTACTTTATGAAGGTCGCTAACAGGACGCAGACATAGACAACACAAGACTAAGTGTACCAACGTTTCTACTTTATGAAGGTCGCTAACATGACGCAGACATAGACAACACCAGACTAAGTGTACCAACGTTTCTACTTTATGAAGGTCGCTAACATGACGCAGACATAGACAACACCAGACTAAGTGTACCAACGTTTCTACTTTATGAAGGTCGCTAACATGACACAGACATAGACAACACCAGACTAAGTGTACCAACGTTTCTACTTTATGAAGGTCGTTAACAGGACGCAGACATAGACAACACAAGACTAAGTGTACCAACGTTTCTACTTTATGAAGGTCGCTAACATGACGCAGACATAGACAACACAAGACTAAGTGTACCAACGTTTCTACTTTATGAAGGTCGCTAACATGACGCAGACATAGACAACAGAAGACTAAGTGTACCAACGTTTCTACTTTATGAAGGTCGCTAACATGACGCAGACATAGACAACACAAGACTAAGTGTACCAACGTTTCTACTTTATGAAGGTCGTTAACAGGACGCAGACATAGACAACACCAGACTAAGTGTACCAACGTTTCTACTTTATGAAGGTTGCTAACAGGACGCAGACATAGACAACACAAGACTAAGTGTACCAACGTTTCTACTTTATGAAGGTCGCTAACAGGACGCAGACATAGACAACACCAGACTAAGTGTACCAACGTTTCTACTTTATGAAGGTCGCTAACAGGGCGCAGACATAGACAACACCAGACTAAGTGTACCAACGTTTCTACTTTATGAAGGTCGCTAACAGGACGCAGACATAGACAGCACAAGACTTAGTGTACCAACGTTTCTACTTTATGAAGGTCGCTAACAGGACGCAGACATAGACAACACCAGACTAAGTGTACCAACGTTTCTACTTTATGAAGGTCGTTAACAGGACGCAGACATAGACAACACCAGACTAAGTGTACCAACGTTTCTACTTTAGGAAGGTTGCTAACAGACGCAGACATAGACAAGACCAGACTAAGTGTACCAACGTTTCTACTTTATGAAAGTCGCTAACATAACGCAGACATAGACAACACCAGACTAAATGTACCAACGTTTCTACTTTATGAAGGTTGCTAACAGGTCGCAGACATAGACAACACCAGACTAAGTGTACCAACGTTTCTACTTTATGAAGGTCACTAACAGGACGCAGACATAGACAAAACCAGACTAAATGTACCAACGTTTCTACTTTATGAAGGTCGCTAACAGGACGCAGACATAGACAACACCAGACTAAGTGTACCAACGTTTCTACTTTAGGAAGGTTGCTAACAGACGCAGACATAGACAACACCAGACTAAGTGTACCAACGTTTATACTTTATGAAGGTTGCTAACAGGACGCAGACATAGACAACACCAGACTAAATGTACCAACGTTTCTACTTTATGAAGGTTGCTAACAGGACGCAGACATAGACAACACCAGACTTAGTGTACCAACGTTTCTACTTTATGAAGGTCACTAACAGGACGCAGACATAGACAAAACCAGACTTAGTGTACCAACGTTTCTACTTTATGAAGGTCGCTAACAGGACGCAGACATAGACAACACAAGACTAAGTGTACCAACGTTTCTACTTTATGAAGGTCGTTAACAGGACGCAGACATAGACAACACCAGACTAAGTGTACCAACGTTTCTACTTTATGAAGGTTGCTAACAGGACGCAGACATAGACAACACCAGACTAAGTGTACCAACGTTTCTACTTTATGAAGGTCGCTAACAGGACGCAGACATAGACAACACCAGACTAAGTGTACCAACGTTTCTACTTTATGAAGGTCGCTAACAGGGCGCAGACATAGACAACACCAGACTAAGTGTACCAGCGTTTCTACTTTATGAAGGTCGCTAACAGGACGCAGACATAGACAGCACCAGACTTAGTGTACCAACGTTTCTACTTTATGAAGGTCGCTAACAGGACGCAGACATAGACAACACCAGACTAAGTGTACCAACGTTTCTACTTTATGAAGGTCGTTAACAGGACGCAGACATAGACAACACCAGACTAAGTGTACCAACGTTTCTACTTTAGGAAGGTTGCTAACAGACGCAGACATAGACAACACCAGACTAAGTGTACCAACGTTTCTACTTTATGAAAGTCGCTAACATAACGCAGACATAGACAACACCAGACTAAATGTACCAACGTTTCTACTTTATGAAGGTTGCTAACAGGACGCAGACATAGACAACACCAGACTTAGTGTACCAACGTTTCTACTTTATGAAGGTCACTAACAGGACGCAGACATAGACAAAACCAGACTTAGTGTACCAACGTTTCTACTTTATGAAGGTCGCTAACAGGACGCAGACATAGACAACACAAGACTAAGTGTACCAACGTTTCTACTTTATGAAGGTCGTTAACAGGACGCAGACATAGACAACACCAGACTAAGTGTACCAACGTTTCTACTTTAGGAAGGTTGCTAACAGACGCAGACATAGACAACACCAGACTAAGTGTACCAACGTTTATACTTTATGAAGGTTGCTAACAGGACGCAGACATAGACAACACCAGACTAAATGTACCAACGTTTCTACTTTATGAAGGTTGCTAACAGGACGCAGACATAGACAACACCAGACTTAGTGTACCAACGTTTCTACTTTATGAAGGTCACTAACAGGACGCAGACATAGACAAAACCAGACTTAGTGTACCAACGTTTCTACTTTATGAAGGTCGCTAACAGGACGCAGACATAGACAACACAAGACTAAGTGTACCAACGTTTCTACTTTATGAAGGTCACTAACAGGACGCAGACATAGACAAAACCAGACTAAGTGTACCAACGTTTCTACTTTATGAAGGTCGCTAACAGGACGCAGACATAGACAACACCAGACTAAGTGTACCAACGTTTCTACTTTATGAAGGTCGCTAACAGGGCGCAGACATAGACAACACAAGACTAAGTGTACCAACGTTTCTACTTTATGAAGGTCGCTAACAGGACGCAGACATAGACAACACAAGACTAAGTGTACCAACGTTTCTACTTTATGAAGGTCGTTAACAGGACGCAGACATAGACAACACCAGACTAAGTGTACCAACGTTTCTACTTTATGAAGGTTGCTAACAGGACGCAGACATAGACAACACCAGACTAAGTGTACCAACGTTTCTACTTTATGAAGGTCGCTAACAGGACGCAGACATAGACAACACCAGACTAAGTGTACCAACGTTTCTACTTTATGAAGGTCGCTAACAGGGCGCAGACATAGACAACACCAGACTAAGTGTACCAACGTTTCTACTTTATGAAGGTCGCTAACAGGACGCAGACATAGACAGCACAAGACTTAGTGTACCAACGTTTCTACTTTATGAAGGTCGTTAACAGGACGCAGACATAGACAACACCAGACTAAGTGTACCAACATTTCTACTTTAGGAAGGTTGCTAACAGACGCAGACATAGACAACACCAGACTAAGTGTACCAACGTTTCTACTTTATGAAAGTCGCTAACATGACGCAGACATAGACAACACCAGACTTAGTGTACCAACGTTTCTACTTTATGAAGGTTGCTAACAGGACGCAGACATAGACAACACCAGACTTAGTGTACCAACGTTTCTACTTTATGAAGGTCACTAACAGGACGCAGACATAGACAAAACCAGACTTAGTGTACCAACGTTTCTACTTTATGAAGGTCGTTAACAGGACGCAGACATAGACAACACCAGACTAAGTGTACCAACGTTTCTACTTTAGGAAGGTTGCTAACAGACGCAGACATAGACAACACCAGACTAAGTGTACCAACGTTTCTACTTTATGAAGGTTGCTAACAGGACGCAGACATAGACAACACCAGACTAAGTGTACCAACGTTTCTACTTTATGAAGGTCGTTAACAGGACGCAGACATAGACAACACAAGACTAAGTGTACCAACGTTTCTACTTTAGGAAGGTTGCTAACAGACGCAGACATAGACAACACCAGACTAAGTGTACCAACGTTTCTACTTTATGAAAGTCGCTAACATAACGCAGACATAGACAACACCAGACTAAATGTACCAACGTTTCTACTTTATGAAGGTTGCTAACAGGACGCAGACATAGACAACACCAGACTTAGTGTACCAACGTTTCTACTTTATGAAGGTCACTAACAGGACGCAGACATAGACAAAACCAGACTTAGTGTACCAACGTTTCTACTTTATGAAGGTCGCTAACAGGACGCAGACATAGACAACACAAGACTAAGTGTACCAACGTTTCTACTTTATGAAGGTCGTTAACAGGACGCAGACATAGACAACACCAGACTTAGTGTACCAACGTTTCTACTTTATGAAGGTCACTAACAGGACGCAGACATAGACAAAACCAGACTTAGTGTACCAACGTTTCTACTTTATGAAGGTCGCTAACAGGACGCAGACATAGACAACACAAGACTAAGTGTACCAACGTTTCTACTTTATGAAGGTCACTAACAGGACGCAGACATAGACAAAACCAGACTAAGTGTACCAACGTTTCTACTTTATGAAGGTCGCTAACAGGACGCAGACATAGACAACACCAGACTAAGTGTACCAACGTTTCTACTTTATGAAGGTCGCTAACAGGACGCAGACATAGACAACACAAGACTAAGTGTACCAACGTTTCTACTTTATGAAGGTCGCTAACAGGACGCAGACATAGACAACACCAGACTAAGTGTACCAACGTTTCTACTTTATGAAGGTCGTTAACAGGACGCAGACATAGACAACACCAGACTAAGTGTACCAACGTTTCTACTTTATGAAGGTTGCTAACAGGACGCAGACATAGACAACACCAGACTAAGTGTACCAACGTTTCTACTTTATGAAAGTCGCTAACATGACGCAGACATAGACAACACCAGACTTAGTGTACCAACGTTTCTACTTTATGAAGGTTGCTAACAGGACGCAGACATAGACAACACCAGACTTAGTGTACCAACGTTTCTACTTTATGAAGGTCACTAACAGGACGCAGACATAGACAAAACCAGACTTAGTGTACCAACGTTTCTACTTTATGAAGGTCGTTAACAGGACGCAGACATAGACAACACCAGACTAAGTGTACCAACGTTTCTACTTTAGGAAGGTTGCTAACAGACGCAGACATAGACAACACCAGACTAAGTGTACCAACGTTTATACTTTATGAAGGTTGCTAACAGGACGCAGACATAGACAACACCAGACTAAGTGTACCAACGTTTCTACTTTATGAAGGTCGTTAACAGGACGCAGACATAGACAACACAAGACTAAGTGTACCAACGTTTCTACTTTAGGAAGGTTGCTAACAGACGCAGACATAGACAACACCAGACTAAGTGTACCAACGTTTCTACTTTATGAAAGTCGCTAACATAACGCAGACATAGACAACACCAGACTAAATGTACCAACGTTTCTACTTTATGAAGGTTGCTAACAGGACGCAGACATAGACAACACCAGACTTAGTGTACCAACGTTTCTACTTTATGAAGGTCACTAACAGGACGCAGACATAGACAAAACCAGACTTAGTGTACCAACGTTTCTACTTTATGAAGGTCGCTAACAGGACGCAGACATAGACAACACAAGACTAAGTGTACCAACGTTTCTACTTTATGAAGGTCGTTAACAGGACGCAGACATAGACAACACCAGACTTAGTGTACCAACGTTTCTACTTTATGAAGGTCACTAACAGGACGCAGACATAGACAAAACCAGACTTAGTGTACCAACGTTTCTACTTTATGAAGGTCGCTAACAGGACGCAGACATAGACAACACAAGACTAAGTGTACCAACGTTTCTACTTTATGAAGGTCACTAACAGGACGCAGACATAGACAAAACCAGACTAAGTGTACCAACGTTTCTACTTTATGAAGGTCGCTAACAGGACGCAGACATAGACAACACCAGACTAAGTGTACCAACGTTTCTACTTTATGAAGGTCGCTAACAGGACGCAGACATAGACAACACAAGACTAAGTGTACCAACGTTTCTACTTTATGAAGGTCGCTAACAGGACGCAGACATAGACAACACAAGACTAAGTGTACCAACGTTTCTACTTTATGAAGGTCGTTAACAGGACGCAGACATAGACAACACCAGACTAAGTGTACCAACGTTTCTACTTTATGAAGGTTGCTAACAGGACGCAGACATAGACAACACCAGACTAAGTGTACCAACGTTTCTACTTTATGAAGGTCGCTAACAGGGCGCAGACATAGACAACACCAGACTAAGTGTACCAACGTTTCTACTTTATGAAGGTCGCTAACAGGACGCAGACATAGACAGCACCAGACTTAGTGTACCAACGTTTCTACTTTATGAAGGTCGCTAACAGGACGCAGACATAGACAACACCAGACTAAGTGTACCAACGTTTCTACTTTATGAAGGTCGTTAACAGGACGCAGACATAGACAACACCAGACTAAGTGTACCAACGTTTCTACTTTAGGAAGGTTGCTAACAGACGCAGACATAGACAACACCAGACTAAGTGTACCAACGTTTCTACTTTATGAAAGTCGCTAACATGACGCAGACATAGACAACACCAGACTTAGTGTACCAACGTTTCTACTTTATGAAGGTTGCTAACAGGACGCAGACATAGACAACACCAGACTTAGTGTACCAACGTTTCTACTTTATGAAGGTCACTAACAGGACGCAGACATAGACAAAACCAGACTTAGTGTACCAACGTTTCTACTTTATGAAGGTCGCTAACAGGACGCAGACATAGACAACACAAGACTAAGTGTACCAACGTTTCTACTTTATGAAGGTCGTTAACAGGACGCAGACATAGACAACACCAGACTAAGTGTACCAACGTTTCTACTTTAGGAAGGTTGCTAACAGACGCAGACATAGACAACACCAGACTAAGTGTACCAACGTTTATACTTTATGAAGGTTGCTAACAGGACGCAGACATAGACAACACCAGCCTAAATGTACCAACGTTTCTACTTTATGAAGGTTGCTAACAGGACGCAGACATAGACAACACCAGACTTAGTGTACCAACGTTTCTACTTTATGAAGATCACTAACAGGACGCAGACATAGACAAAACCAGACTTAGTGTACCAACGTTTCTACTTTATGAAGGTCGCTAACAGGACGCAGACATAGACAACACAAGACTAAGTGTACCAACGTTTATACTTTATGAAGGTCACTAACAGGACGCAGACATAGACAACACCAGACTTAGTGTACCAACGTTTCTACTTTATGAAGGTCGCTAACAGGACGCAGACATAGACAACACCAGACTAAGTGTACCAACGTTTCTACTTTATGAAGGTCGCTAACAGGACGCAGACATAGACAACACAAGACTAAGTGTACCAACGTTTCTACTTTATGAAGGTCGCTAACAGGACGCAGACATAGACAACACAAGACTAAGTGTACCAACGTTTCTACTTTATGAAGGTCGCTAACAGGACGCAGACATAGACAACACAAGACTAAGTGTACCAACGTTTCTACTTTATGAAGGTCGCTAACATGACGCAGACATAGACAACACCAGACTTAGTGTACCAACGTTTCTACTTTATGAAGGTCACTAACATGACGCAGACATAGACAACACCAGACTTAGTGTACCACCGTTTCTACTTTATGAAGGTCGCTAACAGGACGCAGACATAGACAACACAAGACTAAGTGTACCAACGTTTCTACTTTATGAAGGTCGCTAACATGACGCAGACATAGACAACACCAGACTAAGTGTACCAACGTTTCTACTTTATGAAGGTCACTAACATGACGCAGACATAGACAACACAGACTTGTACCAACGTTTCTACTTTATGAAGGTCGCTAACAGGACGCAGACATAGACAACACAATTATAAAGAACCAGCCCCGCAGCTATATCATTAAATATAACACCCCTTTAATCTGTGAGAAAGTTCACCTATCTCGATTCTATGGTCACAACCACTGGCTCCTTTGAAGAAAAAAAAAAATTCCTGAATCGGAAAGGCAGCTTCCACATTCGGTGAACTTGAAGATTGTTCATGGGCCAACACCAATTTAACATTCAAGACAAAGATTATAATTTACCAAAGTTGTCTACTCAGTAGACTTCTATACGGATCAGAAACTTGGACTTCCTATGCAGGGCAGATGAAAAGGTTAAACAGCTTTCATGTACGTTGTCTTCGAAAGATTATGAACATCAAATGGCAGGACAAAGTAACCAACTCTAATGTCTTACAACGAGCCAAACTGCCATCAATCATGGCAACACTTAGGAGTCGTAGACTAAGGTGGCTGGGTCATGTAAGAAGAATGGCAAACAATCGTATTCTCAAACAAATATTGTATGCCGAACTTGAGGACGGAAAGAGACCAAAGGGTAGGCCAGTGCAGAGATATAAGGATGTTTAGAGGTCTTCCTTGAGGGATTTTTGGTTATTTGCTTATGGAAGGCCCCGGTATCACTGTAAACGAATTAAAATCCATAATTTCCCAATCGCCCGTGCCAGCGTAATCATCCGAATTAATATCTCATCTCCCAAACAAAGAAAGGTAACTGTAGTCCCCATCTTAGCAGTCTCAGCACACGCCAAAAGACATAATGCGAAACCGCGCAGAAAGTGAACACGGCCAACTGTTCCCTGTCATACGATATCATCATTCATCGTAAACAATTGGAATATCGAAACATGATCAAAACGGATGAGACACACAGCTCACAGTGTGCACAGAGCACTTAACCCAGTAGCTCCTGCAACAAGCCGGACTTGGAATATGAGGAAACTGCAACAAGGAACACTCTTCATGCATAACCTTCAATGGTTCCTGCCGCCTATCCACCATATACCGGAAGTTCTTCCTTGAGGGAATTCTCTATCAGTGAAAGAACCCTGGGAAGTCTGGCTGCAGATCCTAGCACATGGAGAACAAAAATAGCACAACAACATTCGGGCAGTGCTGATATCAAATTAAGAAAACAAAAGGTGCAGGAGAAAGGAGACAAGGCCAGGCACCACAAATACATCTTGTTCGTTCTGTGGTCGGATCTGTCTATCCAATATTGGCAGATTCAGCCACGAGAGAAGCTGTTCAGTAAAACAACATCCAACATAAGGTCAGAATTGGTTCTATATAGCACCGATGAACTCTCTTTCTCACTTTTATTGACATAGATTTGTTGCATAAGAAATGTTTAACCTTCTGAAATGCTATTTTGGCCTGAGCTATTCTGCTTTTTATTTCTGTTGTGCATCTCCCATCTGATGTTATTATTGTGCCCAAGTATTTAAAACGTTGCACTTGTTTCAGATTTGTTTTGTTTATTTTATGCTGCATGATGGTGATGATTGTTTCTTCGATATAACCATTACTTCTGTTTTCTTACTATTCAGACTGAGACCTTTCTTGTTGCTTTCTTTTACTATTATGTCTATCATTTCTTGTAGTTCGTTCTCTGTCTCTGCTATTAAGACTGTGTCATCCGCATATCGTAAATTATTTATGTTGTGACCGTTGACTTCAATTCCTTTTTTGTCTACTATTGATCTCATAATATATTCGCTGTAAAGTGAAAACAAACCGGCGACAGAACATAGCCTAGTCTGACTCCTTGTTTTATATATTGGAATTGTCCTGTTTGGTTGTTAATTCGTATAGCTGCTGTTTGTTGCCAGTACATGTTTTTTATGATTCGCAGATCCTTGCCATCAATGTTTAATTTCTCCAGCATATTGATTATTTCCACATGCTTTACTTTGTCAAATGCTTTCGTGTAGTCTATAAAGCACATATACAGATCTTTCTTTAACTCTATAGATCTTTCTATCAATGTTCTTAAGATGTATATTGCATTATTGGTGCCCTTTCCTTCCACAAATCCACATTGTTCCTCACTTATTTCTGGTTTTATTTTGTTCCTTACACGTCTCATGATTATTCTTAGTAATATTTTAGTCATATGGCTCATGAGACTAATAGTGCGATGGTCTTCACAATCAGCGGCGCCTGACTTCTTCGGTATGGCTACAAAGATAGATTTTAGTAGATCTTCAGGTATGTGTCCAGTGTTATATATGTCATTGAGTAATTTTGTTATGACTTGTACCTCCAACTCTCCTAATGCATTTATCTCTTCGATTGTTATATTGTCAGGACCTGGAGCTTTGCCTCTTTTCATGTGTTGAACTGCGTCCTCCACTTCACTCTGCATTATTGGTGGTCATGTGTCTTCATTTGAATTGTTTAATTCTGGTCTTTCATCATCATAGAGTTGACTGATATATTCTGTCCATCTTTCCATTGTCTTCTCCTGTCCCATTATTATATTTCCTTCCTTTGATTTCACACATCCTGAAACTTTGACTTCTTTTCTTCCTGTTAATTCATTTCACTGATTGTGCATAAATTTTGAGTCTTTCTTTTGTTGTTTTTCCATTTCTTCACATTTCTGTTTTAACCATCCTTCCTTTGCTTCTCTGCACTTGTTTTGGATCTCTTTGTGCAATATTTTGTATGTCCGTTCTTCTTTCTTATGTTTTCTTCTTCCGTCCATTAGTTGTAATATTTATTCTGTCATCCATTTCTTTTTGTTGATTCTTTTAGTCACTGGTATTACTTCTTTTGATGTTTGTTGAATCGATTGTTTGAGCATTTCCCACTGCTCCTGGATGTCCTGTATTTTCTCAATAGCATTATATCTATTTTGTACTATCGTGCTGTACTTATCACTCATCTGTTTATCTACTCTTAGCATATCTAGTTCTAATTTTATATTTCTTGGGGATTTCTGTGCCTTCCACAGATTTATTCTTATCTTTCCAACTACTGGTTCTCCATGTACTATTACAATCTGCTCCTGGCCTTGTTTTAACAGATGTTAGCCCATTCCTGAATCTTTTCTGTACCAGTATAAAATAAATTTGATTGTATTGCGAGATTTTAGCCCCACTTTATTTGTACAAACATAAAACCGTGTTATAAACATCAACGAAGGACGCTCTCATGAAGAAATCACCATTACACACGGACAACAAACACAGTTTTTGGCAGATTTTACTTCGAGCCACGCAACAGTAAGAGCTCTACGATTCGCACAATTTGTTTGCAGTAGTAACTGACGTAATAAGAGTTAATAGACATATGGAAATATGCACAGCGTCCTCTTAGAGTTAATACCTGGGGAGTCAATATCATGCACTACAGACAAACTCAAACAAGAATGCACTCCCTTGGCCGGAAGCAAACTCGACAAGGCCCGGAAGAGCAACGGATGCACTATTTCAATATTTGAGGTCAACATGTTCTAGTGACGCGGCCATCGGGAAAAGTGACGGTGTTAGGTCGCGGAGAACATGTTCTTCGTCAACTTGCAGCACGTGTGTGTGTGTGTGTATTTGTGTGTGTTTGTGTAGGTGCGGTCCGCGATTCGTCTTCCCCAGTCCATACAAGTTTTCGTGTTCTCACACGCGCTAATGGGAAGAGATAAATGGAGCTAAATGGAGATATATGAACTAATCTTTTTCTCACACACGCTAATGGGAAGGAGATAAATGGAGATAAATGAACTAATCTTTTTCTCACACACACACTAATGGGAAGGAGATAAATGGAGATATATGAACTAATCTTTTTCTCACACACGCTAATGGGAAGGAGATAAATGGAGATAAATGAACTAATCTTTTTCTCACACACACTAATGGGAAGGAGATAAATGGAGATAAATGAACTAATCTTTTTCTCACACACACTAATGGGAAGGAGATAAATGGAGATAAATGAACTAATCTTTTTCTCACACACACACTAATGGGAAGGAGATAAATGGAGATAAATGAACTAATCTTTTTCTCACACACACACTAATGGGAAGGAGATAAATGGAGATAAATGAACTAATCTTTTTCTCACACACGCTAATGGGAAGGAGATAAATGGAGATAAATGAACTAATCTTTTTCTCACACACACACTAATGGGAAGGAGATAAATGGAGATAAATGAACTAATCTTTTTCTCACACACACTAATGGGAAGGAGATAAATGGAGATAAATGAACTAATCTTTTTCTCAGACACGGTAATGGGAAGGAGATAAATGGAGATAAATGAACTAATCTTTTTCTCAGACACGGTAATGGGAAAGAGATAAATGGAGATAAATGAAATAATCTTGTTCTCCGACACGGTAATGGGAAAGAGATAAATGGAGATAAATGAAATAATCTTGTTCTCAGACACGGTAATGGGAAAGAGATAAATGGAGATAAATGAAATAATCGTGTTCTCCGACACGGTAATGGGAAAGAGATAAATGGAGATAAATATGAAATAATCTTGTTGTCAGACACGGTAATGGGAAGTAGATAAACGTAAGAGGGATATAATCTTGCCAGGAGACAGATATAAACAGATCAGATGTCTTTGTGTTCATCTCTCTGAGGTAGATGAGTGCCGTCTACCGTTCTGCATTGCCAATCTGTCATTCCCTCGTCAGTCTTTGTCGCTTTGTTATGTTAGATATGCTTGCTTGCTTGCGTGCGTTCTCCCGATGACTGTAGGAGTACATCTCTTCGTCATCCGCCCGTAAAAGTACGTTAAGTGGGCGTGTCTACGTTGTGTTGTGGTTTGCAGTACAACTGTGATATTTGCGCCTTTCGGCCCAACACATCCGACTTCAGCATGCCATTTTTGAGTACCGGGTTCTCTTCCCTCTTCGATCTCTACTCGTTTGGCCAGACTAGGAGATACATGGAGACGCACGTGTGTGTGTGTTTTTTGTTTGTTCCTGCTGAAGGCCTATTGGGCCGAAACGTCGTTCAAATCTGTGTCGTCTACTAATCACGTAAAGCTTCTAACATACCATTTTTTCTATTTTTTTTTAATAATTTCCTTGGCCAGACTAGACTGGTTAGTCTGTTACTAGAGGCACCGCGGAGATGTGGAGCTGGGTCTGGATGGTTCTGGGTAATCGATCCTGGCGCATGCCATCAGCTGTGGGTCGCTGACAACTTCCAGCTCTGGTGCTGTGGGTCGCTGACAACTTCCAGCTCTGGTGCTGTGGGTCGCTGACAACTTCCAGCTCTGGTGCTGTGGGTCGCTGACAACTTCCAGCTCCGGTGCTGTGGGTCGCTGACAACTTCCAGCTCCGGTGTTGTGGGTTGCTGACAACTTCCAACTCTAGTGCTGTGGGTCGCTGACAACTTCCAGCTCTGGTGCTGTGGGTCGCTGACAACTTCCAGCTCCGGTGCTGTGGGTCGCTGACAACTTCCAGCTCCGGTGTTGTGGGTTGCTGACAACTTCCAGCTCTGGTGCAGTGAGGCGCGTCTTCGTCTCCATGTCAGGTATGATGGAGGTCTTTGACCGCAACGTCGGCGCCAGACTGATAGTTTTCTCTTCCTTTATTCTTTCCTTCCATCCCTCCCTCCCTTCCTTCCTTCTGGAACATCAAGAGAGGTACCAAATTATTGCATGCCAGAAAGTACCAGCAAGAGAAGATAGCAACATGTTAAAGATGGGAGAGGAACATCAAGAGATGTACCAAATAGTTGCAAGTCAGAATGTAGCAACAAAACAAGACAGGAACATCTTAAAGATGCATGTCAGAATGTAGCAACAAAACAAGACAGTAACACCTTAAAGATGCATGTCCGAATGTAGCAGCAAAACCAATGAAAATCAAAGTTGTCATTCCGATGCAGCCAACTATAAGAATCACATGTTGTTATCAAACACTTGCGATATAACCAGATATAAGTTATCGTCAATACTAGAAGGAACAAGCTGCATCTGATTGCATGATGTGGACCCTAGCTTCCCCCGAATCTTGATGAAAGACACACCACAATGATATAAGTTTGATGTCTGCACTTGTTGAAGCAATCATTTTTTTCTAAATACATCAACCATTTGTTGCATGATTGTTATAGATTCTGACATCAAACACTACAAACATAATGGCTGTGATTGACATGAACACAGGACGGGAGCAGACACCAATGCACCGTTTGTTGAAGATTATTTTCATGAAAGAAAAATCAAAACTTACCTTCGTGTCTCCCAATGTTTGTTGAATAAGGCGAAATGGGGAGATGTCTCTAGCCCCCTTCTGGCAGTTGTTCGCGCATTTAAACACACACACACTTCCTGCGGCTAAATTAGGAAAAGGGAAGAGAGCACACACACACACACACACACACACACACACTTCCTGCGGCTAAATTAGGAAAAGGGAAGAGAGCACACACACACACAAACACCAACACACGTAAAGACTCACACACACACAGTCTGAGAATACTTTTTAAGTTCAATTTTGCGTGTCTGAGACATGTCGACGGTGAAGTATGTCTCCAGAAATGTGGCTTAATGTGTCACACCATGTGGCCGACAACTTCAACCACCCTGTGGGTGTCTTCAAACGCCACCGCTCCACCCATCACATCACGGAGCACAATTCCTGTGTTCTCACGCACTCTCACACACCACGCCCCCCTCGTAAAATATACACAGTCTTATCCAATCAAATAAATTGATCACATGTCACACATTTGTCACCTTGCTACATCCTCTACTCTCTAGCCCAGCACCTCTATCTTCCTTCCCTCCCCCTCCTCCGTCCCCCTTTAAGCTCAATTACATAAGTCCATCTTACATGTTGTATCTACATTTTAACACGTCAAATGATAACGTAACATTAACAGCGACACGGACCGTATTAGATCTGGCAAACAGGAAGGAAGCAAATCAATACGATTCTTTCGAAATTAGATTCTACAGAAACATGCCCTCGAAAGATGTCATAACAGTAGTAGAGTAACCCCGTCACGCCAAGTGTCGTATAGGGAATTTGGTGTTAGTGACCCCGTCACGACAAGTGGCGTATAGGGAATATGGTGTTAGTGTCCCCGTCACGCCAAGTGGCGTATAGGGAAATATGGTGTTAGTGACCATCAATTTTACAGACCTTCGGCACATGATTTTTGGGGTAATGTGGTCAGTATTACGCCCGTGCCGCTTTACTTTCCCAGAAAAAAAAATACGGTACTCATTAAAGGCTGGGTGAACCGGACCCCGTCGGTTGGGATCGAACCCTACCGCTTATCCTTTGTAGTCCAGTTCACTAACCACTGAGCTATCGCGGCTCCTGAAAGATGTCATGGATAATAAAGACAAGAGCAATGATGACATTACAAGATTTAAACATGATAAAGAACTGGTTTATAAACACCATTCTACAGAGAAATTAAAATACTTTGGTCACGTCAACAGACACAGTTGGCTGGAGAAAACAGTAATGGAAGGTGTGGTTCCTGGATGACGCATCAGGGGCAGACCAAGAAGAAGGTGGTTTCAAGACGTCAAGGAGACCTTGAACATGACAACAGAAGAAGTGGGAGATCTGGCTAGAGACAGATTCTTTCAGACGGGCTGTGGTGAATGTAACGTTCTGTGGGAGATCTGGCTAGAGACAGAGATTCTTTCAGACGGGCTGTGGTGAATGTAACGTTCTGTGGGAGATCTGGCTAGAGACAGAGATCCTTTCAGACGAGCTGTGGTGAATGTAACGTTCTGTGGGAGATCTGACTAGAGACAGAGATTCTTTCAGACAGGCTGTGGTGAATGTAACGTTCTGTGGGAGATCTGGCTAGAGACAGAGATTCTTTCAGACGGGCTGTGGTGAATGTAACGTTCTGTGGGAGATCTGGCTAGAGACAGAGATTCTTTCAGACAGGCTGTGTTGAATGTAACGTTCTGTGGGAGATCTGACTAGAGACAGAGATTCTTTCATACAGGCTGTGTTGAATATGACGTTTTGTGGGAGATCTGGCTAGAGGCAGATATTTTTACTTTTTTTTCATGTCTTATATTTTTAAATTAATTTGTCTAAATTCTATTTTCATGTCTTATATCTTTGGTTCATTTTTTTCAATTCTATTTTCATGTCTTATATCTTTGGTTCATTTTTCTCAATTCTATTTTCGTGACTGTATTTTTGGTTCCAAATAATTCCTCTCACAAATACCAAATAAATCCTCTCATGACATCCAAATAATTTCTGTCATGTCATCCAAATAATTCCTCTCATGACATCCAAATAATTCCTGTCATTACATCCAAATAATTCCTCTAACAACATCCAAATAATTCCTGTCATTACATCCAAATAATTCCTGTCATTACATCCAAATAATTCCTCTAACAACATCCAAATAATTCCTGTCATTACATCCAAATAATTCCTGTCATTACATCCAAATAATTCCTCTAACAACATCCAAATAATTCCTGTTATTACATCCAAATAATTCCTGTCATTACATCCAAATAATTCCTCTAACAACATCCAATTAATTCCTGTCATTACATCCAAATAATTCCTGTCATTACATCCAAATAATTCCTCTCGAGACATTCAAGTAATTCCTCTCATTACATCCATCTAATTCCTCTCACAACATCCAAATAATTCTTGTCATAACATCCAAATTGTTCCTCTTGTGACATTCAAGTAATTCCTCTCACAACATCCAAATAATTCCTGTCATTACATCCAAATAATTCCTCTCGTGACGTTCAAGTAATTCCTCTCATTACATCCAAATAATTACTCTCATGACATCCAAATAATTCCTGTCATTACATCCAAATAATTACTCTCATGACATCAAAATAATTCCTGGCATTACATCCAAATATTTCCTATCACAACATCAAAATAATTCCTCTCATTACACCCAAATAATTCCTCTCCTGACATTCAAATAATTCATGTCATTACATCCAAAGAATTCCTCTCATGACATCCAAATAATCCCTCTCATGACATCCAAATAATTCCTCTCATGACATCCAAATAATTCTTCTCACAACATCCAAATAATTCCTCTCATGACATCCAAATAATTCCTCTCACAACATCCAAATAATTCCTCTCATGACATCCAAATAATTCCTCTCACAACATCCAAATAATTCCTCTCATGACATCCAAATAGAGGTAGGGTTCTACCCCAACCGGTGGCTTCCGGGTTCACCCAGCCTCTAATGGGTACCGGATGTTTTCTGGGAAAGTAAAGCGACACGGGCGTAATACTGACCACATTACCCCAAAAATCATGTGCCGAAGGTCTGTAAAATTTATGGTCACTAACACCATATTACCTATACGCCTCTTGGCGTGACGGGGGGTACTTTACTTTTTTTTAATGACATTCAAATAATTACTCTCACAACATCCAAATAATTCCTCTCACAACATCCAAATAATTCCTCTCACATCATCCAAATAATTCCTCTCACAACATCCAAATAATTCCTCTCACAACATCCACATAATTCCTCTCATGACATCCAAATAATTACTCTCACAACATCCAAATAATTCCTCTCACAACATCCAAATAATTCCTCTCACAACATCCAAATAATTCCTCTCATGACATCCAAATAATTACTCTCACAACATCCAAAAAATTCCTCTCATGACATCCAAATAATTACTCTCACAACATCCAAATAATTCCTCTCATGACATCCAAATAATTACTCTCACAACATCCAAATAATTCCTCTCATGACATCCAAATAATTACTCTCACATCATCCAAATAATTCCTCTCATGACATCAAAATAATTACTCTCACAACATCCAAATAATTCCTCTCACAACATCCAAATAATTCCTCTCACAACATCCAAATAATTCCTCTCATGACATCCAAATAATTACTCTCACAACATCCAAATAATTCCTCTCACAACATCCAAATAATTCCTCTCCTGACATCCACATAATTACTCTCACAACATCCAAATAATTCCTCATACAGCATCCAAATAATTCCTGTCATGACATCCAAATAATTCCTCTCACAGCATCCAAATAATTCCTCTCATGACATCCAAATAATTACTCTCACAACATCCAAATAATTCCTCTCACAACATCCAAATAATTACTCTCAAAACATCCAAATAATTCCTCTCACAACATCCAAATAATTACTCTCACAATATCCAAATAATTCCTCTCCTGACATCCAAATAATTACTCTCACAACATCCAAATAATTCCTCTCATGACATCCAAATAATTCCTCTCATGACATCCAAATAATTACTCTCACATCATCCAAATAATTCCTCTCATGACATCCAAATAATTCCTCTCATATCATCCAAATAATTCCTCTCACAACATCCAAATAATTACTCTCACATCATCCAAATAATTCCTCTCATGACATCCAAATAATTCCAGAAAAATTTGTATGCATGCCGAGACATCCAATGAAGGACAGATTCCAAAATATTGCATTGGGACGACTTAAAAGAAGCAGCTTTATCCACCAAGCCAAGCGTATTAGTAGACAAACACCAGACATGCCAAGAGTTGTTAAACCCCTTCTGCCCATACCAGAACAGACTCCCTGGACAGATTCCTCTCATGACATCCAAATAATTACTCTCACATCATCCAAATAATTCCTCTCATGAAATCCAAATAATTCCTCTCCTAACATCCAAATAATTTCTCTCTTGACATCCAAATAATTACTCTCCTGACATCCAAATAATTCCTCTCCTGACATCCAAATAATTCCTCTCATGACATCAAAATAATTCCTCTCATGATATCCAAATAATTACTCTCCTGACATCCAAATAATTCCTCTCCTGACATCCAAATAATTCCTCTCCTGACATCCAAATAATTCCTCTCCTGACATCCAAATAATTCCTGTCATGACATTGAGCCAGTACCTGGCAGACAAACACCAGCGTACGGCAGACATGTCGTTAGCAAACCTCTCATCATCATCATGTGCCATACCGGATGGCGTAGGCGATCATGTCCCTCCACAATCTTCTCTCTACAGTACATCGTATCAGTTCTGTTGTTGACTGTTTTCCATGCCATGGCACCAAGCTATCCAGTATTGTCTCTCTTTGTCGGCCGCGATCTCTTTTTCCTTTTATTTTGCCAGTTGTAACCAGAATGTCACGACACACACACCGGTGTGTCACGTTATGATAAATCAAAGGTTTGCAAGGAAACCTTAATACGGGGATTAATTTCCGAATGTTAATGCGAAGCTAGGCTTAATAGCCTAGTGGCTTAGGCGCCGGGTTGCCATGTACCTGGTGGGCAGCAGGCTCGCTAATGTGGCAGGTCACATCATCATCATCAGGTGCCACGCCGGTTGGCGTAGGCGATCATCTCTCTCCACATCATTCAGTTCATCATCATCATCATCATCGTGTGCCTTCTCCGCAACGAAGGTTGGCTACCATGGATCGACATTCTACTCTGTTTCTTGCTTTGATAGTGCAGGCTGTCATAGATTGACTTGTCCATCTTTTGATGTTACTAGTCCATGTTAGTCTTGGTCTGCCTCTTTTACCTTGTATTTTCCCTTCCAATATTACTTTCAGTAGGCTGTTGTGTCTTTTAACATGCCCCAAAAATTTCATTTGTCTTGTCTTAATTGTATTTAGTAGTTCTCTTTTTATTTTCAGTTGTTTTAAAACTTCATCGTTTGTTATCTTTTGTTTCCATCCAATTCTACCTATTCTTCTATAAATCCACATTTCAAAGGCTTCAATTTTCTGTTCTGTTTTCTTGTCTAATGTCCATGTTTCTGCACCATACAGGAATATTGAGAAGATGTAACATTTTGCCATTCTTAGTTTCAGAAAGTCTCAGTTAGTGCAGTTCTTCATCATCATCAGCATCATCATGTACCCTGCCGGTTGGCGTAGGCGATCATGTCCCTCCACAATCTTCTATCTACAGTGCATCGTATCAGTTCTGTTGTTGACTGTTTTCCATGCCATGACACCAAGCTATCCATGTATTTCCTCTCTTTGTCGTCCGCGATCTCTAATTTCTTTTATTTTGCCAGTTGTAACCAAGTATTCCAACTTTCCTCTTCTCATGATGTGCCCGAAAAATGTTGATTGTTTCTTTCTGATGTTTTTTAAGAGCTCCCTTTTTGTGTTGGCCTCTTTGAGAACTTCCTCATTGGTCTTTTTATCTGTCCAGGGAACTTTCAACATTCTTCTGAGAAATCCCATCTCTGTGGCCTCTAACCGTCTTTTCATTTGTTTGTCTACTGTCCATGATTCGCTTCCATAGGTCAGAATTGGTTCTATATAGCACCGATGAACTCTCTTTCTCATTTTTGTTGACATAGATTTGTTGCATAAGATATTTTTCATTTTCTTAAATGCCATTTTGGCCTGAGCTATTCTGCTTTTTATTTCTGTGGTGCATCTCCCATCTGATGTATTATTGTGCCCAAGTATTTGAAACGTTGCACTTGTTTTAGATTTGTCTTGTTTATTTTTATGCTGCATGATGGTGATGATTGTTTCTTCGATATAACCATTACTTCTGTTTTCTTACTATTCAGACTGAGGCCTTTCTTGTTGCTTTCTTCTACTATTATGTCTATCATTTCTTGTAGTTCGTTCTCTGTCTCTGCTATTAAGACTGTGTCATCCGCATATCGCAAATTATTTATGTTGTGACCGTTGACTTCAATTCCTTTTTTGTCTACTATTGATCTCATAATATATTCGCTGTAAAGTGAAAACAAATCCGGCGACAGAACACAGCCTTGTCTGACTCTTTGCTTTATATATTGGAATTGTCCTGTTTGGTTGTTAATTCGTATAGCTGTTGTTTGTCGCCAGTATATGTTTTTTATGATTCGCAGATCCTTGCCATCACTGTTTAATTTCTCCAGCATATTGATTATTTCCACATGCTTTACTTTGTCAAATGCTTTCGTGTAGTCTATAAACCACATTTATAGATCTTTCTTTACCTCTATAGATCTTTCTATCTATGTCCTTAAGATGTATATTGCATTATTGGTGCCCTTTCCTTCCACAAATCCACATTGTTCCTCACTTATTTCTGGTTTTATTTTGTTCCTTACACGTCTCATGATTATTCTTAGTAATATTTTAGTCATCTGGCTCATGAGACTAATAGTGCGATGGTCTTCACAATCAGTGGCGCCTGACTTCTTCGGTATGGCTACAAAGATAGATTTTAGTAGATCTTCGGGTATGTGTCCAGTGTTATATATGTCATTGAGTAATTTTGTTATGACGTGTACTCCCAACTCTCCTAATGCATTTATCTCTTCGATTGTTATATTGTCAGGACCTGGAGCTTTGCCTCTTTTCATGTGTTGAACTGCGTCCTCCACTTCACTCTGCATTATTGGTGGTCATGTGTCTTCATTTGAATTGTTTAATTCTGGTCTTTCATCATCATAGAGTTGACTGATATATTCTGTCCATCTTTCCATTGTCTTCTCCTGTCCCATTATTATATTTCCTTCCTTTGATTTCACACATCCTGAAACTTTTACTCTTTTCTACGTCAACAGTCCTTCATACATTGTCATAATTTCAGTCTGTGATCTTTTATTACGCCATTTGGATAAGTTGTTCTATATTTGTTCTCTTGGTTTTCCTCTGCTCTTCTTTCCATTCATTCTGCCAGTTGTTATAGTATTCTCAAAGCCTTCTTTTCACACGCCCAATAAATGTAGATTGTCTCTTCCTTATGATTTTGATGATATTTCTGGTTTCTCCAGCTCGTTTCAAACATTCCTCATTTGTCATTTTTGCTGTCCATGGAATTCGTAACATTCTTCTGATAAACCACATCTCAGCTGCCTCTAATGTTCTCTGTGTTCTCTTACTTATCGTCCATGACTCACTTCTGATAAACCACATCTCAGCTGTCTCTAATGTTCTCTGTGTTCTCTTACTTATCGTCCATGACTCACTTCTGATAAACCACATCTCAGCTGCCTCTAATGTTCTCTGTGTTCTCTTACTTATCGTCCATGACTCACTTCTGATAAACCACATCTCAGCTGTCTCTAATGTTCTCTGTGTTGTCTTACTTATCCTCCATGACTCACTTCTGATAAACCACATCTCAGCTGCCTCTAATGTTCTCTGTGTTCTCTTACTTATCCTCCATGACTCACTTCTGATAAACCACATCTCAGCTGCCTCTAATGTTCTCTGTGTTCTCTTACTTATCGTCCATGACTCACTTCTGATAAACCACATCTCAGCTGTCTCTAATGTTCTCTGTGTTCTCTTACTTATCGTCCATGACTCACTTCTGATAAACCACATCTCAGCTGCCTCTAATGTTCTCTGTGTTCTCTTACTTATCGTCCATGACTCACTTCTGATAAACCACATCTCAGCTGCCTCTAATGTTCTCTGTGTTCTCTTACTTATCCTCCATGACTCACTTCTGATAAACCACATCTCAGCTGCCTCTAATGTTCTCTGTGTTCTCTTACTTATCCTCCATGACTCACTTCTGATAAACCACATCTCAGCTGCCTCTAATGTTCTCTGTGTTCTCTTACTTATCCTCCATGACTCACTTCTGATAAACCACATCTCAGCTGCCTCTAATGTTCTCTGTGTTCTCTTACTTATCCTCCATGACTCACTTCTGATAAACCACATCTCAGCTGCCTCTAATGTTCTCTGTGTTCTCTTACTTATCCTCCATGACTCACTTCTGATAAACCACATCTCAGCTGCCTCTAATGTTCTCTGTGTTCTCTTACTTATCCTCCATGACTCACTTCTGATAAACCACATCTCAGCTGCCTCTAATGTTCTCTGTGTTCTCTTACTTATCCTCCATGACTCACTTCCATATAGTAGAGCAGGTTCGATGTAGCACTTTAGGACACGTTTTCTAACATTTGTTACATAGGATGTTTTTTATTCCATAGAATTCTTTGCTTGTTCTATTCTGTCTTTCCTTGTCCTATTATGTCTTTGCTTGTCCTACTCTGTCTTTGCTTGTCCTATTCTGTCTTTGCTTGTTCTATTCTGTCTTTGCTTGTTATATTATGTCTTTGCTTGTCCTATTCTGTCTTTACTTGTCCTATTCTGTCTTTGCTTGTCCTATTCTGTCTTTACTTGTCCTATTCTGTCTTTGCTTGTCCTATTCTGTCTTTACTTGTTCTATTCTGTCTTTGCTTGTCCTATTCTCTCTTTACTTGTTCTATTCTGTCTTTGCTTGTCAAATTCTCTCTTTACTTGTCCTATTCTGTCTTTACTTGTCCTATTCTGTCTTTACTTGTCCTATTCTCTCTTTACTTGTCCTATTCTGTCTTTACTTGTCCTATTCTGTCTTTGCTTGTCCTATTCTCTCTTTACATGTCCTATTCTGTCTTTGCTTGTCCTATTCTGTCTTTACTTGTCCTATTCTCTCTTTACTTGTCCTATTCTGTCTTTGCTTGTCCTATTCTGACTTTGCTTGTTCTATTCTGTCTTTGCATGTCATATTCTGTCTTTGCTTGTTCTATTCTGTCTTTGCTTGTTATATTATGTCTTTGCTTGTCCTATTCTGTCTTTACTTGTCCTATTCTGTCTTTGCTTGTCCTATTCTGTCTTTACTTGTCCTATTCTGTCTTTGCTTGTCCTATTCTGTCTTTACTTGTTCTATTCTGTCTTTGCTTGTCCTATTCTCTCTTTACTTGTTCTATTCTGTCTTTGCTTGTCAAATTCTCTCTTTACTTGTCCTATTCTGTCTTTACTTGTCATATTCTGTCTTTACTTGTCCTATTCTCTCTTTACTTGTCCTATTCTGTCTTTACTTGTCCTATTCTGTCTTTGCTTGTCCTATTCTCTCTTTACATGTCCTATTCTGTCTTTGCTTGTCCTATTCTGTCTTTACTTGTCCTATTCTCTCTTTACTTGTCCTATTCTGTCTTTACTTGTCCTATTCTGACTTTGCTTGTTCTATTCTGTCTTTGCATGTCATATTCTGTCTTTGCTTGTCCTATTCTGTCTTTCCTTGTATTATTTTTTTTTGCTTGTCCTATTCTGTCTTTGCATGTCCTATTCTGTCTTTACTTGTCCTATTCTCTCTTTACTTGTCCTATTCTGCCTTTGCTTGTCCTATTCTCTCTTTACTTGTCCTATTCTGTCTTTGCTTGTTGTATTCTGTCTTTGCATGTCCTATTCTGTCTTTGCTTGTCCTATTCTGTCTTTGCATGTCCTATTCTGTCTTTGCTTGTCCTATTCTGTCTTTCCTTGTCCTATTCTGTCTTTGCTTGTCCTATTCTGTCTTTGAATGTCCTATTCTGTCTTTACTTGTCCTATTCTCTCTTCACTTGTCCTATTCTGTCTTTGCTTGTCCTATTCTCTCTTTACTTGTCCTATTCTGTCTTTGCTTGTTGTATTCTGTCTTTGCATGTCCTTTTCTGTCTTTGCTTGTCCTATTCTGTCTTTGCTTGTCCTATTCTGTCTTTACTTGTCCTATTCTGTCTTTTCTTGTCCTATTCTGTCTTTGCATGTCCTATTCTCTCTTTACTTGTTCTATTCTGTCTTTGCTTGTCCTATTCTCTCTTTACTTGTCCTATTCTGTCTTTGCTTGTCCTATTCTGTCTTTGCTTGCCCTATTCTCTCTTTAATTGGCCTATTCTGTCTTTGCTTGTCCTATTCTGTCTTTACTTGTCCTATTCTCTCTTTACTTGTCCTATTCTCTCTTTACTTGTCCTATTCATTCTTTGCTTGCCCTATTCTCTCTTTACTTTTCCTATTCTGTCTTTGCTTGCCCTATTCTCTCTTTACTTGTCCTATTCTGTCTTTACTTGTCCTATTCTCTCTTTACTTGTCCTATTCTGTCTTTACTTGTCCTATTCTCTCTTTACTTGTCCTATTCTCTCTTTACTTGTCCTATTCTGTCTTTGCTTGTCCTATTCTGTCTTTACTTGTCCTATTCTGTCTTTACTTGTCCTATTCTCTCTTTACTTGTCCTATTCATTCTTTGCTTGCCCTATTCTCTCTTTACTTGTCCTATTCTCTCTTTACTTGCCCTATTCTCTCTTTACTTGCCCTATTCTGTCTTTACTTGTCCTATTCTCTCTTTACTTGTCCTATTCTGTCTTTACTTGTCCTATTCTCTCTTTACTTGTCCTATTCTGTCTTTGCTTGTCCTATTCTGTCTTTGCTTGCCCTATTCTCTCTTTACTTGTCCTATTCTGTCTTTACTTGTCATATTCTCTCTTTACTTGTCCTATTCTGTCTTTGCTTGTCCTATTCTGTCTGTGCTTGCCCTATTCTCTCTTTACTTGTCCTATTCTGTCTTTACTTGTCCTATTCTCTCTTTACTTGTCATATTCTGTCTTTGCTTGCACTATTCTCTCTTTACTTGTCCTATTCTGTCTTTACTTGTCCTATTCTGTCTTTGCATGTCCTATTCTGTCTTTGCTTGCCTTATTCTGTCTTTGCTTGTCCTATTCTGTCTTTGCTTGTCCTATTCTGTCTTTACTTGTCCTATTCTCTCTTTACTTGTCCTATTCTGTCTTTCCTTGTCCTATTCTGTCTTTGCTTGCCCTATTCTGTCTTTGCTTGTCCTATTCTCTCTTTACTTGTCCTATTCTGTCTTTCCTTGTCCTATTCTGTCTTTGCTTGCCCTATTCTGTCTTTCCTTGTCCTATTCTGTCTTTGCTTGCCCTATTCTGTCTTTGCTTGTCCTATTCTCTCTTTACTTGTCCTATTCTCTCTTTACTTGTCCTATTCTCTCTTTACTTGTCCTATTCTGTCTTTCCTTTTACTATTCTGTCTTTGCTTGCCTTGATCTCTCTTTACTTGTCCTATTCTGTCTTTGCTTGTCCTATTCTGTCTTTACTTGTCCTATTCTGTCTTTGCTTGTCCTATTCTGTCTTTACTTGTCCTATTCTGTCTTTACTTGTCCTATTCTGTCTTTGCTTGTCCTATTCTGTCTTTGCTTGTCCTATTCTGTCTTTACTTATCCTATTCTGTTTTTACTTGTTATATTCTGACTTTACTTGTCCTATTCTGTCTTTACTTGTCCTATTCTGTCTTTACTTGTCCTATTCTGTCTTTACTTGTCCTATTCTGTCTTTATTTGTCCTATTCTGTCTTTACTTGCCCTATTCAGTCTTTGCTTGTCCTATTCTGTCTTTACTTGTCCTATTCTGTCTTTACTTGCCCTATTCTATCTTTGCTTGTCCTATTCTGTCTTTTCTTGTCCTATTCTGTCATTACTTGTCCTATTCTCTCTTTACTTGTCCTATTGTGTCTTTGCTTGTCCTATTCATTCTTTATTCGTCCTATTCTGTCTTTGTTTGTCCTATTCTGTCTTTGCTTGTCATATTCTGTCTTTGCTTGTCATATTCTGTCTTTGCTTGTCATATTCTGTCTTTGCTTGTCCTATTCTGTCTTTGCTTGTCATATTCTGTCTTTGCTTGTCATATTCTGTCTTTGCTTGTCCTATTCTGTCTTTGCTTGTCCTATTCTGTCTTTGCTTGTCATATTCTGTCTTTGCTTGTCCTATTCTGTCTTTGCTTGTCATATTCTGTCTTTGCTTGTTCTATTCTGTCTTTGCATGTCCTATTCTGTCTTTGCTTGTCATATTCTGTCTTTGCTTGTCCTATTCTGTCTTTGCTTGTCCTATTCTGTCTATGCATGTTCTATTCTGTCTTTACTTTTCATATTCTGTCTTTGCTTGTCCTATTCTGTCTTTGCTTGTCATATTCTGTCTTTGCATGTCCTATTCTGTCTTTGCTTGTCCTATTCTCTCTTTACTTGTCCTATTCTGTCTTTGCTTGTCCTATTCTGTCTTTGCTTGTCCTATTCTGTCTGTGCTTGTCATATTCTGTCTTTGCTTGTCCTATTCTGTCTTTGCTTGTCTTATTCTGTTTTTGCATGTTCTATTCTGTCTTTGCTTGTCATATTCTGTCTTTGCTTGTCCTATTCTGACTTTGCTTGTCATATTCTGTCTTTGCTTGTTCTTTTCTGTCTTTGCATGTCCTATTCTGTCTTTGCTTGTCATATTCTGTCTTTGCATGTCCTATTCTGTCTTTGCTTGTCATATTCTGTCTTTACTTGTCCTATTCTGACTTTGCATGTCCTATTCTGTCTTTCCTTGTCCTATTCTGTCTTTGCTTGTCCTATTCTGTTTTTGCTTGTCATATTCTGTCTTTGCTTGTCCTATTCTGTCTTTTCTTGTTCTATTCTGTCTTTGCTTATCCTATTCTGTCTTTGCATGCCCTATTTTGTCTTTCATTGTCCTATTCTATCTTTGCTTGTCCTAGTATGTCTCTGCTTGTCCTATTCTGTCTTTACTTGTCCTATTCTGTCTTTGCTTGTCATATTCTGTCTTTGCTTGTCCTATTCTGTCTTTACTTGTCCTATTCTGTCTTTGCTTGTCCTATTCTGTCTTTACTTGTCCTATTCTGTCTTTGCTTGTCCTATTCTGTCGTTACTTGTCCTATTCTGTCTTTGCTTGTCCTATTCTGTCTTTACTTGTTCTATTCTGTCTTTGCTTGTCATATTCTCTCTTTACTTGTTCTATTCTGGCTTTGCTTGTCCTATTCTCTCTTTACTTGTCCTATTATGTCTTTACTTGTCCTATTCTGTCTTTACTTGTCCTATTCTCTCTTTACTTGTCCTATTCTGTCTTTACTTGTCCTATTCTGTCTTTGCTTGCCCTGTTCTCTCTTTACTTGTCCTATTCTGTCTTTGCTTGTCCTATTCTCTCTTTTACTTGTCCTATTCTGTCTTTGCTTGCCCTATTCTCTCTTTACTTGTCCTATTCTGTCTTTGCTTGTCCTATTCTCTCTTTACTTGTCCTATTCTGTCTTTACTTGTCCTATTCTCTCTTTACTTGTCCTATTCTGTCTTTACTTGTCCTATTCTGTCTTTGCTTGCCCTATTCTCTCTTTACTTGTCCTATTCTGTCTTTGCTTGTCCTATTCTCTCTTTACTTGTCCTATTCTGTCTTTGCTTGTCCTACTCTGCCTTTACTTGTCCTATTCTGTCTTTACTTATCCTATTCTGTCTTTGCTTGTCCTATTCTCTCTTTACTTGTCCTATTGTGTCTTTGCTTGTTCTATTCTGTCTTTGCATGTCCTATTCTGTCTTTGCTTGTCACATTCTGTCTTTGCATGTCCTATTCTGTCTTTGCTTGTCATATTCTGTCTTTGCTTGTGCTATTCTATCTTTGCATGTCCTTTTCTGTCTTTGCTTGTCATATTCTGTCTTTGCTTGTCATATTCTGTCTTTGCTTGTCCTATTCTGTCTTTACTTGTCCTATTCTGTCTTTACTTGTCCTATTCTCTCTTTACTTGTCCTATTCTGTCTTTACTTGTCCTATTCTCTCTTTACTTGTCCTATTCTCTCTTTACTTGTCCTATTCTGTCTTTCCTTGTCCTATTCTGTCTTTGCTTGCCCTATTCTGTCTTTCCTTGTCCTATTCTGTCTTTGCTTGCCCTATTCTGTCTTTGCTTGTCCTATTCTCTCTTTACTTGTCCTATTCTCTCTTTACTTGTCCTATTCTCTCTTTACTTGTCCTATTCTGTCTTTCCTTGTACTATTCTGTCTTTGCTTGCCTTGTTCTCTCTTTACTTGTCCTATTCTGTCTTTGCTTGTCCTATTCTGTCTTTACTTGTCCTATTCTGTCTTTGCTTGTCCTATTCTGTCTTTACTTGTCCTATTCTGTCTTTACTTGTCCTATTCTGTCTTTGCTTGTCCTATTCTGTCTTTGCTTGTCCTATTCTGTCTTTACTTATCCTATTCTGTTTTTACTTGTTATATTCTGACTTTACTTGTCCTATTCTGTCTTTACTTGTCCTATTCTGTCTTTACTTGTCCTATTCTGTCTTTACTTGTCCTATTCTGTCTTTATTTGTCCTATTCTGTCTTTATTTGCCCTATTCAGTCTTTGCTTGTCCTATTCTGTCTTTACTTGTCCTATTCTGTCTTTACTTGCCCTATTCTATCTTTGCTTGTCCTATTCTGTCTTTTCTTGTCCTATTCTGTCATTACTTGTCCTATTCTCTCTTTACTTGTCCTATTGTGTCTTTGCTTGTCCTATTCATTCTTTATTCGTCCTATTCTGTCTTTGTTTGTCCTATTCTGTCTTTGCTTGTCATATTCTGTCTTTGCTTGTCATATTCTGTCTTTGCTTGTCATATTCTGTCTTTGCTTGTCCTATTCTGTCTTTGCTTGTCATATTCTGTCTTTGCTTGTCATATTCTGTCTTTGCTTGTCCTATTCTGTCTTTGCTTGTCATATTCTGTCTTTGCTTGTCCTATTCTGTCTTTGCTTGTCATATTCTGTCTTTGCTTGTCCTATTCTGTCTTTGCTTGTCATATTCTGTCTTTGCTTGTTCTATTCTGTCTTTGCATGTCCTATTCTGTCTTTGCTTGTCATATTCTGTCTTTGCTTGTCCTATTCTGTCTTTGCTTGTCCTATTCTGTCTTTGCATGTTCTATTCTGTCTTTACTTTTCATATTCTGTCTTTGCTTGTCCTATTCTGTCTTTGCTTGTCATATTCTGTCTTTGCATGTCCTATTCTGTCTTTGCTTGTCCTATTCTCTCTTTACTTGTCCTATTCTGTCTTTGCTTGTCCTATTCTGTCTTTGCTTGTCCTATTCTGTCTGTGCTTGTCATATTCTGTCTTTGCTTGTCCTATTCTGTCTTTGCTTGTCTTATTCTGTTTTTGCATGTTCTATTCTGTCTTTGCTTGTCATATTCTGTCTTTGCTTGTCCTATTCTGACTTTGCTTGTCATATTCTGTCTTTGCTTGTTCTTTTCTGTCTTTGCATGTCCTATTCTGTCTTTGCTTGTCATATTCTGTCTTTGCATGTCCTATTCTGTCTTTGCTTGTCATATTCTGTCTTTACTTGTCCTATTCTGACTTTGCATGTCCTATTCTGTCTTTCCTTGTCCTATTCTGTCTTTGCTTGTCCTATTCTGTTTTTGCTTGTCATATTCTGTCTTTGCTTGTCCTATTCTGTCTTTTCTTGTTCTATTCTGTCTTTGCTTATCCTATTCTGTCTTTGCATGCCCTATTTTGTCTTTCATTGTCCTATTCTATCTTTGCTTGTCCTAGTATGTCTCTGCTTGTCCTATTCTGTCTTTACTTGTCCTATTCTGTCTTTGCTTGTCATATTCTGTCTTTGCTTGTCCTATTCTGTCTTTACTTGTCCTATTCTGTCTTTGCTTGTCCTATTCTGTCTTTACTTGTCCTATTCTGTCTTTGCTTGTCCTATTCTGTCGTTACTTGTCCTATTCTGTCTTTGCTTGTCCTATTCTGTCTTTACTTGTTCTATTCTGTCTTTGCTTGTCATATTCTCTCTTTACTTGTTCTATTCTGGCTTTGCTTGTCCTATTCTCTCTTTACTTGTCCTATTATGTCTTTACTTGTCCTATTCTGTCTTTACTTGTCCTATTCTCTCTTTACTTGTCCTATTCTGTCTTTACTTGTCCTATTCTGTCTTTGCTTGCCCTGTTCTCTCTTTACTTGTCCTATTCTGTCTTTGCTTGTCCTATTCTCTCTTTACTTGTCCTATTCTGTCTTTACTTGTCCTATTCTCTCTTTACTTGTCCTATTCTGTCTTTACTTGTCCTATTCTGTCTTTGCTTGCCCTATTCTCTCTTTACTTGTCCTATTCTGTCTTTGCTTGTCCTATTCTCTCTTTACTTGTCCTATTCTGTCTTTGCTTGTCCTACTCTGCCTTTACTTGTCCTATTCTGTCTTTACTTATCCTATTCTGTCTTTGCTTGTCCTATTCTCTCTTTACTTGTACTATTCTGTCTTTGCTTGTTCTATTCTGTCTTTGCATGTCCTATTCTGTCTTTGCTTGTCACATTCTGTCTTTGCATGTCCTATTCTGTCTTTGCTTGTCATATTCTGTCTTTGCTTGTGCTATTCTATCTTTGCATGTCCTTTTCTGTCTTTGCTTGTCATATTCTGTCTTTGCTTGTCATATTCTGTCTTTGCTTGTCCTATTCTGTCTTTACTTGTCCTATTCTGTCTTTGCTTGTCCTATTCTGTCTTTACTTGTCCTATTCTGTCTTTGCTTGTCCTATTCTGTCTTTACTTGTCCTATTCTGTCTTTACTTGCCCTATTCTGTCTTTACTTGTCCTATTCTGTCTTTACTTGTCCTATTCTGTCTTTATTTGTCCTTTTCTGTCTTTACTTGCCCTATTCTGTCTTTGATTGTCCTATTCTGTCTTTACTTGTCCTATTCTGCCTTTACTTGTCCTATTCTGTCTTTACTTGTCCTATTCTGTCTTTATTTGTCCTATTCTGTCTTTACTTGCCCTATTCTGTCTTTGCTTGTCCTATTCTGTCTTTACTTGTCCTATTCTGTCTTTGCTTGCCCTATTCTCTCTTTACTTGTCCTATTCTGTCTTTGCTTGTCCTATTCTCTCTTTACTTGTCCTATTCTGTCTTTGCTTGTCCTACTCTGCCTTTACTTGTCCTATTCTGTCTTTACTTATCCTATTCTGTCTTTGCTTGTCCTATTCTCTCTTTACTTGTCCTATTCTGTCTTTGCTTGTTCTATTCTGTCTTTGCATGTCCTATTCTGTCTTTGCTTGTCACATTCTGTCTTTGCATGTCCTATTCTGTCTTTGCTTGTCATATTCTGTCTTTGCTTGTGCTATTCTGTCTTTGCATGTCCTTTTCTGTCTTTGCTTGTCATATTCTGTCTTTGCTTGTCATATTCTGTCTTTGCTTGTCCTATTCTGTCTTTACTTGTCCTATTCTGTCTTTGCTTGTCCTATTCTGTCTTTACTTGTCCTATTCTGTCTTTGCTTGTCCTATTCTGTCTTTACTTGTCCTATTCTGTCTTTACTTGCCCTATTCTGTCTTTACTTGTCCTATTCTGTCTTTACTTGTCCTATTCTGTCTTTATTTGTCCTATTCTGTCTTTACTTGCCCTATTCTGTCTTTGATTGTCCTATTCTGTCTTTACTTGTCCTATTCTGCCTTTACTTGTCCTATTCTGTCTTTACTTGTCCTATTCTGTCTTTATTTGTCCTATTCTGTCTTTACTTGCCCTATTCTGTCTTTGCTTGTCCTATTCTGTCTTTACTTGTCCTATTCTGTCTTTACTTGTCCTATTCTGTCTTTACTTGTCCTATTCTCTCTTTACTTGCCCTATTCTGTCTTTGCTTGTCCTATTCTGTCTTTTCTTGTCCTATTCTGTCATTACTTGTCCTATTCTGTCTTTACTTGTCCTATTCTCTCTTTACTTGTCCTATTGTGTCTTTGCTTGTCCTATTCTGTCTTTATTAGTCCTATTCTGTCTTTGTTTGTCCAATTCTGTCTTTGCTTGTCATATTCTGTCTTTGCTTGTCATATTCTGTCTTTACTTGTCCTATTCTGTCTTTGCTTGTAATATTCTGTCTTTTCTTGTCATATTCTGTCTTTGCTTGTCATATTCTGTCTTTGCTTGTCCTATTCTGTCTTTGCTTGTCCTATTCTGTCTTTGCTTGTCATATTCTGTCTTTGCTTGTCCTATTCTGTCTTTGCTTGTCATATTCTGTCTTTGCTTGTTCTATTCTGTCTTTGCATGTCCTTTTCTGTCTTTGCTTGTCATATTCTGTCTTTGCTTGTCCTATTCTGTCTTTGCTTGTCATATTTTGTCTTTACTTGTCCTATTCTGTCTTAGCTTGTCCTATTCTGTCTTTACTTGTCCTATTCTGTCTTTACTTGTCCTATTCTGTCTTTACTTGTCCTATTCTGTCTTTACTTGTCCTATTCTGTCTTTGCTTGCCCTATTCTGATTCTAACTTCTACAGTCCATCTGCCATCTTATGTTATTATTGATCCAAGGTGGTTTTTTTTGTGTATATTTGTTTGTATATTTGTGTGTATATTGTTTGTATATTTGTATGTATATTTGTTTGTATATTTGATTGTATATTTGTTTGTATTATATTTGTTTGTATATTGTTTGTATATTTATTTGTTTATTTGTTTGTATATTTGTTTGTATATTTGTTTGTTTATTTTATGTATATTTGTTTGTATATTTGTTTGTATATTTGTTTGTATATTTGTTTGTATATTTGTTTGTATATTTGTTTGTATATTTGTTTGTATATTTGTTTGCCTGGTTTGTGCCAAGTCCCGAGAAACTTTTATTTTTTCGTGAATAAAACTTGTTTATATTTCTCACACGGGCAGTCACAGAAAAATGTGTCCTACTGCCGCCGCCATGCAGGCAGATTTTCTCCGACATCAGAGGAACTCTTATATTTTTATCGTCAACAGCTCTATTGTTTTGGCTAAAATTTTCCCCGGTAGCGACCATTTTGGCCTACTCTTTTGGATTTCCATTTGTCAAGGGTTCTTTAACGTGTGCATAATGCACACGGGACCTCCCGTTTTTCGCCGTTTTTTGAGAGGGTTGGACATGGGATCTCACTACACAGAGAGGGTTAGACATGGGATCTCACTACACAGAGAGGGTTAGACATGGGATCTCACTACAAGAGAGGGTTAGACATGGGATCTCACTACACAGAGAGGGTTAGACATGGGATCTCACTACAAGAGAGGGTTAGACATGGGATCTCACTACAAGAGAGGGTTAGACATGGGATCTCACTACACAGAGAGGGTTAGACATGGGATCTCACTACACAGAGAGGGTTAGACATGGGATCTCACTACACAAAGAGGGTTAGACATGGGATCTCACTACACAGAGAGGGTTAGACATGGGATCTCACTACACAGAGAGGGTTAGACATGGGATCTCACTACACAGAGAGGGTTAGACATGGGATCTCACTACACAGAGAGGGTTAGACATGGGATCTCACTACACAGAGAGGGTTAGACATGGGATCTCACTACACAGAGAGGGTTAGACATGGGATCTCACTACAAGAGAGGGTTAGACATGGGATCTCACTACAAGAGAGGGTTAGACATGGGATCTCACTACACATAGAGGGTTAGACGTGGGATCTCACTACCTAGAGAGGGTTAGACATGGGATCTCATTACACAGAGAGGGTTAGACATGTGATCTCACTACCTAGAGAGGGTTAGACATGGGATCTCACTACACAGAGAGGGTTAGACATGGGATCTCACTACACAGAGAGGGTTAGACATGGGATCTCACTACAAGAGAGGGTTAGACATGGGATCTCACTACAAGAGAGGGTTAGACATGGGATCTCACTACACAGAGAGGGTTAGACATGGGATCTCACTACACAGAGAGGGTTAGACATGGGATCTCACTACAAGAGAGGGTTAGACATGGGATCTCACTACAAGAGAGGGTTAGACATGGGATCTCACTACACAGAGAGGGTTAGACATGGGATCTCACTACAAGAGAGGGTTAGACATGGGATCTCACTACAAGAGAGGGTTAGACATGGGATCTCACTACACAGAGAGGGTTAGACATGGGATCTCACTACAAGAGAGGGTTAGACATGGGATCTCACTACACAGAGAGGGTTAGACATGGGATCTCACTACACAGAGAGGGTTAGACATGGGATCTCACTACAAGAGAGGGTTAGACATGGGATCTCACTACAAGAGAGGGTTAGACATGGGATCTCACTACACAGAGAGGGTTAGACATGGGATCTCACTACACAGAGAGGGTTAGGCATGGGATCTCACTACACAGAGAGGGTTAGACATGGGATCTCACTACACAGAGAGGGTTAGACATGGGATCTCACTACACAGAGAGGGTTAGACATGGGATCTCACTACCCAGAGAGGGTTAGACATGGGATCTCATTACACAGAGAGGGTTAGACATGTGATCTCACTACACAAAGAGGGTTAGACATGGGATCTCACTACACAGAGAGGGTTAGACGTGGGATCTCACTACCTAGAGAGGGTTAGACATGGGATCTCATTACACAGAGAGGGTTAGACATGTGATCTCACTACCTAGAGAGGGTTAGACATGGGATCTCACTACCCAGAGAGGGTTAGACATGGGATCTCACTACCCAGATAGGGTTAGACATGGGATCTCACTACCCAGAGAGGGTTAGACATGGGATCTCACTACCCAGAGACCAGGGGAGAGTAAAGCCATCAAGAAACCAGGAATTCCATTTTTGTGGTATCCCACCGACTGGTGAGAATCGAACCCTAGACTTTCTTGTTTGGAGACTGACGTCTTGCCTATAGTTCGTCCCGTCCACTACTGAACATATAAATGACATCTGCAGCTGTCTGTTAACTCAACCACACATATTTCAGATAAACGTCAACAGTAAGGTTTTCATGTTTTTTTAAGAGAAAGTTTGTCATATTTGCAAATTTTGGTTTCATGCTCAACAGAGAAAGTGATAATAGCCAGTCAGCGAACGGTCATGTTGTATGTAGCTATATAAGGTATGTCAGGATGTAGCAATATAAGGTCTGTCAGGATGTAGCAATATTATATCTGTCAGGATGTAGCAATATAAGGTCTGTCAGGATGTAGCAATATTATATCTGTCAGGATGTAGCAATATTATCTCTGTCAGGATGTAGCAATATTAAGTCTGTCAGGATGTAGCAATATTAACTTTCTCAGACTGTAGCAATAAGACAAGCAGTATAGACTATAAATCCGCGAGCCTCAAACCTTTTCAACTATCTAGGGGTCCTAACCTTTAACCACAAATGACAGTGTTAGCACCTTCCACCGACAATATAAAACATTAACAACCATATTAGAGCCACATCTGAACGCCATATTGAACATGTTATATTGACTGTGGAGGTCAATGATCCAACGTTTTGGCTGGACATAGATCGTTGTTGTTATTGACAAACAAAGATGGCTGAACTTACATTGTGATATTTGTATCCTGTAACAAAGTCAACGAATGGCGTATATCTTCCCCCGATATGATTCGCAGATCTATCGGCCCGGACGTTTCCCTCCAGAATGATAATCATTGATTATTGTTTGTCTCCAGTGAGAAGGCTTGTTTCATGCTCATGAGGTCTCAAAATCTAGGCCCAAGTTTGGAAATTGCTATTCTAATCTCTCTCTCAACGCCTACATGTGATCTCCAAATCTGGGCCCAAGCTTGGAAATTGCTATTCTAATCTCTCTCTCTCTCTCTCAACGCCCACATGTGATCTCCAAATCTGGGCCCAAGCTTGGAAATTGCTATTCTAATCTCTCTCTCTCTCTCTCTCTCTCTCTCTCTCTCTCTCTCTCAACGCCTACATGTGATCTCCAAATCTGGGCCCAAGCTTGGAAATTGCTATTCTAATCTCTCTCTCTCTCTCAACGCCCACATGTGATCTCCAAATCTGGGCCCAAGCTTGGAAATTGCTATTCTAATCTCTCTCTCTCTCTCTCTCTCTCTCTCTCTCTCTCTCTCTCTCTCTCAACGCCTACATGTGATCTCCAAATCTGGGCCCAAGCTTGGAAATTGCTATTCTAATCTCTCTCTCTCTCTCAACGCCCACATGTGATCTCCAAATCTGGGCCCAAGCTTGGAAATTGCTATTCTAATCTCTCTCTCTCTCTCTCTCTCTCTCTCTCTCTCTCTCTCTCTCTCTCAACGCCTACATGTGATCTCCAAATCTGGGCCCAAGCTTGGAAATTGCTATTCTAATCTCTCTCTCTCTCTCTCTCTCAACGCCTACATGTGATCTCCAAATCTGGGCCCAAGCTTGGAAATTGCTATTCTAATCTCTCTCTCTCTCTCTCTCTCTCTCTCTCTCTCTCTCTCAACGCCCACATGTGATCTCCAAATCTGGGCCCAAGCTTGGAAATTGCTATTCTAATCTCTCTCTCTCTCTCTCTCTCTCTCTCTCTCTCTCTCTCTCAACGCCCACATGTGATTTCTATTTGGTTTCGATGCCAATGTTGAAACCCCGGTCTCACACAAGTTGGTAGTCGCTACAGGAGTTACAACTTGTAGGACCTTCTAGTCTACTTCTGGCTGTTCTTGTTTGACAAAGCTCCAATGACAAGAGGGAAAGAGAGATCTCGGGCGACATAGAGAAATGAGAGAGCTCAACATTGTGGTAGAACAGTGGCGGTGTTGATGAGTTGGGCTGTGTTGGTCGAGGTTTGTGGAGAAACATGGCACGGCACTTGATAATGATGATGTCCGCGGAGACCCTGGCACCTTGGCTCGGCGGGAAAAGGTTTGACGACATCAACATTGGGATGTGACCATCAACTTAGGGATGTGACCATCAACTTTCGGATGTTACCATCAACTTTCGGATGTTACCATCAACTTTCGGATGTTACCATCAACTTTCGGATGTTACCATCAACATTGGGATGTTACCATCAACATTGGGAAGTTACATTAAATTTTGGGATGTTACCATCAACATTGGAAGGTTACCATCAACATTGGGAGGTTACCATCAACATTGGGATGTTACCATCAACGTTGGGAGGTTACCATCAACATTGGGAGGTTACCATCAACATTGGGAGGTTACCATCAACGTTGGGAGGTTACCTTCAACATTACGATGTTACCATCAACATTGGGAGGTTACCATCAACTTTCGGATGTTACCATCAACATTGGGATGTTACCATCAACATTGGGAAGTTACAATAAATTTTGGGATGTTACCATCAAAATTGGAAGGTTACCATCAACATTGGGAGGTTACCATCAACATTGGGAGGTTACCATCAACGTTGGGAGGTTACCATCAACATTGGGAGGTTACCATCAACATTGGGAGGTTACCATCAACGTTGGGAGGTTACCATCAACGTTGGGAGGTTACCATCAACGTTGGGAGGTTACCATCAACGTTGGGAGGTTACCATCAACGTTGGGAGGTTACCATCAACATTGGGAGGTTACCATCAACATTGGGAGGTTACCATCAACGTTGGGAGGTTACCATCAACATTGGGAGGTTACCATCAACATTGGGAGGTTACCATCAACGTTGGGAGGTTACCATCAACGTTGGGAGGTTACCATCAACGTTGGGAGGTTACCATCAACATTGGGAGGTTACCATCAACGTTGGGAGGTTACCATCAACATTGGGAAGTTACCATCAACGTTGGGATGTTACCATCAACGTTGGGAGGTTACCATCAACATTGGGAGGTTACCATCAACATTGGGAGGTTACCATCAACGTTGGGAGGTTACCATCAACATTGGGGGGGGGTTACCATCAACATTGGCAGGTTACCATCAGCATTGGCAGGTTACCATCAACATTGGCAGGTTACCATCAACGTTGGGAGGTTACCATCAACATTGGGATGTTACCATCAACATTGGGAGGTTACCATCAAAATTGGCAGGTTACCATCAACATTGGGGGGTTACCATCAACATTGGCAGGTTACCATCAACATTGGGAGGTTACCATCAACATTGGGCGGTTACCATCAACATTGGCAGGTTACCATCAACATTGGCAGGTTACCATCAACATTGGGAAGTTACCATCAACATTGAGATGTTACCATCAACATTGGGAGGTTACCATCAACATTGAGAGGTTACCATCAACGTTGGGAGGTTACCATAAACGTTGGGAGGTTACCATCAACATTGGGATGTTACCATAACGTTGGGAGGTTACCATCAACGTTGGGAGGTTACCATCAACGTTGGGAGGTTACCATCAACGTTGGGAGGTTACCATGAACGTTGGGAGGTTACCATCAACATTGGGAGGTTACCATCAACATTGGGAGGTTACCATCAACATTGGGAGGTTACCATCAACGTTGGGAGGTTACCATCAACGTTGGGAGGTTACCATCAACGTTGGGAGGTTACCATCAACGTTGGGAGGTTACCATCAACATTGGGGGTTACCATCAACGTTGGGAGGTTACCATCAACATTGGCAGGTTAACATCAACATTGGGGGGTTACCATCAACATTGGGAGGTTACCATCAACATTGGCAGGTTAACATCAACATTGGGAGGTTACCATCAAAATTGGGAGGTTACCATCAACATTGGCAGGTTAACATCAACATTGGGAGGTTACCATCAACATTGGGAGGTTACCATCAACATTGGCAGGTTAACATCAACATTGGGAGGTTACCATCAACATTGGGAGGTTACCATCAACGTTGGGAGGTTACCATCAACGTTGGGAGGTTACCATCAACGTTGGGAGGTTACCATCAACATTGGGGGTTACCATCAACGTTGGGAGGTTACCATCAACATTGGCAGGTTAACATCAACATTGGCGGGTTACCATCAACATTGGGAGGTTACCATCAACGTTGGCAGGTTACCATCAACATTGGGGGTTACCATCAACATTGGGGGGTATAATCAACATTGGGAGGTTACCATCAACGTTGGGAGGTTACCATCAACATTGGCAGGTTACCATCAACATTGGGGGGTTACCATCAACATTGGGAGGTTACCATCAACATTGGGAGGTTACCATCAACGTTGGCAGGTTACCATCAACATTGGGGGGTTACCATCAACATTGGGATGTTACCATCAACATTGGCAGGTTACCATCAACATTGGGAGGTTGCCATCAACATTGGGAGGTTACCATCAACATTGGCAGGTTACCATCAACATTGGGGGGTTACCATCAACAGTGGCAGGTTACCATCAACGTTGGGAGGTTACCATCAACATTGGGAGGTTACCATCAACTCGATAATTGCCTACTGCAAGTGATCAACAATCAACAATCTTATACCTCGGCAGCCTGGTTGGTAAAACCACCCGACTGGGTCACAGATGTTCGGACAACCTGTTTTTGATTCCCGTTGGCAGCAGTGTCATTTGTGCTCGTGGTTACGAAGAAATAGATCCGCTTTCGACTCAGCCGCTGGCAGAAATGGGTACCGGGTAGTAGTACTCTGGGAAGGTGAGGAATACCGCCTTGCTTCGTTATTTTCGATGCTTGAAGCGACACTATCCAGAAGTCTCCAAACATTTCTGGATAGGTGGCCGAGCACATATGGGTGGAGACTCGCGTGCTAAGACGCTGGTTCAAGTCTCGTACTTGACCTTGAACTTTAACGGTAAACACACATACCACTTGTCACTATGAGTCTGTTTCCTACGGTCATTTGTTCCTATTCTATACGCAGTTCACAGTTTCTGTAAGGGAGTCGATGCTTGCTGTCTTTGCCTCTCTTATTTATATTTTTCTCAGTGTTTCTAGAGGTCAGACTCTTTGCCGACCACGCAAAAGATGAATTGATGGAATATTAGAAACACTAGGAAACATAACAGCAGGAGAGACCAACAGAAGAGCAAAAGATGGATTGATGGGATATTAGAAACACTAGGAAACATAACAGCAGGAGAGGCCAACAGAAGAGCAAAAGATGGATTGATGGAATATTAGAAACATTAGGAAACATAACAGCAGAAGAAGTCAACAGAAGAGCAAAAGATGGATTGATGGATTATAGAAACACTAGGAAACATAACAGCAGGAGAGGCCAACAGGAGAGGCCAACAGAAGAGCAAAATATGGATTGATGGAATATTAGAAACACTAGGAAACATAACAGCAGAAGAAGTCAACAGAAGAGCAAAAGATGGATTGATGGAATATTAGAAACACTAGGAAACATAACAGCAGAAGAAGTCAACAGAAGAGCAAAAGATGGATTGATGGAATATAGAAACACTAGGAAACATAACAGCAGGAGAGGCCAACAGAAGAGCAAAATATGGATTGATGGAATATTAGAAACACTAGGAAACATAACAGCAGAAGAAGTCAACAGAAGAGCAAAAGATGGATTGATGGAATATTAGAAACACTAGGAAACATAACAGCAGAAGAAGTCAACAGAAGAGCAAAAGATGGATTGATGGAATATAGAAACACTAGGAAACATAACAGCAGGAGAGGCCAACAGTAGAGCAAAATATGGATTGATGGAATATTAGAAACACTAGGAAACATAACAGCAGAAGAAGTCAACAGAAGAGCAAAATATGGATTGATGGAATATTAGAAACACTAGGAAACATAACAACAGAAGAGGCCAACAGAAGAGCAAAAGATGGATTGATGGAATGTTAGAAACACTAGGAAACAGCAGGAGAGGCCAACAGAAGTGTAAAAGATGGATTGATGGAATATTAGAAACACTAGGAAACATAACAACAGGAGAGGCCAACAGGAGAGGCCAACAGAAGAGCAAAATATGGATTGATGGAATATTAGAAACGCTAGGAAACATAACAGCAGGAGAGGTCAACAGAAGAACAAAAGATGGATTGATGGAATATTAGAAACACTAGTAAACATAACAGTAGGAGAGGCCAACAAAAGAGCAAAAGATGAATTGATGGAATATTAGAAACGCTAGGAAACATAACAACAGGAGAGGCCAACAGAAAGGCAAAAGATGGATTGATGGAATATTAGAAACACTAGGAAACATAACAGAGGGAGAGGTCAACAGATGAGCAAAAGATGGATTGATGGAATATTAGAAACACTAGGAAACATAACAACAGGAGAGGCCAACAGGAGAGGCCAATAGAAGAGCAAAATATGGATTGATGGAATATTAGAAACACTAGGAAACATAACAGAGGGAGAGGTCAACAGATGAGCAAAAGATGGATTGATGGAATTTTGGAAACACTAGGAAACATAACAGCAGCAGAGGCGAACAGAAGAACAAAAGATGGATTGATGGAATATTAGAAACACTAGTAAAAATAACAGTAGGAGAGGCCAACAAAAGAGCAAAAGATGGATTGATGGAATATTAGAAACACTAGCAAATATAACAGAAGGAGAGACCAACAGAAGGGCTAAAGACATCAGTTTATATCTCCCCTAGACACTGAAAGTTAAATGTGGAAGGAAAGAAGAAGTCAACATCACGTAACAAGGTAGGTAAGACATACACTGTGATCTCAGCTTTGTTTACCCAACTCAACCCCCAAACAAAAAGAACAAACCGATCACTTTACAAACAAAAAAAAAAAATGTGACAGTTTATTTCAAACCCCAAAAAATACAAATTAAACTCTTCCACAATAAACCGTGTTCGCCATTCAACTGCCCCATCTGCAAACAAAGGATAGGACAAAGCATTTGTTCTGCATGTGATGGTCGTCCGCATGACATGATTGTCACATTCACTACCTGAGACGGTAGCTTTGAGTCAGTAATCCTGCCCTCAGGTTTCAACGTTTTATTGAACTTTCAACTTTCTGAGACAAATTCAATTGTCGAATAATTTGAAAATCATGTCTCCAATTGTCGAGTGTTATTTGGTGAGAAAATAAAAATGTGAAATGTATGCATGAAATGTGTAGGTCGTAAAGATGGCGCTGTAGATTGTGTTGTGTCGTGAACATCATCCCTGAGCCTGGTATCGCTGAGGCTAGGAGGAGGGCACAAGGAGTTGTTTATTTCTGTTTATTCTATTTTGGGGACATTTTTTATCGGAGACAGGTCTCGTTTAGAATTATTGGCAGTCCGTGGTGTAGGCACCAACTGGTGTGACGTGTACTGTGGATGCCTCAACTTTGTCGGGATTTTCTTGATTTCGTTCAATTTGTTGTTCGAGTGTTGTTTCTGATTATGTAACGTTGATGCTAATAGGTACCTGACTCGTACAGGTGGAGGGTAAGTGTTAAATGCTTTGAAATATCTTATAATGAGCACAACCGCTCAGTTTTGTATGCTCCGAGAATATCTTCATCAAACACTGTGAGCTACAAACACTGAGAGCTACAAACATTGTGAGTTAACACTGTGATCTACAAACACTGAGTTAACACTGTGATCTACAAACACTGTGAACTACAAACATTGTGAGTTACAAACACTGTGAGTTAACACTGTGATCTACAAACACTGTGAGATACAAACACTGTGATCTACAAACACTGTGAGCTACAAACACTCTGAGCTACAAACACTGTGATCTACAAACATTGTGAGCTGCAAACACTGTGAGCTACAAACACTGTGATCTACAAACATTGTGAGCTGCAAACACTGTGAGCTACAAACATTGTGAGCTGCAAACACTGTGATCTACAAACATTGTGAGCTGCAAACACTGTGATCTACAAACATTGTAAGCTGCAAACACTGTGAGCTACAAACATTGTGAGCTGCAAACACTGTGATCTACAAACATTGTGAGCTGTAAACACTGTGAGCTACAAACACTAAAAGTTACAAACACTGTGAACTACAAAAACTATAAGTTAAAAACATTGTGAGCTACAAACACTATAAGTTACAAACACTATGAACTACAAACACTGTTAGTTACAAATATTGTGAGCTGCAAACACTGTGATCTACAAACACTGTGATCTACAAACTCTGATCTACAAACGCTGTAAGCTACAAACACTGTGGCTAACACTATGATCAACAAACACTGTGAACTACAAATACTGAAAGTTACAAACATTGTGAGCTACAAACACTGTAAGCTACAAACACTGTAAGCTACAAACACTGTGAGCTACAAACAATGTGAGCTACAAACACTGTGAGCTAATACTGTGATCTACAAACACTGAGAGCTACAAACATTGTGAGCTATAAACACTGTGATCTCCAAACACTGAGAGCTACAAACACTGAGAGCTACAAACACTGTGAGCTACAAACACTGAGAGCTACAAACACTGTGAGCTACAAACACTGTGAGCTACACACACTGAGAGTTACAAACACTGTGATCTCCAAACACTGAGAGCTACACACACTGAGAGCTACAAACACTGTGAGCTACAAACACTGTGAGCTACAAACACTGTGAGCTACAAACACTGTGAGGTACAAATACTGAGAGTTACAAACACTGTGAGTTACAAACACTGTGAGCTACAAACACTGAGAGCTACAAACACTGAGATCTACAAACACTGAGAGCTACAAACACTGTGAGCTACACACACTGAGAGTTACAAACACTGATAGCTACAAACACTGTTTTATTGTGTGATTAAGACCACCTCCCTCCCCTCCCCCCATCTCTATAAAGTTGAACGAGCACCAGAGCTCTTTAACAGTGAACAGAATCCATCCCATCTATTGACTAAACACAAGAGGCCAACAGAAAGCTGTTTCGCAAGTAGTTCATTTACAGAATTAGATCACATCGCACCTTTTCTGCAAACATTCATACCGTCACCAAGTTCTCAATGGATCTAACTCTTGCCTGGAGATAATCCTTCCTTGGACTGTGGTCCACTTTCCAGCGAGTCTGTACTCTGGACAAAGAACTGTTTGGAAAGAGAGTGCTCTGTTGGGAGAAAACACAAAACAAACCACGTTTTAAAATCAACTCTGACCTCCTTGGAGACAATTCCAACTAAGGCGAGTAAATACATCAACACGAACAAGCCCGCATAGACAAAGTAATGTTGACAGCATCGTCTGTCCTTACCACAGCTAGAATATACTTGAAATTTACCGTTTTGGCTCAACAGTTTGTTTTGATTTAGAAAGTTTAATAGAGAAATTGGAAGAGTATCTGGTCAAAGGATTGTGAAGGGAATAACCAAATTTTCATGGGATTTGCCCGGTTGGCTTTCTAGATGCTGTATTTCATAACGTTACCATGGCAACAGACAGTTCAACAAAGGTTGATCAGAACAAGTAAGTGGACAATATATTTTTATAATCAGTTAATTAGCCTCCTATATATATATGTACCAGCTACAGTGATATATGGTGAGTTAACAGCACGTACATAAAGGACCTACTTCACACACATGTTGACGAATATTTGTTGAAGACACAATACAAATAAATGGGAAAAAATCCGGTACATAGATTTTCAAAATAATCATGAAAAGAAATAATAACAACAATTAAAAATAATTAGTAAATAACAATAATAATAGTAGTTAATAGTAACAACAAATAATAATGGTAACAAATATTAAATAACACAAAGTAATAATAATAATGTTACAATAATAAAATAGTAATATAACAAGTAATTATAAATAGCAATACATACATAAAGTAATAATAATAATAATGTTACAATAATAAAATAGTAATATCTTCTTCTCTCTTTTACCGTTTAGCTCCTGGTGGAGCATAGGTCTTCAACAAACACTTTCCAAGTCGTTCTGTTTTTTGCCATTCTTTTAAGATCATTCCATGTCTTCCCCATCATCTTCATCTCTGCTTCTATCTGTCTTCTCCAAGAATTCCTTGGTCTTCCTCTTTGTCTTTTCCCCTGGGGATTCCAAAAAAGGGCCTGTTGTGTAATACTCTCAGTTGGCTTCCGTAGTGTGTGTCCTATCCATCGCCATCGTCTTCGCTGTATCTCTTTATCCACTGGTATTTGACCGGTACATTTCCATAATTCAACGTTAGTGACTTTGTCCTGCCATTTCCATCCCTTTATTCTGCGCAAGCATCCATTAATGAAAGTCTGTACTTTCATGATTGTCAATTTTGTCATTCTCCATGTTTCACAGCCATATAATAGGACCGACTTAACATTTGAGTTGAAAATTTTTATTTTTGTATTTAGCCTAATTTCTTTGGATTTCCATATGTTTCCCAGTGCAATGAAAGCTCCTCTTGCTTTTGATATCCTTATTTTGGTATCATTTTCTGTTCCTCCCTCTTTATCTATATTACTGCCCAGATATATATAAGATTGTACGTCTAGTAGAGGTATTTCTCCTAGTTTTAAAAAATAGTAATATAACAAGTAATTATAAATAGCAATACATACATAAAGTAATAATAATAATGTTACAATAATAAAATAGTAATATAACAAGTAATTATAATAGCAATACATACATAAAGTAATAACAATAATGTTACAATAATAAAATAGTAATATAACAAGTAATTATAAATAGCAATACATACATAAAGTAATAACAATAATGTTACAATAATAAAATAGTAATATAACAAGTAATTATAAAGTAATACAAAAGTAAAGTAACCCGTCACGCCAAGTGGCGTATAGGGAATATGGTGTTAGTGACCCGTCACGCCAAGTGGCGTATAGGGAATATGGTGTTAGTGACCCTATATTTTACAGACCATCGGCACATGATTTTTGGGGTAATGTGGTCGGTATTAGACCCGTGCTGCTTTACTTTCACAGAAAAAAAATCCGGTACCCATTTAAGGCTGGGTGAACTCGGAAGCTGTCGGTTGGGATCGAACCCTACCCTTTGTCCTTTGTAGCCCAGTTCACTAACCACTGAGCTATCTCGGCTCCACAATACATACATAATGATAACAAATCTTCTTCTTCTTCTTCTTCTTTCCTTCCTCATCTGCCTTTCAGCGTCGAGGGGAGATATAATTTGCGGTCTTTTACTCTTCTGTTCGCCTCTCCTGCTGTTATGTTTCCTAGTGCTTCTAATATTCCATCGACCCATCTTTTTCGTGGTCGACCCTTGAGTCTGGTGTTCTCACAACGTTCGTTGAAGGCTCGTTGTGTTGTGTTATGATCTTTCTGCCTTGTCACGTGGCCAAACCATTTTATCTGTTGTTTCCTTATATAATCTATGGCGGGGGCTATTCCTAGCTTTTTTCTCAGTTCTTGATTTGTGATCTTATCTCTTAGACTGTTTCCTGTCATTCGTCTAACACATTTCATCTCGGTAGAGGTTATTTTTCTTATTGTTCTTGCATCTAGGGTCCAGGTCTGGCATTGGTAGCACAACGTTGGAATGAAGATTGTATTGTATAGTGCTCGTTTTGCCTCCAGAGTTATTTCCTTGTTGGACAATAGTGGTGATAACTGTCCGATGATTTGACAAGCTTTGACGCATCTTGATTCTATCTCTGCTGTTTGGGAATTATCGTTTGTCATTAGACTTCCTAGGTATTTGAATTCCTCTACTTGTTTTAGTTGTCTGCCTTCTATAGTTATGTTGATGTTCTGTTTATTTTTGGCAACATTCATGACTTCTGTTTTGTTGATGTTGATTTTCATGTTGTATTTTGTGCCTGAGCTGTTGAGTTTGTTTAAGTGTTCTTGTAGGTCTTCTATTGTTTCATGTATTAGTGCCTGATCGTCTGCAAATAGAAGCTCGTTGATCTCCTCTGTCTCTGATGGGTTGGCTAGCTTGCATATATGGTCAATGTATGTAATAAACAGTAGGGGGGATAGTACGCACCCCTGTCTTACACCTGATCTTACTTCAAAGTTGTCTGTGTAGCCTGCTGCTGTTCTGACCCTGCAGCTGCTGTTGGCGTAGAGACTTTTAATAATGTTGGTTAGATGTTGGCTTACTCCGTATGTTGTTAGTATCTCCCACAGTTGTTCTCTGTTTACTCTGTCGAATGCTTTTTCCTGGTCAATGAAGGCTATGTATAAGTTTTGATTGTGTTCTGTCGTTTTTTCTGCAAGCTGTTTTAATGTGAATAGTGCGTCGGTACATCCTCTGTTTTTTTTCGGAACCCCATTTGAGAATCGCTTAACTGTAGTTCTATTATTGGTCTCAGCCTTTTTTCCAAGATTTTGGCGTATAGCTTTCCTACGTGGCTGAGAAGAGATATACCTCTATATTGATTGCAGTCTCTTTTGCTACCTTTCTGTTTCCATATTGGTATGATGATTGCCTGTTGCCGGTCTTCTTGGGCATGTTGTTGGTGCCATGCTGCATTAAATATTCTGTGCAGCCATGTCACTCCTGTTTCTCCTGCTGCTGCTATTATTTCTATTGGTATGTTATCTATCCCTTGTGCTTTATTTCTTTGTGCATATTTGATTACTTCTTCGATTTCTTCTGTCATGATGTTGGGTTCAGTATTTGTGAGTTCTAGCGTGGTTTTTGTTGTCTTATTGGTAGTTGGTATGTTTAACAGGTCTTCAAAATATTCTTTCCATCTCTGTTGCATACATTGGTTATTTGATATTGACTGTCCGTCTTTGTCATTTATCAGCTCAGTAGGATCATGGTTTTCTTTTCTCGCTCTTGTGGCTTTTACTGCTTTGTAGAAATCTCTTGTGGCTGTCTTGAAGTCCCTGCTCATTTTTTGTCCGAATTCTGTCCAATTCCTTTGCTTAGCTTCTTTGATCAGCATTTTAACTCTTTTCGAACTAAGGCATATTTTTCATATTTTTCTTTGTTCTTGTTCTCCCTCCAATTTTTAAACAGTTTCTTCTTTTCTTTGATTGCTTCTCTAATTGTTTCGTTCCACCACGGGGTGTTCTTTTTCCCTTCTCTTGTTCTTAGCTTCGTTCCACAAACTGTTTTAGAGATGTTGGTTACTGTTTCTTTAAATTGTTTCCACTCTTCTTCTATTGTGCATACTTCGTTAGAGAGTTTCTTGAATTCCTCTGTTAGTCTTTCTTCTAGGGTTTTCCTTGTTTCTTGATCTTTTAATTGTTTTATTTTTATTGTCTGTTCTTTTCGCTTCTTTTGTTTGTTTTCGTATATTCTCTTTATTTTTGGCTGTCTTAGTGTGATCATAACCATCTTGTGATCCGTGTTGTCTGTAATATTTGGGATTGCTCTACTGTCGGTTACTCTTTTCTTGTTCTGTTTTCTTGTTAGTATAAAATCTATCTGGCTTCTGCATGTTGTGTCATTCCATTTGTACCAGGTGTATACATGCGACTCTCTGTGTTTGAAGAATGTGTTGGTGATAAATAAATCATTTTGATTGCATAGATCCAGCAGTCTGCTTCCGTTTTCGTTTATTTCAGCTGTTTTATCGCCAAAGGGTCCTAAGATATCACTGTTCTCACTGTTGCGTTTCCCAATCCTTCCATTAAAATCTCCCATCACTAACTTGTCGTCGCTTTCATCAATCTTGTTAATGATTTCATTCAGTGTGTCGTAGAATTCTTCGCTGTTCTCTTTCATTGTTGTTGCATGGGGCATAGATTTGAATGTAATTTGTTTTTCGATAATCTTCTATTTTGTGATAATTCTTTCTGAATGGTATTTTATTTCTAGAATGTTCTTTGCATGTTCTGGGTCGATGATAAAACCTACTCCATGTGTTGCTCTTTCTGTGTTGTCGACTCCTGAGAATATTTTCGTGTAGTTCATGTGTGATTTCTTTATCTGTTGTCCTTTATCTGTTGTCCTTTTACTCTTGTGTCCTCTAATCCTAGTATTTTAATTTTCCTTTTTGTTATTTCTTCTATAAGTTCGACTTCTTTATTTTTTATCCCGCATATGTTTATCGTTGCTACTTTATGTTTATCTATCTCCATCTTCTGTGTATTTCTCTGAGCATAAAAACATTTATCCCTTACCGACCTGCCGAGTCAGTCGTAAGTTAAGGGCTTAACTTAAGAAAAACACACGATGGGGGTTTAGCCCGACTGATATTTCCCCCCACGTGTTTGATCGCTAAGGTCTCACATGCGATCTTTTACGATCTAAATATACAACTTGAGCTGGTTACATTTAAAAAAGTACATATCAGTTCTTATCCTCCTCCTTGGTAGAAAACTTGACACAACTTTTCGAAAATTATAATCCGTTGGAAACACTATATTCAATCACTTTAATCACACAATCTACACTCCAAAAAATAAATATCTTGGCCGGTATATTTGATAACAAATAATAAAAATAAATAATAAAAAATAACATATAAAAGTAAATAATGATAAATAATAAGGACAATAAATAATAACACATGATAGTACAGGGTGTTTTTAAAGTCGCAGTGCAGTGAATATTTCTAATATTCAGTAAATGACGTAATCATCATCTACGTACCACAATTTTGTAAACCACATTTATGAACAAACCGCTGCTTCCTTTAAGGTTTTATTTACGTAAAGGACGGGCACTACGCTACTTTCACTGTCTCATTGCTTGAAGGAAATGGTGTTGACGATTGAAAACAGGGTATTTCTGGTTGAGCATGTCTTCCGTAATGGCGGTAAATATATGGATGAGGTCATTAGACAATTCGTGAGGAAATTTCCAGACTCACAAGTCCCTCACCGAAATTCTGTTACAAAATTGATCAAAAAGTTTCGTGAAACCGGTAGTGTGGTAGATGCATACTGATCTGGAAGACCTTCAATTTCACAAGACCAAATTATGGAACTCCAAGACAGAATTACAATGAGTCCAAATGCATCTTTAAACCACTTGTCTCAACAGGTGCAAATATCTAAGAGTTCTGTTCACAAGGTTTTAAGAAGTGAACTACACTATCGTCCATACAAATTAACTGAAGTGTCTCAACTCCAAGAAAGAGATTATGAATCCCGTTTAAACTACTGCATGTGGTTTCAGAATTTTATTTATGAACATGGCGCTGCCATCCTTGACGTCACTTTTTTCACTGATGAGGCCTGGTTTCATTTATCCGGTTATGTGAACAGTCAGAACAATCGGTTGTGGAGCAGTGAAAACCCCCATGAATTTCATCAAGTGCCGCTTTACGATCAAAAAGTCGGAGTGTGGTGCGCTATAAGTCGTATGCGGATAATAGGACCTATATTTTTTAATGAAACAATAAATGCAGAACGTTGCCGTACTTTAATTCTGGAACCGTTCATAGCACACCTTACAGAACGGGAAATTATGGAATCCTGGTTTCAGCAGGACGGGGCAACAGCACACACAGCCACAACAACACTCTATTATTTAGAAAGCATATTTGCAAATCGCATTATTTCACGTGGAATCTGGCCTGCTCGTTCACCAGATCTAACACCCCCAGATTATTATCTGTGGGGGGCATTGAAGGGGAAAGTTTATGAAAATAATCCGCAGAAAATTAATGACCTAAAGACTGAAATAGTAGACAAGATTAAACAAATATCACTAGACATTATTCTGAAGGTTTTCGCAAATATGGAAAGACAAATCACGACATGTCTTGAGGCCCGTGGTGGACATTTTCAACATGCTTTAGGCACAACTTTATTGTGTTAATACCAACATTACCCATTATAAGCTCGCCGATAGCAGTCAAGTATATTTGAATATTTTACAATTTGTGTGACGCATTAGTTACCCGCATTTCTGGTGACGTTTTTTCTTTAGAGAGTATAAATTCACTGCACTGCGACTTTAGAAACACCCTGTAGTAATAATTAGAAATAATAAAAAATATATATTAATTAATTAACAATAACAAATAATAATAAAGAAATAATAAGCAATAACAATAATAACAATTCATAATAATAATAAATATTAATAACAGCAAATAAAAAAATTAATAATATTAACAATAAATAATATTAACAATAAATAATATTAACAATAAATAATATTAACAATAAATAATATTTACAAATATTAGTAACAATAATAATAGTTCTATCCTTCCTCTGCTGCCGTTGGCGTCGAGGGGAGATACAATCTGCGATTCTTTGCTCTTCTATTGGCCTCTTCTGGTGTTATCCCTCCTAGTGACTCTAGTATTCCCTTTATCGTCGAGGGGAGATACAATCAGCGATTCTTTGCTCTTCTATTGGCCTCTTCTGATGTTATCCCTCCTAGTGACTCTAGTATTCCCTTTATCGTCGAGGGGAGATACAATCAGCGATTCTTTGCTCTTCTATTGGCCTCTTCTGGTGTTATCCCTCCTAGTGACTCTAGTATTCCCTTTATCGTCGAGGGGAGATACAATCAGCGATTCTTTGCTCTTCTGTTGGCCTCTTCTGGTGTTATCCCTCATAGTGACTCTAGTATTCCCTTTATCCATCTCTTTCTCGGTCTTCCTCTTAATCTAGCGTTTTCGTAGCGTTTGTTTATGGCTCTTTGATTCATTGTTAGTTCTTTTTGTCTTATGTGGCCGAACCAATTTATCTGGTGTTTCTTTATGTATTCGATGGCTGGTTCAATCTCGAGTTTCTTCCTCAGGTCAGTGTTTCTTACTCTGTCCCTTAAGCTGTTTCCTGTCATTCTGCTGACACATTTCATTTCGGTGGTCGTTATCTTTCTTATTGTTCTAGAGTCCAGCGTCCAATTCTGGCACTGATAGCACAGAGTTGGTAGAAAAATTGATTTGTATATTGCCCTTTTTGCTTCCGTAGTTATTGCTTTGTTTTTCAATAGTGTTGATACTTGGCCTATAACTTGGCATGCTTTGTTACACCTTATATCTATCTCTGTTTCTTGGTTATTGTCTTGTGTTAGCGTGCTACCCAGATATTTAAAATTGTCTACTTGCTTCAGAGTTGTATTATCTATTATGATGTTTAGTTTTTCTTTCTTTCTCGCTATTACCATTACTTCGGTTTTGCTTATGTTGATCTTCATGTTGTATTGTTTACAAGTGTTGTTTAGCCTGTTGATATGTTCTTGCAGGTCCTCAGTTTCATGTATCAGAACTTGGTCGTCTGCAAATAGTATTTCATTTATTTCTTCTTCTCCTATGCTGTTTTCTGGTACGTATATTTCGTTCTCTTTTGTGTTATCGCTTGTTATCATCCGTGTTGGTATACTTTCTTTGATTGGGCATGCTAATTTGCATATATTGTCCATATATGTGATGAAAAGTAAAGGGGAAAGCACGCAGCCTTGTCTTACTCCGGAGTTAATGGTGAAATGTCTAGAGTAGCCTGCTGAAGATCTTACTGTAGTGCGACTACTTTCATATAGGCTCTTGCATATCTCTACTAGGTGGTGACTCACTCCGTACAAGGGCAATACGGACCACAGTTGTTCCCTGTCCAGCCTATCGAACGCCTTTTCTTGGTCAATAAAAGCTGTATACAGTGTTTTATTATGCTCTATAGTATTTCTCCGCTAGTTGTTTTATGATAAACAAGGCATCTGTGCAACCTCTGTTCCTCCTGAAGCCCATCTGAGCATCGCTTAGTTGTGGGTCTATAATTGGTCTCAATCTTTTTTCAACTATCTTGGCATATAACTTCCCTGTTTGGCTTAATAGCGATATTCCTCTATATTGGTTGCAGTCTCTTCTGCTGCCCTTCTTTTTCCATATTGGTAAATAATGGACTGTTTCCAATCGTCTGGGACTTGCTGTTGTATCCATGCAGCGTTGAATATTCTGTGTAGCCATTTACATCCTGCCTCTCCCGCTGCTGCTAGCATTTCTAATAATAATAGTTAATAATAATAATTATTAATAATTAATAGTAATTAATAGTAATTAATAGTAATTAATAGTAATAATTAATAATAATTAATAGTAATAATTAATAATAATTTGTAAGTAAAAGTAAAGTACCCCCGTCACGCCAAGTGGCGTATAGGGAAATATGGTGTTAGTGACCATAAATTTTACAGAACTTCAGCACATGATTTTTGGGGTAATGTGGTCGGTATTACGCCTGTGCCGCTTTACCTTCCCAGAGAAAAAATGCGGTACCCATTTAAGGCTGGGTGAACCTGGAAACCGTCGGTTGGGTTCGAACCCTACCTCTTGTCCTTTGTAGTCCAGTTCACTAACCACTGAGCTATCGCGGCTCCCGATAATAATGTGTACAAAACAATGAAATAATAATAACCAACAATAATAATAAAATAGCATTTACAAATAATAATACATACATTACAATAACAAATAAATATAACAAATATATAACAAATAATAATAATATTAATTCTCTATAAATAATAATTAAATTCTCAAGACCTACAATTAAATATCACAGTTGAGGGAATACATCTGGAGACAGTCCAGAGCTACAACTACCTAGGACATACTATAACCAATGATGGAAAATGTACAACTGAAATAAAAGAATAGGTATGGCAAAAAGTAATTTTAATGCCATGAAAAATATACTAACAACAAAACAAATATCAGCAGGGCTGAAACTAAGAATGGCAAAATGTTACATCTTCTCAATATTCCTGTATGGTGCAGAAACATGGACATTAGACAAGAAAACAGAACAGAAAATTGAAGCCTTTGAAATGTGCATTTATAGAAGAATAGGTAGAATTGGATGGAAACAAAAGATAACAAACGATGAAGTTTTAAAACAACTGAAAATAAAAAGAGAACTACTAAATACAATTAAGACAAGACAAATGAAATTTTTGGGGCATGTTAAAAGACACAACAGCCTACTAAAAGTAATATTGGAAGGGAAAATACAAGGTAAAAGAGGTAGAGGCAGACCAAGACTAACATGGACGAGTAACATCAAAGATGGACAAGTCAATCTATGACAGCCTGCACCATCAAAGCAAGAAACAAGAGTACAATGGCGATCCATGGTAGCCAACCTTCGTTGCGGAGAAGGCACACGATGATGATGATGAATAATAATAAAATATAATAAGAAGAACAAGAATACAAAAAGTAAAAATGAATAGTAACAATGTGGTAATACTAATAATATTGATAACAATATAAGTTGTAATAATGAATAATAATAATGAATAGTAATCAATAATAGTAAGAATAACAAATAAATATAACAAATAAATATAACAAATAAATATAACAAATATATAATAAATAATATATTACATCGCAATAATAACAATAACAAATAACAATAAATAACAATAAATCATCATCATGTACCATGCCGGTTGGCGTAGGCGATCATGTCCCTCCACAATCTTCTATCTACAGTGCATCGTATCAGTTCTGTTGTTGACTGTTCTCCATGCCATGACACCAAGCTATCCAGCAACAATAAATAACAATAACAGCAAATAACAAGAAAGAATAATCATTAATTTTTATAACAAATAATAAATAATAACAACAAATAATAATTAATAATAATACTATTAAAAAATAATAACAATACAATAAATAATGGTATTAATGTATCTATTGACGTTTGAGTTGTAGACGGCACCAGAGACAGTTCTAGACTCTCCGTGTCCGTCGGTCTTTGCTATTAAGTGTCAGACCTTGCACAGGACCCGCATTGTATCTCTCCACGCGTACCTGATCTAGGCGACGTGCTCAATCTTAGTTAGAGAGCTGATGCCTGCTTATGTTGCCTCTCGCCTCAGTGTTCTCTTTAGTGTTTCTTTAGGTCTGCCTCTTTTTTTTCTTTCACACTCTTGTTCCCACTTGAAAACGTGCTTTGCAAATAATAATAATTGTCGATCTGAGAGCAGCTGGAAGCCACGATGTATGTGGTTATGTGTATGTTTGCAGCTGATCAGGAAAGTTCACTTTCATTACGAAATGTGGTAAATTTATTTTTGGACCAACATCGCTTTAAAACGGGTATGGTCATTTTGTTTTATTGGGGGAGGGGTGAGTAGGGCGGCCTGACCTGATGCCGACCAGACCACTCACAAAATATGTTGTTGGTTATTGAAACATGCAGACACTAACAAGATATTTACCAGACAACTTTCGGCAAGGGGAGGTAAGCCTGAATGTTCTGTGAGAATTACCTGCTTTGGTTGCACAAAACACAATCAAAATGTGTACATAGCCTTCATTGACCAGGAAAAAGCATTCGACAGGGTAAACAGAGAACAAGTGTGGGAGATACTAACAAAATACGGAGTAAGCCAACATCTAACCAACCTTATTAAAAGTCTCTACGTCAACAGCGGCTGCAGGGTCAGAACAGCAGCAGGCTACACAGACCACTTCGAAGTTAGATCAGGTGTAAGATAGGGGTGCGTACTATCCCCCCTACTGTTTATTACATACATGGACCATATATGCAAGCTAGCCAACCCATCAGAGACAGAGGAGATCAACGAGCTTCTATTTGCAGACGATCAGGCACTAATACATGAAACAATAGAAGACCTACAAGAACACTTAAACAAACTCAACAGCTCAGGCACAAAATACAACATGAAAATCAACATCAACAAAACAGAAGTCATGAATGTCGCCAAAAATAAACAGAACATCAACATAACTATAGAAGGCGGACAACTAAAACAAGTAGAGGAATTCAAATACCTAGGAAGTCTAATGACAAACGATAATTCTCAAACGGCAGAGATAGAATCAAGATGCAACAAAGCTTGTCAAATCATCGGACAGTTATCACCACTATTGTCCAACAAGGAAATAACTCTGGAGGCAAAACGAGCACTATACAATACAATCATCATCCCAACGTTGTGCTACCAATGCCAGACCTGGACCCTAGATGCAAGGGAGAACACCAGACCCAAGGGCAGATCACAAAAACGATGGATTGATGGAATATTAGAAACACTAGGAAACATAACAGCAGGAGAGGTCAACAGAAGAGCAAAAGATGGATTGATGGAATGTTAGAAACACTAGGAAACATAACAGCAGGAGAGGTCAACAGAAGAGCAAAAGATGGATTGATGGAATATTAGAAACACTAGGAAACATAACAGCAGGAGAGGTCAACAGAAGAGCAAAAGATGGATTGACGGAATATTAGAAACACTAGGAAACATAAAAGCAGGAGAGGGCAACAGAAGAGCAAAAGATGGATTGATGGAATATTAGAAACACTAGGAAACATAACAGCAGGAGAGGTCAACAGAAGAAAAAAGATGGATTGATGAAATATAAAAAAAAAATTGGAAACATAACAGCTGGAGAGGGCAACAGAAGAAAAAAGATGGATTGGTGAAATATTAGAAACACTAGGAAACATAACAGCAGGAGAGGGCAACAGAAGAAAAAAGATGGATTGTTGGAATATTAGAAACACTAGGAAACATAACAGCAGGAGAGGGCAACAGAAGAAAAAAGATGGATTGATGAAATATAAAAAAAAATAGGAAACATAACAGCTGGAGAGGGCAACAGAAGAAAAAAGATGGATTGATGAAATATTAGAAACACTAGGAAACATAACAGCAGGAGAGGGCAACAGAAGAAAAAAGATGGATTGATGGAATATTAAAAAAAATAGGAAACATAACAGCTGGAGAGGGCAACAGAAGAAAAAAGATGGATTGATGAAATATTAGAAACACTAGGAAACATAACAGCAGGAGAGGGCAACAGAAGAAAAAAGATGGATTGATGGAATATTAGAAACACTAGGAAACATAACAGCAGGAGAGGGCAACAGAAGAAAAAAGATGAATTGATGAAATATAAAAAAAAAATAGGAAACATAACAGCTGGAGAGGGCAACAGAAGAAAAAAGATGGATTGATGAAATATAAAAAAAAATAGGAAACATAACAGCTGGAGAGGGCAACAGAAGAAAAAAGATGGATTGATGAAATATTAGAAACACTAGGAAACATAACAGCAGGAGAGGGCAACAGAAGAAAAAAGATGGATTGATGAAATATTAGAAACACTAGGAAACATAACAGCAGGGGAGGTCAACAGAAGTGTAAAAGATGGATTGATGAAATATTAGAAACACTAGGAAACATAACAGCAGGAGAGGGCAACAGAAGAAAAAAGATGGATTGATGAAATATAAAAAAATAGGAAGCATAACAGCTGGAGAGGGCAACAGAAGAACAAAAGATGGATTGATGAAATATATAAAAAATAGGAAACATAACAGCTGGAGAGGGCAACAGAAGAAAAGATGGATTGATGGAATATTAGAAACACTAGGAAACATAACAGCAGGAGAGGGCAACAGAAGAAAAAAGATGGATTGATGAAATATAAAAAAAAATAGGAAACATAACAGCTGGAGAGGGCAACAGAAGAAAAAAGATGGATTGATGAAATATTAGAAACACTAGGAAACATAACAGCAGGAGAGGGCAACAGAAGAAAAAAGATGGATTGATGAAATATTAGAAACACTAGGAAACATAACAGCAGGGGAGGTCAACAGAAGTGTAAAAGATGGATTGATGGAATATTAGAAACACTAGGAAACATAACAGCAGGAGAGGGCAACAGAAGGAAAAAGATGGATTGATGAAATATAAAAAAAATAGGAAACATAACAGCTGGAGAGGGCAACAGAAGAACAAAAGATGGATTGATGAAATATATAAAAAATAGGAAACATAACAGCTGGAGAGGGCAACAGAAGAAAAGATGGATTGATGGAATATTAGAAACACTAGGAAACATAACAGCAGGAGAGGGCAACAGAAGAAAAAAGATGGATTGATGAAATATTTTAAAAAAATAGGAAACATAACAGCTGGAGAGGGCAACAGAAGAAAAAAGATGGATTGATGAAATATTAGAAAGACTAGGAAACATAACAGCAGGAGAGGGCAACAGAAGAAAAAAGATGGATTGATGAAATATTAGAAACACTAGGAAACATAACAGCAGGGGAGGTCAACAGAAGTGTAAAAGATGGATTGATGGAATATTAGAAACACTAGGAAACATAACAGCAGGAGAGGGCAACAGAAGAAAAAAGATGGATTGATGAAATATAAAAAAAATAGGAATCATAACAGCTGGAGAGGGCAACAGAAGAACAAAAGATGGATTGATGAAATATATAAAAAATAGGAAACATAACAGCTGGAGAGGGCAACAGAAGAAAAGATGGATTGATGGAATATTAGAAACACTAGGAAACATAACAGCAGGAGATGCCAACAGAAGAGCAAAAGACAACAAATTATAACTCTCTTCGACGCTGAAAGTTAAATGAGGATGGAAAGAAGATGGTGAGAGATATTGGTAAAGGTAGTCAGTTATGAAGTTAGTCTCTGTTGAGACGACTTGTTGAAGGAGAGCAGCTGGAGTTAGAGACAGGGGAGATAGTGACAGGAGAAATAGATTTGTATAGAGAGAGGAGACAGTGACAGGAGAAATAGATTTGTATAGAGAGAGGAGACAGTGACAGGAGAAATAGATCTATATAGAGACAGGAGACAGTGACAGGAGAAATAGATCTATATAGAGACAGGAGACAGTGACAGGAGAAATAGATCTATATAGAGACAGGAGACAGTGACAGGAGAAATAGATCTATATAGAGACAGGAGACAGTGACAGGAGAAATAGATCTATATAGAGACAGGAGACAGTGACAGGAGAAATAGATCTATATAGAGACAGGGGACAGTGACAGGAGAAATAGATCTATATAGAGACAGGAGACAATGACAGGAGAAATAGATCTATATAGAGACAGGGGACAGTGACAGGAGAAATAGATCTATATAGAGACAGGGGACAGTGACAGGAGAAATAGATCTATATAGAGACAGGGGACAGTGACAGGAGAAATAGATCTATATAGAGACAGGGGACAGTGACAGGAGAAATAGATCTATATAGAGACAGGAGACAGTGACAGAAACTATAGATCTATATAGAGACAGGAGACAGTGACAGGAACTATAGATCTTTATAGAGACAGGGGACAATGACAGGAGAAATAGATCTATATAGAGACAGGGGACAGTGACAGGAGAAATAGATCTATATAGAGACTGGGGACAGTGACAGGAGAAATAGATCTATATAGAGACAGGGGACAGTGACAGGAGAAATAGATCTATATAGAGACAGGAGACAGTGACAGGAGAAATAGATCTATATAGAGACAGGGGACAGTGACAGGAGAAATAGATCTATATAGAGACAGGGGACAGTGACAGGAAAAATAGATCTATATAGAGACAGGGGACAGTGACAGGAGAAATAGATCTATATAGAGACAGGGGACAGTGACAGGAGAAATAGATCTATATAGAGAGAAGAGACAGTGACAGGAGAAATAGATCTATATAGAGAGAAGAGACAGTGACAGGAGAAATAGATCTATATAGAGAGAAGAGACAGTAAGAGAAGGAATAACCAATACTTGGGCTGATAATATCGAGTGGTAGAAAATATATGAAAGTGTAGATCATAAGGGGAAGCTACTCTAGTGAAATAGTAACCAATCTTCGATGTGGAGATGGCACAGGATGATAGTAGTGTAAGAAGACCAATTTGGCAATTTCATATTCTCAAATTAAAAAAAACAGAGGTAGCGCGTAATATCATATGCTAATGTGATAACAGATAGAGTTGTTTGTGAGAAAATATTCCAAGGTTTGTTTTTTTTGCCATCGATGAAAGCAGAGGATGCGATACACCTCATCAACGTTATCATTTAGCTCAACTGTTGTCAAGCAGTTACATCAACGTTTTTATTTTAATGACCGCCATTGACGATATTCAATTGTAAGCATGCCGCAGGATGTAGAGAATAACTGTCCCGTTGAATTATGAGAAATATTTGAACCAAATAAGTTGGGTTAAGCTTTTACCAGATTATACCATCAGCATACAAATGTTTGGTAATCACGTTTTTGGCGCTGCTGCTGAGAGCTCATTATTTCGATGTGGAATACCGATATGGGAGATCACAACTCTGTTTTTGCGTTATTATTTAAATTTTCTTATTCAGGAATTTGAGAGAGGACCATTTTAACCCCCCAAAAATTAATAATTAAGTTTTCGTGGATCGTCATGCCTATCGCTTCGGCATTATCCACAACCTGGTCCTGCATGCTGGGTCGTATAGGACAGCGAAATAAAGACCGCTTTTATGAAGCCGCCAGATGGCGCGCTAGAAATTGTGGCTGATAGACCCTATAATGAAATTCACATTTTCAATAGTTGTGGACCAGTTATGGATTTTTAAATGTGTTCATTGTAATGTCTTACATTATCTGTCAATAGCAGATGCTTCATTCACAATACACTTTTCTCAAACATATTATCTAAATTCATTCTTTTCTCCTTGCTACTTCCGCTGACAGATCTTGGCTATAGAAAACGTCATCTCTTGGTGTGAAAAATGTCAACGGGGAATATTACAAGACGCGGGAATAATAAATGTACGTCTAAACGATAAACGTACGTCTAAACGATAAATATATCGTAATATGTCACGTAAATAAGCACAGTAATGAAGACAAAGAAGGAAGAATAGAGATGATACCAAAATAAGGATACACAAAGCAAGAGGAGCATTCGTTGCACTGGGAAACATGGAAATCCACAAAAATTAAATTAAATACACAAATAAACATTTACCTGTTACTGTATGCAGTCAACAGTACAAACTGCGGCTACCTGCTGCCCTGCAGGTATGCTCGGGAGAGTAAAAGCTAAGGGAGGGATCCTGAAGTAAAACAACCCACTGCCTTGTGGGTGAGACTTTTTAGTCAAAGGCTAGCGGAGCCATCCGTAAACAAACTGACGGAAGGCAACAGAAAACCACCGTCGTAATTTATGTGTACAATCATGAATCGCCACAATAATAGAAATCACGACAACAACGTTATGGGGGATTCCAATGGAAAACCCTAGTTCGGTAGGGGACATCATGTGCTACAGGTGATACCTGATCGTCATCAAGCTACTGTAAGCAAAATAAAGATAAAACAAACTCTAAAGATAGGTAAATGGAATGTGAGAACACTCGGGCAGAAGGGAAAAATGGAAAACATCAAACAGGAAATGAAAGGGATGGATTTACATTTATTTGCACTGTACAAAATGAGTTACACTGGTTCAGGGGAGATGTATTCTGATGACCATAAGATAATCTATTCTGGAGGTACTGAACACCAAAGAGGTGTTGGTATCATCTTGGATGCAGAAAGAGCAAGAACAATGAAAGGCTTTTACCCAATATCTGACAGAGTCCTTTTAGTGAAATTGAATGGAAAGCCAATAGGCATAAATCTTATACAAGTTTATGTACCAACAGCAGACAGTCTAGAGGAAACAATTGATTAATTTTACGACGAGTTAAATGAGGCACTTTATAAATGCAAACCACATGAAAACACCATAGTTCTAGGGGATTTTAACGCAAAAGTAGGAAAGGAAAGAGTTGAGGAACTAGTTGGTCATTATGGCTTAGGCGAGAGGAATGAAAGAGGTGAGAAACTTATTGACTGGGCAAGAACAGTGAAAGGCTTTTACCCAATATCTGACAGAGTCCTTTTAGTGAAATTGAATGGAAAGCCAATAGACATAAATCTTATACAAGTTTATGGACCAACAGCAGACAGTCTAGAGGAAACAATTGATTAATTTTACGACGAGTTAAATGAGGCACTTTATAAATGCAAACCACATGAAAACACCATAGTTCTAGGGGATTTTAACGCAAAAGTAGGAAAGGAAAGAGTTGAGGAACTAGTTGGTCATTATGGCTTAGGCGAGAGGAATGAAAGAGGTGAGAAACTTATTGACTGGGCAAGAACACACAGCATGATGATAGGAAACACCTGGTTTAAGCAACATCCAAGACGTCTGTGGACATGGAAAAGCCCAGGGGACAACGCACGTAATCAAATTGATTATATAATGATAAGCAATAGATTTAGAAACAGTCTGGTGTGTGTGAAAACTAGACCAGGGGCAGATTGCAATAGTGATCATGTACCAGTTGTGGGAAAGCTTAGAGTAAAATTAAAAACAACAAAACGAGCCTCGGTTAACATCAAGTTAAATTTAGATTTACTAAAATCAGACAAGAAGCTACAAGACAAATATAAAATCACAATTCAGAGCCGGTACAATGCAATAGAGAAGATACAAAGCATTGATGAACAGTGGGAAATGCTAAAAGAATCAATGCAACAAACATCAAAAGAGCTCATACCCCAGTGAGGACAAATTCAAGAAAGAAATGGATGACAGATGACATTTTGCAACTAATGGATACAAGAAGAAGAAGAAATAAAGAAAATAACGATGAGTATAAGAGATTAAATAAATAAATTGTAGTAAAATGCAACGAAGCAAAAGAAGCACGGCTAAAAGAGAGATGCAAAGAGATTGAAATGCAACAAAAAGGCGATGCTAAAGCTACACACAAACAAATTGAGGAATTAACAGGAAGAAAAACGCAATAAAAAACTGGATGTTTAAGATCAAAGGAAGGAGAACTGTTGATTGAACTAGAAAGCATAAGGGAACGATGGACAGAATACATTAAAGATCTTTATAATGATGAACGAACAGAAGTAAATATTAAGGATAACGGAGAAGGACCAGAAATACTCAACGAAGAAATAGAAGACGCCTTGCGCAGTATGAAAGCAGGAAAAGCTCCTGGGCCAGATAATATAACTAAAGAAGAGATTTAAGCCATGGGTGATTTTGGAATAGGAATAATAACAAAAATATTGAATGATATCTACAACAGCGGATATATACCAGACGATATGCTCAAATCAATATTCATAGACCCTACCAAAGAAATCGGGTGCGATTGAATGCGATGATCATCGCACAATAAGCCTTATGAGTCATATGACTAAGATATTACTAAGAATCATCATGCGAAGAGTGCGAAACAAAATCAGTCCAGAAATTAGCGATGAACAGTGTGGTTTTGTTAGAGATAAAGGAACAAGCAATGCCATTTATATCATAAGATCTTTAGTAGAAAGAGCCATAGAGGTGAAAACAGATCTATACCTATGTTTCATAGATTACACCAAGGCATTTGACAAAGTAAAGCACCAAGAAATAATCAAAATTTTAGACAGCATAAACGTAGACAGCAAAGATATAAGCATAATAAAGAACATGTACTGACATCAAACAGCGGCCATAAGAACTGGAAACCAATTGGGGATGTTTCAACAAATAAAACAGGGTGTTAGACAAGGTTGTGTGCTGTCACCAGATTTGTTTAATATTTATAGTGAGATTATTTTAAGATCCATAAGGGCATGCCTGGAATAACAATCGGAGGTCATAATATAAATAATCTAAGGTATGCTGAAGTTATTGAGTTATTTGTAGGTCATCATCATTGCACTCCGAACATGTCCATAGGTGCTCAGATCCCCTCCTCAGTTATTGAGTTATTTGTAGGTCATCATCATTGCACTCCGAACATGTCCATAGGTGCTCAGATCCCCTCCTCAGCAATTCCCTCAGTATCCAGCGACTGACGACTCCAGTTCTATGTTGGTTAATAAGTCTTCTTACACGGCCACTAAGTTTCTCATTTCTGGCCGTGCCCATCTTAACTCCCATTTCCATCATCCGAAGAAGCGACGTTGATCTGTGTTTGTCGAAGTCCTGTGCTCTTCCCACATCTCGGAGGGCATTGATGATGTCCGCCCGATCCATTGGTTGCCCGTCCTCAACGACAGCGCAGCTAGTCAACCTATCCGCCCTTTCATTTCCCCGTACTCCCGCATGTCCAGGGACATAGACAAAGGTGACCTTACGTATTTTGGATTTCTGCAACGACTCTACCCATTGCATGCGTACAGAGCCCGCCTCCACTTTTTTTATCATGCTCATCGAATCACTCAGTATACATGCGTGGGTGTAGTCTTGTGACTCTAACCATTTGAATGCCTTGGTCACTGCCATCGCCTTCATTGTCATGCTACTCGTGGTCACGACGTATGCACCACTGTCTTCCTTGACTATTCTGCCTGCCGAGCGTGCTGTAAATGCCCATGCACTTCTTTGATGTCGTCGTACAGATCCGTCTGTATAGATGACTGCATCTTTCTCATCGGTGACATCGCAGATGAGACCGTTGACCTCAGCATTAACCACGACCCAGTTCTGTAAGCTTCAGGTAAGCTGATGAGACAGTCTCTCATCGCTGAGAGTGAACATGAGTTACAAGAAATGTTGGACATTAGAGTGAACATGAGTTACAAGAAATGTTGGACATTAGAGTGAACATGAGTTACAAGAAATGTTGGACATTAGAGTGAACATGAGTTACAAGAAATGTTGGACATTAGAGTGAACATGAGTTACAAGAAATGTTGGACATTAGAGTGAACATGAGTTACAAGAAATGTTGGACATTAGAGTGGACATGAGCTACAAGAAATGTTGGACATTAGAGTGGACATGAGCTACAAGAAATGTTGGACATTAGAGTGGACATGAGCTACAAGAAATGTTGGACATTAGAGTGGACATGAGCTACAAGAAATGTTGGACATTAGAGTGGACATGAGTTACAAGAAATGTTGGACATTAGAGTGGACATGAGCTACAAGAAATGTTGGACATTAGAGTGGACATGAGTTACAAGAAATGTTGGACATTAGAGTGAACATGAGCTACAAGAAATGTTGGACATTAGAGTGAACATGAGCTACAAGAAATGTTGGACATTAGAGTGAACATGAGCTACAAGAAATGTTGGACATTATAGTGAAAGAAAGCAAAAATAAAGGACTCAGCCTTAATAGAAAAAAGATAGAAGTAATGGTAACAACAAAGAAAAATACATCATCTCAGTGCAAAATAAAGACAAGTAGAACAATATTAAAACAGGTAAATGAATTTAAATATCTGGGAACAATGTTAACCTCAGACGGAAGATGTACAAAAGAGGTGAGATGCAGAATGGCTCAGGCAAAAGCAGCTTTCCAAAAAATGAGGAAGATACTATGCAATCCATTTTTGACAATAGAAACAAGAAAAAGAGATCTTAAATGTTATGTAGAGCCAGTCTTAACATATGGATGTGAATCATGGACAATAGGACAAGAGACAAGAAAATCACTGGAGTCTGTAGAAATGTGGTTTTAAAGAAGAATGTTGAGAATACCATGGACAGCTAAGAAGAGTAATGAAGATGTTCTGAGAGAGGTCAAAGCAAAAAGAGAGCTAATTTCCAATATTAGGAAGAAACAATCATCATTTTTTTTGACCACGTAATGAGAAGGGAACAGATGGTGTATATTTTAACAACTGGTGAAAATTGAGGGACGAAGAGATACAGGGAAGAAAAGAGAATAGTTAAACATGGACAAGTCAAAGAAAAGAAAACAGAACGACTTGGAAAGTGTTTGTTGAAGACCTATGATCCACAGGGAGCTGAAAGGTAGAAGAAGAAGAAAGAGAAAAGATAGCAGACAGCTTAAGAGAATGGCTTGGCAGAAGATCAACAACAGAAATGATAAATAACTGTCGAGATCGAAAGTTGTGGAGAGACATGATCACCTACGCCAGCAGGCCCGGTACTTGATGATGATAATGAATGTTCACTCCATTAAATCAGTCCTGGCTTGAGAACAAGCAAACGCCAATCATGAAGGTATTTAATGGATGCTTACACAGAATAAAACGATGGAAATGGAGGGACAAAATCACTGACGTAGAATTATGGGAAATCATAAGTCAAATACCAGTGGATAAAGAGTTGCGGGATTCACAAACACCCTCTACCCCTTAGGAAATCTCGTTAGGATTCAAATCATATCTGAAATAGATAACCGTTATTCGCCTTGCTAAAAATGGAAATACGAACGCCATGTTTCTTCAGACCTTGAAATAAATGTGTTATTGAAGTGAATATTTATGTAGGACAGGATACAAATGTGTCTTTCTATGATTTGTGAATACATAAGATATGTAAATGTGATTTCCGTCACACATTTCTTGTTATCCTAGTTGTATAATATTGTTAGGTTATTATTACACATCTGTCTGAATCTAGGCGTCTCATAATGCAGTAGTTAGCGTTGACAAGGGGCAGAACTCACTGGGTCAATTTTGTGGGGTTTTTTATTTACGAGAATCAGTCGATGTTTATGTTCTGTTCTTTTAGCATGTTCTTGTTCACTCTGATTTCTAAAGATCCTTCACTTTTAGTCTGTTCTGTTGTTTGTTAAATTGTGCTTATTCTTTCTTGTTAGATTATGTTCTTTTCTTTGTTCCTTGTTTGTGAACTTTTGTTGTTGTAATATTGTTGTCAGGTCGTTGCTAGATAACTGTGTTCTGTTCTTTAGTTGGGAAATTGTCAGGTCGTTGCTAGATGACTGTGTTCTATTCTTTAGTTGGGAAATTGTCAGGTCGTTGCTAGATAACTGTGTTCTGTTCTTTAGTTGGGAAATTGTCAGGTCGTTGCTAGATGACTGTGTTCTGTTCTTTAGTTGGGAAATTGTCAGGTCGTTGCTAGATGACTGTGTTCTGTTCTTTAGTTGGGAAATTGTCAGGTCGTTGCTAGATGACTGTGTTCTATTCTTTAGTTGGGAAACGTAAGGTCACCTTTGTCTATGTCCCTGGACATGCGGGAGTACGGGGAAATGAAAGGGCGGACAGGTTGGCTAGCTGCGCTGTCGTTGAGGACGGGCAACCAATGGATCGGGCTGACATCATCAATGCCCTCCGTGATGTGGGAAGAACACAGGACTTCGACAAACACACATCCACGTCACTTCTTCGGATGATAGAAATGGGAGTTAAGTTGGGCACAGCCAGAAATGGGAAACTTAGTGGCCGTGTAAGAAGACTTATCAACCAACATAGAACTGGAGTCGTCAGTCGCTGGACACTGAGGAAATTGCTGAGTAGGGGGATCTGAGCACCTATGGACATGTTCGGAGTGTAATGATGATAACCCGCAAATATCTCAATTGTCCATGAATCACATCCATATGTTAAGACTGGCTCTACATAACATTTTAAAAATATTTTTCTTGTTTCCATTGTCAAAAATGGATTGCATAGTATCTTCCTCATTTTTTTGGAAAGCTGCTTTTGCCTGAGCCATTCTTCATCTCACCTCTTTTGTACATCTACCATCTGAGGTTAACATTGTTCCCAGATATTTAAATTCAATTACCTGTTTTAACATTGTTCTACTTGTCTTTATTTTGCACTGAGGTGATGTATTTATCTTTGTTGTTACCATTACTTCTTTCTTTCTGCTATTAAGGCAGAGTCCTTTATTTTTGCTTTCTTTCACTACAATGTCTAACATTTCTTCTAACTCATTGTCACCTTTAGTGATGAAGACTGTATCATAATAGATCATATGTCCTGACTTCTACATCACAGGCTCACAGAGCCTGGTTCGTATAATCACAATACAGGAATGCTGAAGAAGAAGAATGAAGAATAAGGAAGAATAAGGAAGAAGAAGAAGAAGAAAGAAGAAGGAAGAAGAAGGAAGAAGAAGAAGAAAGAAGAAGGAAGAAGAAGGAAGAAGAAGAAGAAAGAAGAAGGAAGAAGAAGGAAGAAGAAGAAGGAAGAAGAAGGAAGTAGAAGGAAGAAGAAGGGAGAAGAAGGAAGAAGAAGGAAAAAGGAAGAAGAAGGGAGAAAAAGAAGAAAGAAGAAGGAAGTAGAAGGAAGAAGAAGAAGAAGAAAGAAGAAGGAAGAAGAAGGGAGAAAAAGAAGAAAGAAGAAGGAAGTAGAAGGAAGAAGAAGAAGAAGAAGAAAGAAGAAGGAAGAAGAAGAGGAAGAAAGAAGAAGGAAGAAGAAGGAAGAAGGAAGAAGAAGGGAGAAAAAGAAGAAAGAAGAAGGAAGTAGAAGGAAGAAGAAGAAGAAGAAAGAAGAAGGAAGAAGAAGAGGAAGAAAGAAGAAGGAAGAAGAAGGAAGAAGAAGAAGAAGAAAGAAGAAGGAAGAAGAAGAGGAAGAAAGAAGAAGGAAGAAGAAGGAAGAAGAAGGAGAAGGAAGAAGAAGGGAGAAAAAGAAGAAAGAAGAAGGAAGTAGAAGGAAGAAGAAGAAGAAGAAGGAAGAAGGAAGAAGGAAGAAGAAGAAGAAGAAAGAAGAAAGAAGAAGAAGAAGAAGAAGGAAGAAGAAGAGGAAGAAAGAAAAAGGAAGTAGAAGGAAGAAGAAGAAGAAGAAAGAAGAAGGAAGTAGAAGGAAGAAGAAGAAGAAGAAAGAAGAAGGAAGAAGAAGGGAGAACAAGAAGAAAGAAGAAGGAAGTAGAAGGAAGAAGAAGAAGAAGAAAGAAGAAGGAAGAAGAAGAGGAAGAAAGAAGAAGGAAGAAGAAGAAAGAAGAAGAAGAAAGAAGAAGGAAAAAGAAGGGAGAAAAAGAAGGTAGAATAAGGAAGAAGGAAGAATTAAAAAGAAGCAATAGGAAGAGGGAAGAAGAAGAAGGAAGAGGAAGGAAGAAGAAATAAGAAAGAATAAGATGGGAGAATAAGAAGGTAGAAGAAGAAGCAAGAAGAAGGATGAAAAAGGAAAAATAAGGAAGAAAATGGAGGAAGAAGAAGAAGGAATAAGAAGGCAGATGAAGAAGGAAGAAGAAGAAAGAAGAAGGAAGAAGAAGGAAAAAGAAATAAGAAGAAGTAAGAAGAAGAAAAAAAGAAGAAGAAGAAGAAAGAAGAAGGAAGAAGAAGAAGGAAGGAGAATACGGAAGAAGAAGGAAGGAGAAAAAGAAGGAAGAAGAAAAATAAGGAAGAAGAAGTAAGAAGAAAAAAGAGGAAGAAGATGGAATAAGAAAAAGGAAGGAGGAGGAAGAATAAAGAGGAAGAAGAAGGAAGAAGAAGAATGAAGAAGAAGAAAAAGCAAAAGAAAGAAGAAGGGGGAAAAGGAAGAAAAAGGAAGAAAAAGGAAGAAGAAGGAAGAAGAAGGCAGAAGGAGAAGGAAGAAGAAGGAGGACGAAGGAGGAAGAAGGGAAATGGAAGAATAAGAAGGAATAAGAAAGAAGAAGGAAGCAGAAAAGAATAAGAAGGAAGAAGAAGGAGAAGTAGAAGATGGAAGAAGAAATGAAGAAGAAGAAGAAGAAAGGAAGAAGAAGGAAGAAGAAAGAAGAAGAAGAAGAAGGAAGAACGAAGAAGGAAGAAGAAAGAAGAAGAAGGAATACGAATGAAGGAAAAGGGAGAAGAAGGAAGACGGAGAAGGAAGAAGAAAGTAAAAGAAGAAGGATAATAAAGTAAAAGAAGAAGAAGAAGAATAAGAAAGTAAAAGAAGATGAAGAAAGTAAAAGAAATAAAAGGTGAAGAAAATAAAAGTAGAAGAAGAAAGTAAAACAAGAAGAAAGTAAAAGAGGAAGAAGAAAAGAAGAAGAAGAAGAAGAAGAAGAAGAAGAGAAAAAAGAAAATGAAGAGGAAAGGAAAAGAAGCAGAAGAAAGGAAAAGATGAAGGAGAAGAAAGTAAATGAAGAGGAAGAAAAAAGTAAAAGAAGAAGAAGAAGAAGAAGGGGGAGAATAATAAGAAGAAGAAAATAAAAGAAGAAGAAGAAGAGGGAGAATAATAAAAAGAAGAAGAAAGTAAAAGAGGAAGAAGAAGAAGAGGGAGAATAATAAGAAGAAAAAAGTAAAGGAAGAGGAAGAAGAGGGAGAATAATAATAATAAGAAGAAAGTAAAGGAAGAAGAAGAAGAAGGAGAAGAAGCAGAGTATTTTTTTTTTGCGTTCGTCAGGTTTCACCTCTGACGAAGTCCCTGGAGACTAGGAACTGGTCTTTCCGTGTTAATCCGTTTTTCCCTGGCAGCCGTGTGCACAAGGGTCCCTCGCCGCACAGGCAGATAACTCCGTCTTCGGAGATTTTTTCGTTTTTTTCCGGGGCTTTTTCGTTAGATCAATCACGGACTGTTCAGTTCAACATAATTGCTGTGTTGGAAGATGAATCTCGGGCTGTTCAGTTCAACGTAGTTGCTGTTTCGTCAGATGAGTCACTGGCTGTTCAGTTCAACGTAGTTGCTGTTTCGTCAGATGAGTCACTGGCTGTTCATTTCAACGTAGTTGCTGTTTCGTCAGATGAGTCACTGGCTGTTCATTTCAACATAGGGGTTAATTCTATAGATGATCCACGGACTGTTCAGTCCAACATAGGGCTGCTTCGTTAGTTGAATCACGGACTGTTCACTTCAACATAGTGGCTGCTTCGTTAGTTGAATCACGGACTGTTCACTTCAACATAGTGGCTGCTTCGTTAGTTGAATCACGGACTGTTCACTTCAACATAGTGGCTGCTTCGTTAGTTGAATCACGTACTGTTAACTTCAACACAGTGGCTGCTTCGTTAGTTGAATCACGGACTGTTCACTTCAACATAGTCAGTGCTTCGTTAGATGAAACACGGTCTGTTCACTTCAACATAATGGCTGCTTCGTTAGATGAATAACGTGCTGTTCAGTTCAACATAGTGGCTGCTTCGTTAGATGAATAACGTGCTGTTCAGTTCAACATAGTGGCTGCTTCGTTAGCTGAATCACGGTCTGTTCACTTCAACATAGTCAGTGCTTCGTTAGATGAATCACGGACTGTTCACTTCAACATAGTGGCTGCTTCGTTAGATGAATCACGGACTGTTCACTTCAACATAGTGGCTGCTTCGTTAGATGAATCACGGACTGTTCACTTCAACATAGTGGCTGCTTCGTTAGATGAATCACGGACTGTTCACTTCAACATAGTGGCTGCTTCGTTAGATGAATCACGGACTGTTCACTTCAACATAGTGGCTGCTTCGTTAGATGAATAACGTGCTGTTCACTTCAACATAATGGCTGCTTCGTTAGCTGAATAAAGTACTGTTCACTTCAACATAGTGGCTGCTTCGTTAGATGAATCACGGACTGTTCACTTCAACATAGTGGCTGCTTCGTTAGATGAATCACGGACTGTTCACTTCAACATAGTGGCTGCTTCGTTAGATGAATCACGGACTGTTCACTTCAACATAGTGGCTGCTTCGTTAGCTGAATCAAAAATTTTGAAACATCACTATCTATTTTGGTCGGATTTAAACCCGGGTCCTACCTGTCGTGAGATCAACGTTGTACCTCTAGACTATCCCCTTCCCCCATCCCACCCCGTTCTCTGTTAGATATGTTTAGTTAGAGAATGTTCATGGTTAGTAGATTTTTGTAGGTCACGTGGGGTAATTGAAGTCATATGTTGGGACATGTCACAGAACTGGAGACGGGCCGGCAACATGACGTCATATTGCTAAAACTTTTACTATAATTGTTGTTACTGCTATCACTACTACTACTAACACAACTACCACAACCACTACTACTACAACTACCACAACTACCACCACTACTACTACTACTAATACTACAACTACCACAATGACCACTACTACTATTGCTACAACCACAACTACCACAACTACCACCACTACCACAACTACCACTACAACTACTACTACTACAACTACCACCACTAATACTACTTCTACAACTACCACAACTACCACCACTACCACAACTACCACTACAACCACAACTACTACAACTACCACCACTAATACTACTTCTACAACTACCACAACTACCACAACTACCACCACTACCACAACTACCACAACTACCACTACAACTACTACTACTACAACTACCACCACTAATACTACTTCTACAACTACCACAACTACCACCACTACCACAACTACCACTACAACCACAACTACTACAACTACCACCACTAATACTACTTCTACAACTAAAACAACTACCACAACTACCACCACTACCACAACTACCACAACTACCACCACTACCACAACTACCACTACAACCACAACTACTACAACTACCACCACTAATACTACTTCTACAACTACAACTACCACAACTACCACAACTATCACAGCTATCACTACTACTACTACACTAGCTACCACAACTTGCACTACTACTAGCACCACTACTGCCACCACTACTACTACTACTACTACTACTACTACCACTACCACTTATACCAGAAACCACTACCACTATTACTGCTACTACTACTGCTACCACTAATACTACTACAACTACTACCACAACTACTACTACCACGCTACTCCGTTACTACTACTACTGCTACTACCGCTACTACTACTACTAATATTACTACGGCTACAACTACTACCGCTACTACTACTACTGCTACCACTACTACTAGTGCCGCTACTACTACTACTAGTGCCGCTACTACTACTACCGCTACTACTACTACTGCTACCACTACTACTATTACCGCTACTACTATTACTGCTACTACTACTACTAGTGCCGCTACTACTATTACCGCTACTACTACTACTACTACTGCTACTACTACAACTAGTACCGTTACTACTACTACTACTACTACCGCTACTACTACAACTAGTACCGTTACTACTACTACTACTACTACTACAACTAGTACCGTTACTACTACTACTACTACTACTACTACAACTAGTACCGTTACTACTACTACTACTACTACTACTACAACTAGTACCGTTACTACTACTACTACTACTACTGCTACTACTACAACTAGTACCGTTACTACTACTACTGCTACTACTACAACTAGTACCGTTACTACTACTACTGCTACTACTACAACTAGTACCGTTACTACTACTACTGCTACTACTACAACTAGTACCGCTACTACTACTACTGCTACTACTACAACTAGTACCGTTACTACTACTACTGCTACTACTACAACTAGTACCGTTACTACTACTACTGCTACTACTACAACTAGTACCGCTACTACTACTACTGCTACTACTACTGCTACCAGTAATGCTACAAAACTACTACCACCACTACTACTACCATTACAACTACCTCTACTACTACTACTACTACTTCTTCCACTAATACAACAACTACTACCACCACTACTACTACCGCTACTACAACAACTACTACCACTACTACTACTACTCACTATAATTATTGCTACTACAATTACTGTAAATATTTAAACTACTATTAATTTTACTAATGTTACTATTATGAATACAAACATCACTACCATCGTTTCTACTACTGTTCTGCTACCATCATTACTACTACAATTACTACAACAATTACTAGTTTAATTACAACCATAATTACTACACAACTATTGGTACAATTACTACTACAATTACCACTACAATTACTACTACAATTACAACCATCATTAAAACTAAAATTACTACTACAATTACTACCATCATTACTACTACAATTACTACTAAAATTACTGCTACAATTACTTCTACAGTTACTACCATCATTACATTTACAATTAGTACCATCATTACTACTAGAAATACTACTACAATTACTACTACTATTACTATTACAAATAACCCCCACAAATACTACTTCTATTACTACTACAATTACTACTACAATTACTACTTCTATTACTACAACAATTACTACTTCTATTACTACTACAATTACTACTACAATTACTACTACAGTTACTACTACAATTACTACTACAATCACTACTATAATTACCATTACAATTACTTCTACAATTACAACTACAATTAATACTACAATTATTACTACAATTACTACTACAATTATTACTACAATTATTACTACAATTACTACTACAAATACTACTACAGTTACTTCCATAAAATCAGTTTATATGTTATTGCTAAGATGCTACTTTTGCTAATTAAGCAATTGTACCATTCCCTCCAGTAATTTCTAATGAGAGAACTGAATATTGATATCGATCTTATATCGATCTGATATCGATCTTATATCTATCTCATATCGATCATTTATTGATCTTATATCGATCTCATATCGATCTTATATCTATCTCATATCGATCATTTATTGATCTTGTATCGATCTTATATCTATCTCATATCGATCATTTATTGATCTTGTATCGATCTTATATCTATCTCATATCAATCATTTATTGATCTTATATCGATCTCATATCGATCTTATATTGATCATATATCAATCTTATATTGATCATATATCGATCTCATATCGATCTTATACTGATCCTATATCGATCTTATATTGATCATATATCGATCTAATATCGATCTTATTTCGATCTTATATCGATCTTATTTTGATCTTATATTGATCTTACATCGATCGGTTATGGAAGTTAAAAATTTATCGATCAGAGCTTACATATAAAAAAATTTGTTTCATTGATGCGCTCATGTATTCTTTTATGCCGGAACGGTAAAATTTGTGTGCCCAGGGTAAATCTGGTAGACGGGAGAAAATAAGGAAGTACAAGGAAATGTTACATTTGTACGGCATGAAAGGTTGAGATTAAAACGTGACGACGTTGCGGCTCATAGAGGACTCTGTCAGTGGTGTCCCAACAACCCCCAAGGAGAAAAAAGTGTGTCAGTGATGCCCCAACAACTCCAGGTCGACAAAGTCTGTCACTGGTGCCCCAACAACCCTCAGGTAGACAAAGTGTGTCAGTGGTGCCCCAACAACCCTCAGGTAGACAAAGTGTGTCAGTGATGCCCCAACAACCCTCAGGTAGACAAAGTCTGTCAGTGGTGCCCCAACAACCCTCAGGTAGACAAAGTCTGTCAGTGGTGCCCCAACAACCCTCAGGTAGACAAAGTCTGTAACTGGTGCCCCAACAACTTCGAGGTAGACAAAGTCTGTCAGTGGTGTCCCAACAACCCCACAGGTAGACAAAGTATGTCAGTGGTGCCCCAACAACCCTCAGGTAGACAAAGTGTGTCAGTGGTGCCCCAACAACCCTCAGGTAGACAAAGTGTGTCAGTGATGCCCCAACAACCCTCAGGTAGACAAAGTGTGTCACTGGTGCCCCAACAACCCTCAGGTAGACAAAGTCTGTCAGTGGTGCCCCAACAACCCTCAGGTAGACAAAGTCTGTCAGTGGTGCCCCAACAACCCCCCAGGTAGACAAAGTCTGTCAGTGATGCCCCAACAACCCCCAGGTAGACAAAGTCTGTCAGTGATGCCGCAACAACCCTCAGGTAGACAAAGTCTGTCAGTGATGCCGCAACAACCCCCAGGTAGACAAAGTCTGTCAGTGATGCCGCAACAACCCTCAGGTAGACAAAGTCTGTCAGTGATGCCGCAACAACCCTCAGGTAGACAAAGTCTGTCAGTGATGCCCCAACAACCCCCAGGCAGACAATGTCTGTCAGTGGTGCCATAACAACCCCCAGGTAGACAAAGTCTGTCAGTGATGCCCCAACAACCCTCAGGTAGACAATGTCTGTCAGTGGTGCCCCAACAACCCCCAGGTAGACAAAGTCTGTCAGTGATGCCCCAACAACCCCCAGGTAGACAAAGTCTGTCAGTGGTGCCCCAACAACTCCTAGGTAGACAAAGTCTATCAGTGGTGCCCCAACAACCCCCAGGTAGACAAAGTCTGTCAGTGGTGCCCCAACAACCCTCAGGTAGACAATGTCTGTCAGTGGTGCCCCAACAACCCTCAGGTAGACAAAGTCTGTCAGTGGTGCCCCAACAACCCCCAGGTAGACAAAGTCTGTCAGTGGTGCCCCAACAACCCTCAGGTAGACAAAGTGTGTCACTGGTGCCCCAACAACCCCCAGATAGACAAAGTCTGTCAGTGGTGCCCCAACAACTCCTAGGTAGACAAAGTCTGTCATTGATGCCCCAACAACCCCCAGGAAGACAAAGTCTGTCAGTGGCGCACCAACAACTCCTAGGTAGACAAAGTCTATCAGTGGTGCCCCAACAACCCCCAGGTAGACAAAGTCTGTCAGTGGTGCCCCAACAACCCTCAGGTAGACAAAGTTTGTCAGTGGTGCCCCAACAACCCCCAGGCAGACAAAGTCTGTCAGTGGTGCCCCAACAACTCCTAGCTAGACAAAGTCTGTCATTGCCCCAACAACCCCTATGCAGACAAAGTCTGTCAGTGGTGGCCCAACAACCCCTATGCAGACAAAGTCTGTCAGTGGTGCCCCAACAACCCCTATGCAGACAAAGTCTGTCATTGCTCCAACAACCCCCAGGTAGACAAAGTCTGTCAGTGATGCCCCAACAACCCCCAGGTAGACAAAGTCTGTCAGTGGTGCCCCAACAACCCTCAGGTAGACAAAGTCTGTCAGTGGTGCCCCAACAACCCCCAGGTAGACAAAGTCTGTCAGTGATGCCCAACAACCCCCAGGTAGACAAAGTCTGTCAGTGGTGCCCCAACAACTCCTAGGTAGACAAAGTCTGTCAGTGATGCCCCAACAACCCCCAGGTAGACAAAGTCTGTCAGTGATGCCCCAACAACCCCCAGGCAGACAAAGTCTGTCAGTGGTGCCCCAACAACCCCCAGGTAGACAAAGTCTGTCAGTGGTGCCCCAACAACCCCCAGGCAGACAAAGTCTGTCAGTGGTGCCCCAACAACCCCCAGGTAGACAAAGTCTGTCAGTGATGCCCCAACAACCCCAGGTAGACAAAGTCTGTCAGTGATGCCCCAACAACCCCCAGGCAGACAAAGTCTGTCAGTGGTGCCCCAACAACCCCCAGGTAGACAAAGTCTGTCAGTGGTGCCCCAACAACCCCTATGCAGATAAAGTCTGTCAGTGGTGCCCCAACAACCCCTATGCAGACAAAGTCTGTCATTTGTCCCACGTGACCCCTAGGTTGTGATGAAAGAAAAGAGGAGCAAGTTCGTCCCGATGTCAAGAGAGATTTGACAACTTCAAACACAAACAAGAAAGCGGATGTTTGAATCTGTGCGCGTGTTTCTGTAACATCGATCGTGACATGAGTCAGTCGCTCACCTGTTTACCTACGAGTATACCCGGACAGGTAGAACTAGGAAGTGATACCTTCAGTATACCTGACAGAATGTCCAAATGTAGACTTCATTGTTTTATTTTTGAAAACAAACTGTTTTTTTGAAAGCTTCGAAACAGACGAAAAGAGAAAAAAAAATCTCGCGAAGCCACAGGTAGATACAGGTAGATACAGGTAGATACAGGTATTCTCAAAGTTGGTACCCTGAAGGTACGGGAACTCGTCCGCGCTTGGTGATTTTTTTTTTCTTTTTGCAAGTAGTGCAGACGCTGTAGCAATGTGGTTTTACAGAAGAATGTTGAGAATACCATAGACAGCTAAGAAGAGTAATGAAAACGTTCTGAAAGAGGCCAAAGTAAAAAGAGAGCTAATTTCCAATATTAGGAAGAAACAATCATCATTTTTTGGCCATGTAATGAGAAGAGAACAACTGGAATATATTGTAACAACTGGAAAAATTGAGGGACGAAGAGATAGAGGGAAGCAAAGAGAAAAGATACCAGACAACTTAAGAGAATGGCTTGGCAGAAGGTCAACAACATAAATTATAAATAACTGTCGAGATCGAAAGTTGTGGAGAGACATGATCTCATGAGCCAGCAGGCATGGCACTTGATGATGATGAGTGTAGGCGCTTCTAGAACTTCGTGAAAACTCTAAGCAAAAATGCAAATGTTTATTGTCAGTTTGAGTTCAGCACTGTGGAGCTGATATGGATAATCAAGTAGTACGACCTGGATAACTTGCTGAGGTCTCAGGAGAGGTAAAGGTTTGGTGAGTATATCTCAACATTAGAACCCAGATAGGACACTCTCAAACGGTTGTGGTCTACTACTGATTCTTTCCGGTAGCTCCGACAAGACAGATTGGTATCAAACATTACAGGACTTGTGTTCCTTTAGGATGGACCAACGAGGCTAGAAGTCAGCTCGGACGCCGAGACAGCCCAGGATCTCCGTACACCCTGTCCCGGCTTGTGTACAAGAAAGATCACTTCCTTATCGTTTAACTCTTCATTGATCTAAAATAACTCATCGACTTATCGATCTGCTTGCCGTGACAGATAACATAATAATAAAAATGGTATCAAAAAATAATCAATGATTATTTTTTAAAATATTCCAGATTCATGATATTGTTTTCTTTGTAGACAATATAAGTCTTTGTGCTACCAATGCTAGACCGGCTCAAGAACGATCAGAGGAACAACAACTATCAGGGTGAAATGTGTTAGACGAATCAGCGGCTTGTTATGTATGGTAGAAGAAATAAAGAGAGGAGTTGAGATAGAATGTTGTGCAGCGACGTGGTCGTCTACGTCAGCCGGGTTGTTATTTGGTAAATGAATGAGATTAGGGAGAAAGTTGAAGCAAGGTGAAGGGTTAAGTAAGGTGGAGGGTTAAGTAAGGTGAAGGATAAAGTCGTGATCATTGTAAACTAGGAGAGGAGAAGAAGTGACTGAGCGCAAGGTCTGACTTAGCCCGACATCCAAGAGGTGACTTCATGACCAGCTTCAAGTCTCGATCGTCTACACTGATGGCTCTGTCGCCAGGGAGGTGGATGAGGTTGTCTTATGTAATTTAATAGAAAGTTGATAGATACAGGTTCAGGAGCCTATCAGACTACTACTTCCAGCACACGCATGGAGATTGTGGCTGTGCCAGAAGTTATCACATGGCTGGTAAAGAGACCAACAACACATGCGGTCATGTTAACTGTCTCACAAAACATGCTAAAGGTGACAGGCTAAAAAGAGGCAAATCATGGGTGGGCCGAGCAGAAGATGTCATCAAACAGGTCTGTAGGCTTACCAATATCAGCGTTGGGAGGAGTGGATACCGGTGCCTACGTCATTCAAGGGGACTTTCTCATGTATTGTCACACTCGACAGGAAAAGTAGGGAACATAACCCGGTCGTGGTTAATGCTGAGGTCAACGGTCTCATCTGCGATAACACCGATGAGAAAGATGCAGTCATCTATACAGACGGATCTGTGAGACAACACCAAAGAAGTGCATGGGCATTTACAGCACGCTCGGCAGGCAGAATAGTCAAGGAATACAGTGGTGCATACGTCGTGACCACGAGTAGCATGACAACGGAGGCGATGGCAGTGACCAAGGCATTCAAATGGTTAGAGTCACAAGACTACACCCACGCATGTATACTGAGTGATTCGATGAGCATGATAAAAAAAAGTGGGGGCGGGCTCTGTACGCATGCAATGGGTAGAGTCGTTGCAAAAATCCAAAATACGTAAGGTCACCTTTGTCTATGTCCCTGGACATGCAGGAGTACGGGGAAATGAAAGAGCGGACAGGTTGGCTAGCTGCGCTGTCGTTGAGGACGGGCAACCAATGGATCAGGAGGACATCATCAATGCCCTCCGAGATGTGGGAAGAGCACAGGACTTCGACAAACACAGATCTACGTCACTTCTTCGGATGGTGGAAATGGGAGTTAAGATGGGCACAGCCAGAAATGAGAATCTTAGTGGGCGTGTAAGAAGACTTATCAACCAACATAGAACTGGAGTCGTCAGTCGCTGGACACTGCGGGAATTGCTGAGGAGGGGATCTGAGCACCTATGGACATGTTCGGAGTGCAATGATGATGACCCGCAAATAACTCAATGATGATGACCCGCAAATAACTCAGTAACTCAATAACAAAACATGTTTCGCCTGAGTGACACCCACACACATACCGCAGGGAGTGGGTGCACCCACTCGGCATGTCTGTGGGTGCACCTACTCGGCATGTCTGTGGGTGCACCCACTCGGCATGTCTCCTGTCGACAGACTAACTTGGATACATTGCATCGGACACGCAGAAGTTTGTGGCATGGTTATTTGGTTATTTGGTTATTTGGTTATTTGGTTATTTGGTTATTTGGTTATTTGGTTATGGAAGGCCTCGGTATCACTGCAAACGAATTAAAATCCATAAATGCTCAACCGCCCTTTGCCAGCGGAATCATCCGAATTAATATCTCATCTCCCAAACAAAGAAAGGTAACTGTAGTCCCCATCGTAGCAGTCTCAGCACACAGAAGTTCGTAGCAATGTGATGGCCGACAAGATGTCAGGGTCTGCCATTGGGCAGGGAATCATAAAATCGTGAACGTTTGACATTGTGAGGGCTTTGAAAGGACACCTCTCACAGGATGACGACATCTGAGGGTAATCCACACGTCAGTGGAATGGTGGAACATGACGTCACGAGTGCTGGACAAGCGTCATCAGTGGCAAGGGGCGCAACTCTTTCATTGAAGGACAGGCGGAATCAGTAGACGAACACGTCCATGGGCGGGACGTGGGAGCGGATATGGGAATGTACCGACTGCGCTGACGCCAGTCCAAAATAAAAATGAAAATGGATAAAGTACAGTAATTCAATGCACTAGACACAACATTTGGAGTGGGTAAAGTACAGTACTTTTACGTACTAGACACAACATTTCGAGTGGGTAAAGTACAGTACTTTTACGTACTAGACACAACATTTGGAGTGGGTAAAGTACAGTACTTTTACGTACTAGACACAACATTTGGAGTGGGTAAAGTACAGTACTTTTACGTACTAGACACAACATTTCGAGTGGGTAAAGTACAGTACTTTTACGTACTAGACACAAGATTTCTTCTTCTTCTTCTCTCCTTCCTCATCTGCCTTTCAGCGTCGAGGGGAGATATAATTTGCGGTCTTTTGCTCTTCTGTTCGCCTCTGCTGCTGTTATGTTTCCTAGTGTTTCTAATATTCCATCGACCCACCTTTTTCGTGATCGACCCTTGGGTTTGGTGTTCTCGCAACGTTTGTTGAAGGCTCGTTGTGTTGTGTTTTGTTCTTTCTGCCTTGTCACGTGGCCGAACCATTTTATCTGTTGTTTCCTTATATATTCTATAGCAGTGGCTATTCCTAGCTTTTTTCTCAGTTCTTCATTTCTGATCTTATCTGTCAGACTGTTTCCTGTCATTCGTCTAACACATTTCATCTCTGTAGAGGTTATTTTTCTGATTGTTCTTGCATTTAGGGTCCAGGTCTGGCATTGGTAGCACAACGTTGGGATGAAGATTGTATTGTAGAGTGCTCGTTTTGCCTCCAGAGTTATTTCCTTGTTGGACAATAGTGGTGATAGCTGTCCGATGATTTGATAAGCTTTGTTACATCTTGATTCTATCTCTGCTGTTTGTGAATTATCGTTTGTCATTAGGCTTCTTATGTATTTGAATTCCTCTACTTGTTTTAGTTGTCTGCCTTCTATAGTTATGTTGATGTTCTGTTTATTTTTGGCGACATTCACGACTTCTGTTTTGTTGATGTTGATTTTCATGTTGTATTTTGTGCCTGAGATGTTGAGTTTGTTTAAGTGTTCTTGTAGGTCTTCTATTGTTTCGTGTATTAGTGCCTGGTCGTCTGCAAATAAAAGCTCGTTGATCTCCTCTCTCTGATGGGTTGGCTAGCTTGCATATATGGTCCATGTATGTTATAAACAGTAGGGGGGATAGTACGCACCCCTGTCTTACACCTGATCTAACTTCGAAGTGGTCTGTGTAGCCTGTTGCTGTTCTGACCCTGCAGCTGCTGTTGACGTAGAGACTTTTAATAAGGTTGATTAGATCTTGGCTTACTCCGTATGTTGTTAGTATCTCCCACAGTTGTTCTCTGTTTACTCTGTCGAATGTTTTTTCCTGGTCAATGAAGGCTATGTATAAGTTTTGATTGTGTTCTGTCGTTTAAAGTTTGGGTAAAGTGAGGTACTTTAACGTACTAGACACAACATTTGGAGTGGGTAAAGTACAGTACTTTTACGTACTAGACACAACATTTGGAGTGGGTAAAGTACAGTACTTTTACGTACTAGACACAACATTTGGAGTGGGTAAAGTACAGTACTTTAACGTACTAGACACAACATTTGGAGTGGGTGAAGTACAGTACTTTAACGTACTAGACACAACATTTGGAGTGGGTGAAGTACAGTACTTTAACGTACTAGATACAACATTTGGAGTGGGTGAAGTACAGCACTTTAACGTATTAGATACAACATTTGGAGTGGGTGAAGTACAGTACTTTAACGTACTAGATACAACATTTGGAGTGGGTGAAGTACAAGACAACACAAAGAATTAGCAACCAAACAGGACAATCCCAATATATAAAACAAGGAGTCAGACAAGGCTGTGTTCTGTCACCGGATTTGTTTTCACTTTACAGCGAACATGTTATGAGATCAATAGTAGACAAAAAAATTAGCCATTCAAACAATTTGTGATATGCGGATGACAGTCTTAATAGAAGAGACAGACAGAGAATGAGCTACAAGAAATGATAGACATAATAGTAAAAGAAAGCAACAAGAAAGGTCTCAGTCTGAATAGTAAGAAAACAGAAGTAATGGTTATATCGAAGAAACAATCACCACCATCATGCAGCATAAAAATAAACGAGACAAATCTGAAACAAGTGCAATCTTTCAAATACTTGGGCACAATAATAACATGAGATTGGAGATGTATCACAGAAATAAAAAGTAGAATAACTCAGGCCAAAATAACATTTCAGAAAATGAAAAATATCTTATGCAACAAATCTATGTCAATAGAAGTGAAAAAGAGTGTTCATCGGTGCTATATAGAACCAATTCTGACCTATGGAAGCGAATCATGGACAGTAGACAAACAAATGAAAAGACGATTAGAGGCCACAGAAATGGGATTTCTCAGAAGAATGTTGAAAGTTCCCTGGACAGCTAAAAAGACCAACGAGGAAGTTCTCAAAGAGGCCAACACAAAAAGGGAGCTCTTAAAAAAACATCAGAAAGAAACAATCAACATTTTTCGGGCACATCATGAGAAGAGGAAAGTTGGAATACTTGGTTACAACTGGCAAAATAAAAGGAAAGAGAGATCACGGACGACAAAGAGAGAAAATACTGGATAGCTTGGTGTCATGGCATGGAAAACAGTCAACAACAGAACTCATACGATGCACTGTAGATAGAAGATTGTGGAGGGACATGATCGCCTACACCAACCGGTATGGCATATGATGATAATGATGAAAATACAAAAGGTGATATCGATTAAGATAAAAGTGTGTGATTTATCCAGATCGACGGCTTCTGTGTTCCCTCAGCCATAAATGGGTACATGAAATATTCTTTGCTGGTAGACAAAGACAGCTCTGGTGTGTTAATTGAGCAGTGCCCAAAATGTGCCCCAAAATAAGTTTGATGGGTACTTTATTTTCATTATAAGTCACGCGCGTGACCGGGGTTGGGCTTTTTTGTCACGTGAGAAACAGAGAGTCATAGGAGAATCTGTGAGAGAGACAGAGAGAGTCACGGAGAATATGTGAGAGAGTCAGGGAGAATATGGGAGAGAGACAGAGAGAGTCAGGGAGAATATGTGAGAGAGACAGAGAGAGTCAGGGAGAATATGTGAGAGAGACAGAGAGAGTCAGTTAGAATCTGTGAGAGAGACAGAGAGAGTCATGGAGAATCTGTGAGAGAGACAGAGAGAGTCTCATTATAAGTCACGCGCGTGACCGGGGTTGGGCTTTTTTGTCACGTGAGAAACAGAGAGTCATAGGAGAATCTGTGAGAGACAGAGAGAGTCACGGAGAATATGTGAGAGAGACAGGGAGAGTCAGGGATAATCTGCGAGAGAGACGGAGAGAGATAGGGAAAATATGTGAGAGAGACAGAGAGAGTCAGGGAGAATATGTGAGAGAGACAGAGAGAGTCAGTTAGAATCTGTGAGAGAGACAGAGAGAGTCATGGAGAATCTGTGAGAGAGACAGAGAGAGTCAGGGATAATCTGCGAGAGAGACGGAGAGAGATAGGGAAAATATGTGAGAGAGACAGAGAGAGTCAGGGTGAATCTGTGAGAGAGACAGAGAGAGTCAGGTAGAATATGAGAGAGAGAGAGAGAGAGAGAGAGAGAGAGAGAGAGAGAAGAAAACGGTAAAGCTGTAAACAAGAAAATATCCACATAAAAATAGATGAAAACAGCTTAATTGCAGTCTGAAAAGAGGTTGATGAACGATAGGATTCAATTATAAACGAATGAGGTTTCCGTGACCATCTGGTACCAGAGCAATCGAACGAGACTCGAGCGAGGGTTACAACTGGAAGTGTGTGTGTCCTGGTTTCGTGGAACTCGTGGTCTCACGTGATTGCTGTGTGGTTGCTGCGGTAGGCATATTACCGGAGCGGTAGAAGTTCGTGGTCTCACATGATTACAGTAGTTGATGAGGCAGAAATATCGCGGGTAGATTCATGAACCGTATCGCCCAATTTCTCGTCATTATGACGTTCCTCATTCTTGTAATGGCGTCACAGAAGATTGTATCGTCTTTATAACCATCACAAACAAGTTGGCGCCATTTATTTCCGCCCCCTTTTTTCTGTTTCCTGTTGCTCTCCTTAATTTTGTTGTGTTTTTTTTTCTTTCTTTTGGTTTATTTGATTTCTTTTTATTTTTTACTCAGTTTTGTTTTTTCTCGGTTTGGTTTTTATCTTTAATTTTCAATCAAAATCTAATGGGTGAGGGGACAGATCGAACTTTGAACACAAGCGGTCATCGATCTGCTTCAGTTTATGACGTGTCCTGCTACAACTAAAAGTCTGAATACTTGAAGTCCAAATTTAAGCGTTTGTTAGTGTCTGTCTGGTTGGAGCGTTTGTTAATGTCTGTTTGGCTTGAGCGTTTGTTAGCGTCTGTCTGGCTGGAGCGTTTGTTAGTGTCTGTCTGGCTGGAGCATTTGTTAGTGTCTGTCTGGTTGGAGCGTTTGTTAGTGTCTGTCTGGCTGGAGCGTTTGTTAGTGTCTGTCTGGCTGGAACGTTTGTTAGTGTCTGTGTGGTTTGAGCGTGTGTTAGTGCCTGTCTGGTTGGGGCTTTTGTTAGTGTCTGTCTGGCTAGAGCGTTTGTTAGTGTCTGTCTGTTTGGAGCGTTTGTTAGTGTCTGTCTGGTTGGAGCGTTTGTTAGTGTCTGTCTGGCTTGAGCGTTTGTTAGTGTCTGTCTCGTTGGAGCGTTTGTTAATGTCTGTCTGGTAGGAGCGTTTGTTAGTGTATGTCTGGTTGGAGCGTTTGTTAGTGTATGTCTAGTTGGAGCGTTTGTTAGTGTCTGTCTGGCTGGAGCGTTTGTTAGTGTCTGTCTCGTTGGAGCGTTTGTTAATGTCTGTCTGGTAGGAGCGTTTGTTAGTGTATGTCTGGTTGGAGCGTTTGTTAGTGTCCGTCTGGTTGGAGCGTTTGTTAGTGTCTGTCTGGTTGGAGCGTTTGCTAGTGTCCGTCTGGTTGGAGCGTTTGTTAGTGTCTGTCTGGCTAGAGCGTTTGTTAGTGTCTGTCTGGCTAGAGCGTTTGTTAGTGTCTGTCTGTTTGGAGCGTTTGTTAGTGTCTGTCTGGTTGGAGCGTTTGTTAGTGTCTGTCTGGCTAGAGCGTTTGTTAGTGTCTGTCTGGTTGGAGCGTTTGTTAGTGTCTGTCTGGTTGGAGCGTTTGTTAGTGTCTGTCTGGCTAGAGCGTTTGTTAGTGTCTGTCTGTCTAGAGCGTTTGTTAGTGTCTGCTGGCTGGAGCGTTTGTTAGTGTCTGTCTGGCTAGAGCGTTTGTTAGTGTCTGCTGGCTGGAGCGTTTGTTAGTGTCTGTCTGGCTAGAGCGTTTGTTAGTGTCTGCTGGCTGGAGCGTTTGTTAGTGTCTGTCTGTCTAGAGCGTTTGTTAGTGTCTGCTGGCTGGAGCGTTTGTTAGTGTCTGTCTGTCTAGAGCGTTTGTTAGTGTCTGCTGGCTGGAGCGTTTGTTAGTGTCTGTCTGTCTAGAGCGTTTGTTAGTGTCTGCTGGCTGGAGCGTTTGTTAGTGCCAGTCTGTCTAGAGCGTTTGTTAGTGTCTGCTGGCTGGAGCGTTTGTTAGTGTCTGTCTGTCTAGAGCGTTTGTTAGTGTCTGCTGGCTGGAGCGTTTGTTAGTGTCTGTCTGGCTAGAGCGTTTGTTAGTGTCTGTCTGTCTAGAGCGTTTGTTAGTGTCTGTGTGGCTGGAGCGTTTGTTAGTGCCTGTCTGGTTGGAGCGTTTGTTAGTGTCTGTCTGGCTAGAGCGTTTGTTAGTGTCTGTCTGTCTAGAGCGTTTGTTAGTGTCTGTCTGGCTAGAGCGTTTGCTAGTGTCTGTCTGGCTAGAGCGTTTGTTAGTGTCTGTCTGGCTAGAGCGTTTGTTAGTGTCTGTCTGGCTTGAGCGTTTGTTAGTGTCTGTCTCGTTGGAGCGTTTGTTAGTGTCTGTCTGGTAGGAGCGTTTGTTAGTGTCTGTCTGGCTTGAGCGTTTGTTAGCGTCTGTCTGGCTAGAGCGTTTGTTAGTGTCTGTCTGGCTAGAGCGTTTGTTAGTGTCTGTCTGGCTTGAGCGTTTGTTAGTGTCTGTCTGGCTGGAGCGTTTGTTAGTGTCTGTCAGGCTGGAGCGTTTGTTAGTGTCTGTCTGGCTAGAGCGCTTGTTAGTGTCTGTCTGGCTGGAGCGTTTGTTAGTGTCTGTCTCGTTGGAGCGTTTGTTAATGTCTGTCTGGTAGGAGCGTTTGTTAGTGTCTGTCTGGCTGGAGCGTTTGTTAGTGTCTGTCTGGCTAGAGCGTTTGTTAGTGTCTGTCTGGCTGGAGCGTTTGTTAGTGTCTGTCTGGCTTGAGCGTTTGTTAGTGCCTGTCTGGCTAGAGCGTTTGCTAGTGTCTGTCTGGCTAGAGCGTTTGCTAGTGTCTGTCTGGCTGGAGCGTTTGTTAGTGTCTGTCTGGCTTGAGCGTTTGTTAGTGCCTGTCTGGCTGGAGCGTTTGTTAGTGTCTGTCTGGCTTGAGCGTTTGTTAGTGCCTGTCTGGCTGGAGCGTTTGTTAGTGTCTGTCTGGCTAGAGCGTTTGTTAGTTCCTGTCTGGCTGGAGCGTGTGTTAGTGTCTGTCTGGCTTGAGCGTTTGTTAGTGCCTGTCTGGCTGGAGCGTTTGTTAGTGCCTGTCTGGCTGGAGCGTTTGTTAGTGTCTGTCTCGTTGGAGCGTTTGTTAATGTCTGTCTGGTAGGAGCGTTTGTTAGTGTCTGTCTGGCTTGAGCGTTTGTTAGTGTCCGTCTGGTTGGAGCGTTTGTTAGTGTCTGTCTGGCTTGAGTGTTTGTTAGTGTCTGTCTCGTTGGAGCGTTTGTTAATGTCTGTCTGGTAGGAGCGTTTGTTAGTGTATGTTTGGTTGGAGCGTTTGTTAGTGTATGTCTGGTTGGAGCGTTTGTTAGTGTCTGTCTGGCTGGAGCGTTTGTTAGTGTCTGTCTCGTTGGAGCGTTTGTTAATGTCTGTCTGGTAGGAGCGTTTGTTAGTGTATGTCTGGTTGGAGCGTTTGTTAGTGTCCGTCTGGTTGGAGCGTTTGTTAGTGTCTGTCTGGTTGGAGCGTTTGCTAGTGTCCGTCTGGTTGGAGCGTTTGTTAGTGTCTGTCTGGCTAGAGCGTTTGTTAGTGTCTGTCTGGCTTGAGCGTTTGGTAGTGTCTGTCTGGTTGGAGCGTTTGTTAGCGTCTGTCTGGTTAAATGCGTTTGTTAGTGTCTGTCTGGCTAGAGCGTTTGTTAGTGTCTGTCTGGTTGGAGCGTTTGTTAGTGTCTGTCTGGTTGGAGCGTTTGTTAGTGTCTGTCTGGCTAGAGCGTTTGTTAGTGCCTGTCTGGCTAGAGCGTTTGCTAGTGTCTGTGTGGCTGGAGCGTTTGTTAGTGCCTGTCTGGTTGGAGCGTTTGTTAGTGTCTGTCTGGCTAGAGCGTTTGTTAGTGTCTGTCTGTCTAGAGCGTTTGTTAGTGTCTGTCTGGCTAGAGCGTTTGCTAGTGTCTGTCTGGCTAGAGCGTTTGTTAGTGTCTGTCTGGCTAAAGCGTTTGTTAGTGTCTGTCTGGCTTGAGCGTTTGTTAGTGTCTGTCTCGTTGGAGCGTTTTTTAATGTCTGTCTGGTAGGAGCGTTTGTTAGTGTCTGTCTGGCTTGAGCGTTTGTTAGTGTCTGTCTGGCTAGAGCGTTTGTTAGTGTCTGTCTGGCTAGAGCGTTTGTTAGTGTCTGTCTGGCTTGAGCGTTTGTTAGTGTCTGTCTGGCTGGAGCGTTTGTTAGTGTCTGTCTGGCTGGAGCGTTTGTTAGTGTCTGTCTGGCTAGAGCGCTTGTTAGTGTCTGTCTGGCTGGAGCGTTTGTTAGTGTCTGTCTCGTTGGAGCGTTTATTAATGTCTGTCTGGTAGGAGCGTTTGTTAGTGTCTGTCTGGCTGGAGCGTTTGTTAGTGTCTGTCTGGCTAGAACGTTTGTTAGTGTCTGTCTGGCTGGAGCGTTTGTTAGTGTCTGTCTGGCTTGAGCGTTTGTTAGTGCCTGTCTGGCTAGAGCGTTTGCTAGTGTCTGTCTGGCTAGAGCGTTTGCTAGTGTCTGTCTGGCTGGAGCGTTTGTTAGTGTCTGTCTGGCTAGAGCGTTTGTTAGTGTCTGTCTGGCTTGAGCGTTTGTTAGTGCCTGTCTGGCTGGAGCGTTTGTTAGTGTCTGTCTGGCTTGAGCGTTTGTTAGTGCCTGTCTGGCTGGAGCGTTTGTTAGTGTCTGTCTAGCTGGAGCGTTTGTTAGTGTCTGTCTAGCTGGAGCGTTTGTTAGTGTCTGTCTGGCTTGAGCTTTTGTTAGTGCCTGTCTGGCTGGAGCGTTTGTTAGTGCCTGTCTGGCTTGAGCGTTTGTTAGTGCCTGTCTGGCTGGAGCGTTTGTTAGTGCCTGTCTGGCTGGAGCGTTTGTTAGTTCCTGTCTGGCTGGAGCGTTTGTTAGTGTCTGTCTGGCTGGAGCGTTTGTTAGTGCCTGTCTGGCTTGAGCGTTTGTTAGTGCCTGTCTGGCTGGAGCGTTTGTTAGTGCCTGTCTGGCTAGAGCGTTTGTTAGTGTGTGTCTGGCTTGAGCGTTTGTTAGTGCCTGTCTGGCTGGAACGTTTATTAGTGTCTGTCTGGAGCGTTTGTTAGTGCCTGTCTGGCTGGAGCGTTTGTTAGTGCCTGTCTGGCTGGAGCGTTTGTTAGTGCCTGTCTGGCTGGAGCGTTTGTTAGTGCCTGTCTGGCTTGAGCGTTTGTTAGTGCCTGTCTGGCTTGAGCGTTTGTTAGTGTCTGTCTGGCTGGAACGTTTGTTAGTGTCTGTCTGGCTGGAGCGCTTGTTAGTGTCTGTCTGGCTGGAGCGTTTGTTAGTGTCTGCCTCGTTGGAGCGTTTGTTAATGTCTGTCTGGTAGGAGCGTTTGTTAGTGTCTGTCTGGCTGGAGCGTTTGTTAGTGTCTGTCTGGCTAGAACGTTTGTTAGTGTCTGTCTGGCTGGAGCGTTTGTTAGTGTCTGTCTGGCTTGAGCGTTTGTTAGTGCCTGTCTGGCTAGAGCGTTTGCTAGTGTCTGTCTGGCTAGAGCGTTTGCTAGTGTCTGTCTGGCTGGAGCGTTTGTTAGTGTCTGTCTGGCTGGAGCGTTTGTTAGTGTCTGTCTGGCTTGAGCGTTTGTTAGTGCCTGTCTGGCTGGAGCGTTTGTTAGTGTCTGTCTGGCTTGAGCGTTTGTTAGTGCCTGTCTGGCTGGAGCGTTTGTTAGTGTCTGTCTAGCTGGAGCGTTTGTTAGTGTCTGTCTAGCTGGAGCGTTTGTTAGTGTCTGTCTGGCTGGAGCGTTTGTTAGTGCCTGTCTGGCTGGAGCGTTTGTTAGTGCCTGTCTGGCTTGAGCGTTTTATTAGTGCCTGTCTGGCTGGAGCGTTTGTTAGTGCCTGTCTGGCTGGAGCGTTTGTTTGTGCCTGTCTGGCTGGAGCGTTTGTTAGTGTCTGTCTGGCTGGAGCGTTTGTTAGTGACTGTCTGGCTGGAGCGTTTGTTAGTGCCTGTCTGGCTTGAGCGTTTGTTAGTGCCTGTCTGGCTGGAGCGTTTGTTAGTGCCTGCCTGGCTAGAGCGTTTGTTAGTGTCTGTCTGGCTTGAGCGTTTGTTAGTGCCTGTCTGGCTGGAGCGTTTGTTTGTGCCTGTCTGGCTGGAGCGTTTGTTAGTGTCTGTCTGGCTGGAGCGTTTGTTAGTGACTGTCTGGCTGGAGCGTTTGTTAGTGCCTGTCTGGCTTGAGCGTTTGTTAGTGCCTGTCTGGCTGGAGCGTTTGTTAGCGTCTGTCTGGCTTGAGCGTTTGTTAGCGTCTGTCTGGCTTGAGCGTTTGTTAGCGTCTGTCTGGCTTGAGCGTTTGTTAGTGCCTGTCTGGCTGGAGCGTTTGTTAGCGTCTGTCTGGCTTGAGCGTTTGTTAGCGTCTGTCTGGCTTGAGCGTTTGTTAGCGTCTGTCTGGCTTGAGCGTTTGTTAGTGTCTGTCTGGCTGGAGCGTTTGTTAGTGCCTGTCTGGCTGGAGCGTTTGTTAGCGTCTGTCTGGCTTGAGCGTTTGTTAGCGTCTGTCTGGCTTGAGCGTTTGTTAGCGTCTGTCTGGCTTGAGCGTTTGTTAGCGTCTGTCTGGCTTGAGCGTCTGTTAGCGTCTGTCTGGCTTGAGCGTTTGTTAGCGTCTGTCTGGCTTGAGCGTTTGTTAGCGTCTGTCTGGCTTGAGCGTTTGTTAGCGTCTGTCTGGCTTGAGCGTTTGTTAGCGTCTGTCTGGCTTGAGCGTCTGTTAGCGTCTGTCTGGCTTGAGCGTTTGTTAGTGCCTGTCTGGCTGGAGCGTTTGTTAGTTCCTGTCTGGCTGGAGCGTTTGTTAGTGTCTGTCTGGCTGGAGCGTTTGTTAGTGCCTGTCTGGCTTGAGCGTTTGTTAGTGCCTGTCTGGCTGGAGCGTTTGTTAGTGCCTGTCTGGCTAGAGCGTTTGTTAGTGTGTGTCTGGCTTGAGCGTTTGTTAGTGCCTGTCTGGCTGGAACGTTTATTAGTGTCTGTCTGGAGCGTTTGTTAGTGCCTGTCTGGCTGGAGCGTTTGTTAGTGCCTGTCTGGCTGGAGCGTTTGTTAGTGCCTGTCTGGCTGGAGCGTTTGTTAGTGCCTGTCTGGCTTGAGCGTTTGTTAGTGCCTGTCTGGCTTGAGCGTTTGTTAGTGTCTGTCTGGCTGGAACGTTTGTTAGTGTCTGTCTGGCTGGAGCGCTTGTTAGTGTCTGTCTGGCTGGAGCGTTTGTTAGTGTCTGCCTCGTTGGAGCGTTTGTTAATGTCTGTCTGGTAGGAGCGTTTGTTAGTGTCTGTCTGGCTGGAGCGTTTGTTAGTGTCTGTCTGGCTAGAACGTTTGTTAGTGTCTGTCTGGCTGGAGCGTTTGTTAGTGTCTGTCTGGCTTGAGCGTTTGTTAGTGCCTGTCTGGCTAGAGCGTTTGCTAGTGTCTGTCTGGCTAGAGCGTTTGCTAGTGTCTGTCTGGCTGGAGCGTTTGTTAGTGTCTGTCTGGCTGGAGCGTTTGTTAGTGTCTGTCTGGCTTGAGCGTTTGTTAGTGCCTGTCTGGCTGGAGCGTTTGTTAGTGTCTGTCTGGCTTGAGCGTTTGTTAGTGCCTGTCTGGCTGGAGCGTTTGTTAGTGTCTGTCTAGCTGGAGCGTTTGTTAGTGTCTGTCTAGCTGGAGCGTTTGTTAGTGTCTGTCTGGCTGGAGCGTTTGTTAGTGCCTGTCTGGCTGGAGCGTTTGTTAGTGCCTGTCTGGCTTGAGCGTTTTATTAGTGCCTGTCTGGCTGGAGCGTTTGTTAGTGCCTGTCTGGCTGGAGCGTTTGTTTGTGCCTGTCTGGCTGGAGCGTTTGTTAGTGTCTGTCTGGCTGGAGCGTTTGTTAGTGACTGTCTGGCTGGAGCGTTTGTTAGTGCCTGTCTGGCTTGAGCGTTTGTTAGTGCCTGTCTGGCTGGAGCGTTTGTTAGTGCCTGCCTGGCTAGAGCGTTTGTTAGTGTCTGTCTGGCTTGAGCGTTTGTTAGTGCCTGTCTGGCTGGAGCGTTTGTTTGTGCCTGTCTGGCTGGAGCGTTTGTTAGTGTCTGTCTGGCTGGAGCGTTTGTTAGTGACTGTCTGGCTGGAGCGTTTGTTAGTGCCTGTCTGGCTTGAGCGTTTGTTAGTGCCTGTCTGGCTGGAGCGTTTGTTAGCGTCTGTCTGGCTTGAGCGTTTGTTAGCGTCTGTCTGGCTTGAGCGTTTGTTAGCGTCTGTCTGGCTTGAGCGTTTGTTAGTGCCTGTCTGGCTGGAGCGTTTGTTAGCGTCTGTCTGGCTTGAGCGTTTGTTAGCGTCTGTCTGGCTTGAGCGTTTGTTAGCGTCTGTCTGGCTTGAGCGTTTGTTAGTGTCTGTCTGGCTGGAGCGTTTGTTAGTGCCTGTCTGGCTGGAGCGTTTGTTAGCGTCTGTCTGGCTTGAGCGTTTGTTAGCGTCTGTCTGGCTTGAGCGTTTGTTAGCGTCTGTCTGGCTTGAGCGTTTGTTAGCGTCTGTCTGGCTTGAGCGTCTGTTAGCGTCTGTCTGGCTTGAGCGTTTGTTAGCGTCTGTCTGGCTTGAGCGTTTGTTAGCGTCTGTCTGGCTTGAGCGTTTGTTAGCGTCTGTCTGGCTTGAGCGTTTGTTAGCGTCTGTCTGGCTTGAGCGTCTGTTAGCGTCTGTCTGGCTTGAGCGTTTGTTAGTGCCTGTCTGGCTGGAGCGTTTGTTAGTGCCTGTCTGGCTGGAGCGTTTGTTAGCGTCTGTCTGGCTGGAGCATTTGTTAGCGTCTGTCTGGCTTGAGCGTTTGTTAGCGTCTGTCTGGCTTGAGCGTCTGTTAGCGTCTGTCTGGCTTGAGCGTTTGTTAGTGCCTGTCTGGCTGGAGCGTTTGTTAGTGCCTGTCTGGCTGGAGCGTTTGTTAGCGTCTGTCTGGCTAGAGCGTTTGTTAGCGTCTGTCTGGCTAGAGCGTTTGTTAGCGTCTGTCTGGCTATAGCGTTTGTTAGCGTCTGTCTGGCTGGAGCGTTTGTTAGCGTCTGTCTGGCTGGAGCGTTTGTTAGCGTCTGTCTGGCTGGAGCGTTTGTTAGCGTCTGTCTGGCTGGAGCGTTTGTTAGCGTCTGTCTGGCTGGAGCGTTTGTTAGCGTCTGTCTGGCTTGAGCGTTTGTTAGCGTCTGTCTGGCTTGAGCGTTTGTTAGCGTCTGTCTGGCTTGAGCGTTTGTTAGCGTCTGTCTGGCTTGAGCGTTTGTTAGCGTCTGTCTGGCTTGAGCGTTTGTTAGCGTCTGTCTGGCTTGAGCGTTTGTTAGCGTCTGTCTGGCTTGAGCGTTTGTTAGCGTCTGTCTGGCTTGAGCGTTTGTTAGCGTCTGTCTGGCTTGAGCGTTTGTTAGCGTCTGTCTGGCTTGAGCGTTTGTTAGCGTCTGTCTGGCTGGAGCGTTTGTTAGCGTCTGTCTGGCTTGAGCGTTTGTTAGCGTCTGTCTGGCTTGAGCTTCTTTTTTTCAAAATTCATGACTTTCTCCGTGTTCTCTATTCTTACTGCCAGAGACTTCTCCAAATATCCGTTAGATGTCCATGATTCATGTCCATAGAACAACGTTGGTTTGATGTACATACAGCCTCTAAGGTAGTACACTGACGTCTCTCTTCCATTTTTTGTTCTGTAGAACTTCTCGTTTCACCAAAAATGTTCCAATAATTTTTTATTTCTATTTTCATCAATCAACACTGAGTGCCGTCTCCGCATCGAAATTTGGCTACCATGGATCGCCATTCCACTCTGTCTCTTGCTTTGATGGTGCAGGTTGTCATAGACTGACTTGTCCATCTTTTGATGCTACTCGTCCATGTTAATCTTGGTCTGCCTCTGTCTCTTGCTTTGATGGTGCTGGTTGTCATAGACTGACTTGTCCATCTTTTGATGCTACTCGTCCATGTTAATCTTGGTCTGCCTCTGTCTCTTGCTTTGATGGTGCTGGTTGTCATAGACTGACTTGTCCATCTTTTGATGCTACTCGTCCATGTTAATCTTGGTCTGCCTCTGTCTCTTGCTTTGATGGTGCTGGTTGTCATAGACTGACTTGTCCATCTTTTGATGCTACTCGTCCATGTTAATCTTGGTCTGCCTCTGTCTCTTGCTTTGATGGTGCTGGTTGTCATAGACTGACTTGTCCATCTTTTGATGCTACTCGTCCATGTTAATCTTGGTCTGCCTCTGTCTCTTGCTTTGATGGTGCTGGTTGTCATAGACTGACTTGTCCATCTTTTGATGCTACTCGTCCATGTTAATCTTGGTCTGCCTCTGTCTCTTGCTTTGATGGTGCAGGTTGTCATAGACTGACTTGTCCATCTTTTGATGCTACTCTTCCATGTTAATCTTGGTCTGCCTCTGTCTCTTGCTTTGATGGTGCTGGTTGTCATAGACTGGTAACAAATAATAATACATAAATATTATTATATGGGGAACTTCCGAGGCGATAATAGGGAATAATAGAACAAATAAGTATGTGTTAGCACTCGGAAAAATTAACAGACAAACAACAACAGAAAAAAACGAAGAACAATATCGAAACAAAATCGCCATGTTTGGAACAAAACGAAACAAAATCGCCATGTTTGGAACCTTAATCTGAAGCAATCTGGTTATAATATGAGCGCCCTAACCACCTCGCTGCGATATCTGCTGAAGTAAGTAGCAAATTAGAAATATCATGGAGAAACGCTCCAGCCAGACAGACACTAACAAACGTTCCAGCCAGTCATGGAGAAACGGGAGCAATACACCAAAATGTTAAAATGTACAAACACCAAAATAACACCTGGACTAAAACTAAGAATAGCAAAATGGTATATCATATCAGCATTCCTGTATGGTGCAGAAACATGGACATTAGACAAGAAAACAGAACAGAAAATTGAAGCCTTTGAAATGTGGATTTATAGAAGAATAGGTAGAATTGGATGGAGAGAAAGTAAACAAAAATGATCTCCTTCTTCGTTCCTTCCTCATTTGCCTTTCAGCGTCGAGGGGAGAGATAATTGCGTGCTTTTGCTCTTCTGTTCGCCTCTCCCGCTCCAGCCAGACAGGCACTAACAAACGCTCAAGCCAGACAGACACTAACAAACGCTCAAGCCAGACAGGCACTAACAAACGCTCCAGCCAGACAGGCACTAACAAACGTTCCAGCCAGACAGACACTAACAAACGCTCCAGCCAGACAGGCACTAACAAACGCTCCAGCCAGACAGGCACTAACAAACGCTCCAGCCAGACAGGCACTAACATATATTTTCGGACCATATATTGTTCTTCGTTTTTTTCTGTTGTTGTTTGTCTGTTAATTTGTCATAGACTGACTTGTCCATCTTTTGATGCTACTCGTCCATGTTAATCTTGGTCTGCCTCTGTCTCTTGCTTTGATGGTGCTGGTTGTCATAGACTGACTTGTCCATCTTTTGATGCTACTCGTCCATGTTAATCTTGGTCTGCCTCTGTCTCTTGCTTTGATGGTGCTGGTTGTCATAGACTGACTTGTCCATCTTTTGATGCTACTCGTCCATGTTAATCTTGGTCTGCCTCTGTCTCTTGCTTTGATGGTGCAGGTTGTCATAGACTGTCTTGTCCATCTTTTGATGTTACTCTCCATGTTAATCTTGGTCTGCCTCTGTCTCTTGCTTTGATGGTGCTGGTTGTCATAGACTGTCTTGTCTATCTTTTGATGTTACTCGTCCATGTTAGTCTTGGTCATCCTCTGCCTCTTTTACCTTATATTTTCCCTTCCAAGATTACTTTTAGCAGGCTGTTGTGTCTTTTAACATGGCCCAAAAATCGCATTTGTCTTGTTTGAATTGTACTTAGTAGTTCTCTTTTCATTTTTAATTGTTTTAAGACTTGATCGTTTTTCTTTGTTTCATCAAGATACAACAAAGCTTGTCAAATCATCGGACAGTTATCACCACTATTGTCCAACAAGGAAATAACTCTGGAGGCAAAACGAGCACTCTACAATACAATCTTCATCCCAACGTTGTGCTACCAATGTCTGACCTGGACCCTAGATGCAAGAACAATAAGAAAAATAACCTCTACAGAGATGAAATGTGTTAGACGAATGACAGGAAACAGTCTGAGAGATAAGATCAGAAATGAAGAACTGAGAAAAAACATAGGAATAATTCCTGCCATAGAATATATAAGGAAACAACAGATAAAATGGTTTGACCACGTGACAAGGCAGAACGATCAAAACACAACACAACGAGTCTTCAACAAACGTTGTGAGAACACCAGACCCAAAGGTCGACCACGAAAAAGATGGATGGATAGAATATTAGAAACACTAGGAAACATAACAGCAGGAGAGGCGAACAGAAGAGCAAAAGCACGCAATTATCTCTCCCCTCGACGCTGAAAGGCAAATGAGGAAGGAACGAAGAAGGAGATCATTTTTGTTTACTTTCTCTCCATCCAATTCTACCTATTCTTCTATAAATCCACATTTCAAAGGCTTCAATTTTCTGTTCTGTTTTCTTGTCTAATGTCCATGTTTCTGCACCATACAGGAATGCTGATATGATATACCATTTTGCGATTCTTAGTTTTAGTCCAGGTGTTATTTTGGTGTTTGTACATTTTAACATTTTGGTGTATTGCTCCCGTTTCTCCATGATATTTCTAATTTGCTACTTACTTCAGCAGATATCGCAGCGAGGTGGTTAGGGCGCTCATATTATAACCAGATTACTTCAGATTAAGGTTCCAAACATGGCGATTTTGTTTCGTCACTTTCACACCCTTGAAAATTGGTACCACACGCTGACCCCGAAAAGAAAAAAGAAAACTGGGAAATTCCTTAACTGGATACAGATGATATCACGGATGAACGTGACCAAATGTGCACCAGCTTAACCGCAACCAACGTGGCACGACTTTTATATCCCTTTAGCTATCACGCAGTGTCACTGTATTTCCTACAACTTTTAATCTGTTTACAACTTGTTGATAAACAAATAAATAAAAAGAAAGAGACATTAATTTTGGTTTCCCAAATCTAGGTCTGTCAGAGTGGGTTTTTTTGTGGGTGGTAGATAAAGATAAGGTGGGGAAATAAAGATAAGGTGGGGAAAAAAAGATAAGGTGGGGAAATAAAGATAAGGTGGGGAAATAAAGATAAGGTGGGGAAAAAAAGATAAGGTGGGGAAATAAAGATAAGGTGGGGAAATAAAGATAAGGTGGGGAAATAAAGATAAAGTGGGAAAAATAAATATGTGGTGGGGAAATAAAGATAAGGTGGGGAAATAAAGATAAGGTGGGGAAGTAAAGATAAGGTGGGGAAATAAAGATAAGGTTTGGGAAATAAAGATAAGGTGGGGAAATAAAGATAAGGTGGGGAAATAAAGATAAGGTGGGGAAATAAAGATAAGGTGGGGAAATAAAGATCTTAGAAAATGTCTCGGATCGGTTCATGGATTTGGGGGGCGCGGAGGGAGGCGAAATGACAGTGGATCCTGGGCAGCCAAGTGAAGAAGGGAGGAACGAGAGACGAACAGTTTGTGCCAGACTTAGTGATAAAAGTAATGTACCCCCTATACGCCAAGTGGCGTATAGGGAATATGGCGTTAGTGACCATAATTTTTGCAGACCTTCGATACATGATTGGTGAGGTAACGTGGTCGGTATTACGGCTGTGACGCTTTACTTTCCCAGAAAAAAAATCCGATACCCATTTAAGGCTGGGTGAACCCGGAAGACATCGATCAGGATCGAACCCGAACTGTAGTAGCCAGACTTAGGGCACCATGTCAATGATGGGCACGAATCGTGGAATATAGAGGGGCTTGACTCTTGTTCTGTGTGACGTCACAGCGCGTGTAGGTCACTGACAGCGTGACCTTTCAAGGCCAAGTGGGGTAAAACTGTAAGCAAAACAATGCACATGTCCATCCCATTGGCCGCGTGTTGTACATGTTTTATCTTGTACATCCTTATCTTGTACATCCTTATCTTGTACATCCTTGACTCACATTGATAAATATAAACATGTGGGAGACATCAATGGCATCATTTAAGTAAGAAAACAAATGTCTCCATAGGATCACAAACATAAGCTGGAAAGAAAACATTTCAAATGAACAGATAAGAGAGGAATCAAAACAAGAAAACGTGTCGAGCTTTATAAGAAGAAGGAAATACATCGGTCATGTGCTGAGAATGAATGAAGAAAGACTTCCCCGTCAGGCATTCATGTGGAAACTGTCTGGTAAAAGAGAACAAGGCAGACCAAGAGAATCGCCAAGCAGAACAATTACTAGAGAAGGCTCAAACATGGAACTAAGAAATAACCAAGAACTAGCAGCAGATCGTCAATCATGGACAACTATGACTTCCGCCCGCTGTGACGTCTTCGGCCCGAGAGGAAAATTTGTATTTGGTCACACTAACCACTCCACTCTACTCGACACTGTCCACCATTCATTCCACTCCAAACTGTCCACCATCCACTCCACTCTGTCCACCATCCACTCCACTCCACTCTTTCCACCATCCATTCCACTCCACTCTGTGCACCATCCACTTCACTCCACTTCACTCCACTCCACACCACACTGTCCACCATCCATACTACTACACTCTGTCCACCATCCACTCCACTCAACTCTGTCAACCATCCGCTCCACTCAAATGTGTCCACCTTCCACTCCACTCCACACTGTCCACCAACCACTCCACTCTATCCACTACCCACTCCACTCTATCAACCATCTACTCCATTCCACTCCACACTGTCCACCATCCACTCCCCTCTATCAACCATCCACTCCAATCTATCCACCACTCACTCCACTCTATCCCCCCTTCACTCCACATTGTCCACCATCCACTCCACTCTATCCACCATCCACTCCAGACCGTCCTCCATCGACTCCACTCTATCCACCATCCACTCCTTACTGTCCACCATCCACTCCACTCTATCCACCATCCACTCTACTGTATCCACCATCCACTCCACACTGTCCACCGTCCACTCCACTCGATCCACCATCCACTTCACACTATCCACCATCCACTTAACTCTATCCACCATCCACTGCACACTGTCCACCATCCACTGCACACTGTCCACCATTCACTCCACTATATCCACCATCCACTCCAACACTGTCCACCATCCACTCCACTCTATCCACCATCCATTCCACTCTATCCACCATCCACTCCACTATATACACCATCCACTCCACACTATACACCATCCACTCTACTCTATCCACCATTCACTCCACTATATCAACCATCCACTCCACACTGTCCCCCATCCACTCCACTCTATCCACCATCCACTCCACTCTATCCATCATCCACTCCACTCTATCCATCATCCACTCCACACTATCCACCATCCACTCCACTCTATCCACCATCCACCCCACACTGTCCACCATCCATTCCACTCTATCCTCCATCCACTCCACTATATCCACCATCAAATCCACTATATCCACCATCCACTCAACTATATCCACCATCTACTCCACACTATCCACCATCCACTCCACTCTATCCACCATCCACTCCACACTGTCCACCATACACTCCACTATATCCACCATCCACTACACACTATCCAACATCCACTACACACTATCCACCATCCAATCCACTCTGTCCACCATCCACTCCACTATATCCACCACCCACTCCACTATATCCACCTTTAACTCCACTATATCTCCATCCACTCCACTATATCCACCATCCAGTCTACTATATCCACCATCCACTCCACACTGTCCACCATCCACTCCACTCTATCTAATATCCACTCCACTATATCCACCATCCACTCCACTCTGTCCACCATCCACTCCACTATATACACCATCCACTCCACTCTGTCCACCATCCACTCCACTCTATTCACCATCCAATCCACTCTATCTACCATCCACTCCACTCTATTCACCATCCACTCCACTCTATCTACCATCCATTCCACTCTATTCACCATCCACTCCACTCTATCTACCATCCACTCCACTATATCCACCATCCACTCCACTCTATCCACCATCCACTCCACTATATCCACCATCCACTCAACTCTATCTACCATCCACTCCACTCTATTCACCATCCACTCCACTTTATCTACCATCCACTCCACTCTATTCACCATCCACTCCACTCTATCTACCATCCACTCCTTTATATCCACCATCCACTGTACACTGTCCACCATCCACTGCACACTGTCCACCATTCACTCCACTATATCCACCATCCACTCCACTCTATCCACCATTCACTCCACTATATCCACCATCCACTCCACTCTATCCACTATCCACTCCACTCTATCCACCATCCACTCCACTCTATCCACCATTCACTCCACTATATCCACCATCCACTCAACTTTATCTACCATCCACTCCACTCTATTCACCATCCACTCTATCTACCATCCACTCCACTCTATCCACCATCCACTCCACTCTATCCACCATCCACTCCACTATATCCATCATTCACTCCACTATATCAACCATCCACTCCACTCTATCCACCATTCACTCCACTATATCCATCATCCACTCCACTCTATCTACCATCCACTCCACTCTATTCACCATCCACTCCACTCTATCTACCATCCACTCCACTCTATCTACCATCCACTCCACTCTATCCACCATCCACTTCACTCTATCCACCATTCACTCCACTATATCCACCATTCACTCCACTCTATCCACCATTCATTCCACTATATCCACCATCCACTCCACTCTATCTACCATCCACTCCACTCTATCTACCATCCACTCCACTCTATCCACCATCCACTCCACTCTATCCACTATCCACACCACTCTATTCACCATCCACTCCAATAAATACATTCCCACTAATTATTCCAAAATCGCAACCCTCATATCTCAACATAAAACATTCATATCCTTTTGTCTCTGACCTATAGATTCATAAAGACCTTTACAGATTAACAAAGACCTATACAGATCCACAAAGACTCTTACAGATCCTCAAAGACGTTTTTCAGTTCCAAGAACCTAACCCAACCGTTGGTCATTGATCGGCACCCCAGAGAGGGATATAAAAAAAAGTGAAACAAAACCTGTGGCAAGATCTGAGAATCTCCTAGCATTGTGACCTTTAACCTTCTGTGTATACAATATTCGAGTTCTATGGGAATTCTTAGAAAGTGAATGTGTTAGATGGGTGGTCGAACCTGGAAATCTGTGCTACCGTGTGGGGGGTAGATCCGGTTCGTGAGCATTTAAGTGTGTAAGGTGCAGTCGGATTTTATTGTAAGTTACAAGTAATATGGCTGTGAAACATGGAGAATAACAAAAATGACAATCATTATGTTTATACAGACTTTCATTAATGGATGCTTACGCAGAATAAAAGGATGGAAATGGCAGGACAAAATCACTAACATAGAATTATGGAAATGTACCAGTCAAATACCAGTGGATAAAGAGATACAGCGAAGACAATGGCGCTGGATAGGACACACACTACGGAAGTCAACTGAGAGTAGTACTCAACATGCACCTTTTTAGAATCCCCGAGGAAAGAAACAAAGAGGTAGATCAAGATGTTCTTGAATAGGGAAGCGGGTAGAAGGAAGCAGAGATGAAGATGATGGGGAAGAGGATAGAAGGAAGCAGAGATGAAGATGATGGGGAAGAGGATAGAAGGAAGCAGAGATGAAGATGATGGGGAAGACATGGAATGATCTTAAGCGAACGGCAAGAAACAGAGCGGCTTGGAAAGTGTTTGTTGAAGTCCTATGCTCCACAGGGAGCTGAAAGTGTTGATGACCTATGCTCCACAGGGAGCTGAAAGTGTTTGTTGAAGTCCTATGCTCCACAGGGAGCTGAAAGTGTTTGTTGAAGTCCTATGCTCCACAGGGAGCTGAAAGTGTTTGTTGAAGACCTATGCTCCACAACGTTCTGCCTAGGATATTCACCTCATGATAATGAGATACATCATCATCATCATCAAGTACCGGGCCTGCTGGCGTAGGTGATCATGTCTCTCCACAACTTTTGATCTCGGCAGCTATTTATCATTTCTGTTGTTGACCTTCTGCCAAGTCATTCTGTTAAGCTGTCTGTTATTTTTTCTCTTTGCTTCCCTCTATCTCTTCGTCCCTCAATTTTTCCAGTTGTTACAATATATTCCAGTTGTTCTCTTCTCATTACATGGCCAAAAATTGATGATTGTCTCTTCCTAATATTGGAAATTAGCTCTCTTTTTGCTTTGACCTCTCTCAGAACATTTTCATTACTCTTCTTAGCTGTCCATGGTACTCTCAACATGCTTCTGTAAAACCACATTTCACAAGACTCCAGTCTTGTCTGTTGTCCTATTGTCCATGATTCGCATCCATATGTTAAGACTGGCTCTACATTTAAGAACTCTTTTTCTTGTTTCCACTGTCAAAAATGGATTGCATAGTATCTTCTTCATTTTTTTGGAAAGCTGCTTTTGCCTGAGCCATTCTGCATCTCACCTCTTTTGTACATCTTCCGTCTGAGGTTAACAAAGTTCCCAAATATTTAAATTCATTTACTTGTTTTAATACTGAGATATAATAATGAGATATATACAAACAACAAATGAAATAGTTGGGACACCTGCTTAGAATGGGGAGTCGCGATAGCTCAGTGGTTACTGAACTGGACTACAAAGAACAAGGGGTAGGGTTCGATCCAAACCGACGGCTTCCGGGTTCACCCAGCCTTAAATGGGTACCGGATTTTTTTCTGGGAAAGTAAAGCAGCACGGGCGTAATACCGACCACATTACCCCAAAAATCATGTGCCGAAGGTCTGTAAAATATAAGGTCACTAACACCATATTTCCCTATACGCCACTTGGCGTGACGGGGGTACTTTACTTTTTTTTTTACTTATCTGCTAAGAATGAGACCAGACCAAACAACATCAGGACGGAGAGCAATAACGAGACTAAAGAAAAGATGAATAGACGAAATACAAGAAATATGGAGAGAACAAAAACATTTCTATCCTGACAGCGTCTAGCTACGCCCAACAACGACACTACAGCTAAAAGGGAGGGACTAAAAGAACCAGCATTACGTCTACGGGCATTATTCGGCTGTTAGTTGACATCTCAAAGTGACATATTAGTTCTAATCTTCGAAACTTCTCAGCGTTTATGGATAATGATTTCTTGAGCCCAGTACATCCCCCTCATGCTTAAAGCTGATCTTTTGACGGAAGTGGTTTCAATTTGTGACACAAAATGTCAAATGTTGAATTAAACTAAATGTTTATGTGTGAATGATGTTTTTGTAGATACATTGTCCAATCTGAGAGCATTGGGCTGAGATTTGGCATTTTTAGCCACACACGTTTTTGTATTTAAAGATACAGTTTTTATGTTCACTTTCAATGTGTGTGTGCGTGTGTGTGTGTGCGTGTGTGTGTGTGTGCGTGTGTGTGTGTTTTTTATCTTCATGGGAGGACATAAACGAGCAAACCAACTAAAGCATCATCATCATGTGCCATTCAGATTGGCGTGGACGATCATGTCAATCCACAATCTTCTATCAATATTACATCGTACCAGTTCTGTTGTTGACTGTTTTCCATGCCATGAAACCAAGCTATCCAGTATTTCTCTCTTTGTCGTCCGCGATCTCTTTTTCCTTTTATTTTGCCACTTTTAACCAAGTATTCCAACTTTCCTCTTCTCATGATGTGCCAGAAAAATGTTGATTGTTTCTTTCTGATGTTTTTAGGAGCTCCCTTTTTGTGTTGGCCTCTTTGAGAATTTCCTCATTGGTCTTTTTAGCTGTCCCGGGAACTTTCAACATTCTTCTGAGAAATCCCATTTCTGTGACCTCTAACCGTCTTTTCATTTATTTATCTACTGTCCATGATTCGCCTCCATGCGTCAGAAATGGTTCTATATAGCACCGATGAACTCTCTTTCTCGCTTCTATTGACATAGATTTGTTGCATAAGATATTTTTCATTTTCTGAAATGCTATTTTGGCCTGAGCTATTCTGCTGTTTATTTCTGTTGTGCAACTCCCATCTGATGTTATTATTGTGCCCAAGTATTTGAAACGTTGCACTTGTTTCAGATTTGTCTCGTTTATTTTCATGCTGCATGATGGTGATGATTGTTTCTTCGATATAACCATTACTTCTGTTTTCTTACTATTCAGACTGAGACCTTTCTTGTTGCTTTCTCTTACTATTATGTCTATCATCTTTTGTAGCTCATTCTCTGTCTCTGCTATTAATACTGTGTCATCCGCATATCGTCAATTATTTATGTTGTGACACTAAAGTATCAGTGACAGGTAAGTGTGTTTTGTTTATATTACACATTCCTCCTTTCTCATGTCACGCTTCAAAACAACCCACGGTGTGGGGTGGACTAAGGAACGAGGAAAATCAAAGTTATCTATGTCAATCCATGTAGGAAACTCACGGAATGTCCCTACCCTAAATATAGACTCCCACGTTCGTGGAATTTTCTTGGTATGATTGGCTGTCAGTGCAGGATATGGTTCTCAGCTTTCAGTTCATGTTAGTAATGGATGGATAATTGTTGAGGAGGTCGTGATATTCTGTGAGAGAAAGGGAGACATGATCTGCGAGATGTCTCCTGCTGGTACATTGTGCGTCACATCTACTGTCTGGGTGTGTTTCTCAATGCGGAACCATCATTCACTTGACTCTTATCTTATCTCACATCATCTGATCTTTTGTTATCTCATCTTAACTCATCTTATCTTATTTTATCTTATCTCATCTTAAGTTATATTGTCTTAACTTATCTTATCTTGTCTTTAAAAAAAAGTAAATAAAGTAGCCCCGTCACGCCAAGTGGCGGCGTATAGGGAATATGATGTTAGTGACCATAAATTTTACAGACCTTCAGCACATGATTTTTGGGGTAATGTGGTCGGTATTACGCCCGTGCCGCTTTACTTTCCCAGAAAAAGTCCGGTACCCATTTAAGGCTGGGTGAACCCGGAAGCCGTAGGTTGGGACCGAACCCTACCCCTTGTCCTTTGTAGTCCAGTTCACTAACCACTGAGCTATCACGGCTCCCTATCTTATCTTGTCTTAACTTATATCATCTTAACATGTCTTATATTATCGTATCTTATCTTAACGTATATTATCTTATCTTGTCTTAACTTATATTATCTTGTCTTAGATTATCTTATCTATCTTCACTTGTTTTAACTCCACTTATTTTATCTTGTTTATCTTATCTTGTTTATCTTATCTTGTTTATCTAACTTATCTTGTTCCAACTTATCTTAAATTTCCCTACTTTATCTTATCTATACTTATCTTATCTTATCTTGTCTTTACTTATCTTATCTTGTTTTGACTTATCTTGATTTACTTATCTTATCTTATCCTGTCTTATTTTGTCTTATTTTATCATATTTTGTTTTAACTTAGCTTAAATTTATCTTGTATTCTTCGTATCTTACCTTATCTTAGCCTTGTTCTTATTGTCATTCTGTATCTCTTTCTCTGCTGCGTATGTGAGTGTCTTATTTTATCGTGCTTATGTGAGTGTGTATCTTATCTCTTTCTCTCTGCGTATGTGAGTGTATCGTGTATGTGAGTGTGTCGTGTATGTGAGTGTAACGTGTATGTGAGTGTATCGTGTATGTGAGTGTATCGTGTATGTGAGTGTGTCGTGTATGTGAGTGTATCATGTGTGTGAGTGTATCGTGTATGTGAGTGTATCATGTATGTGAGTGTATCATGTATGTGAGTGTATCGTGTATGTGAGTGTATCGTGTATGTGAGTGTATCGTGTATGTGAGTGTATCATGTATGTGAGTGTATCGTGTATGTGAGTGCATCATGTATGTGAGTGTATCGTGTATGTGAGTGTATCGTGTATGTGAGTGTATCGTGTATGTGAGTGTATCGTGTATGTGAGCGTATCATGTATGTGAGTGTATCGTGTATGTGAGTGTATCGTGTATGTGAGTGTATCGTGTATGTGAGTGTATCATGTATGTGAGCGTATCATGTATGTGAGTGTATCGTGTATGTGAGTGTATCGTGTATGTGAGTGTATCGTGTATGTGAGTGTATCGTGTATGTGAGTGTATCATGTATGTGAGTGTATCGTGTATGTGAGTGTATCGTGTATGTGAGTGTATCGTGTATGTGAGTGTATAGTGTATGTGAGTGTATCGTGTATGTGAGTGTATCGTGTATGTGAGCGTATCGTGTATGTGAGTGTATCGTGTATGTGAGTGTATGTGTATGTGAGTGTATCGTGTATGTGAGTGTATCGTGTATGTGAGTGTATCGTGTATGTGAGTGTATGTGTATGTGAGTGTATCGTGTATGTGAGTGTATCGTGTATGTGAGTGTATAGTGTATGTGAGTGTATCGTGTATGTGAGCGTATCGTGTATGTGAGCGTATCGTGTATGTGAGCGTATCATGTATGTGAATGTATCGTGTATGTGAGTGTATCGTGTATGTGAGTGTATCATGTATGTGAGTGTATCGTGTATGTGAGTGTATCGTGTATGTGAGCGTATCGTGTATGTGAGTGTATCATGTATGTGAGTGTATCGTGTATGTGAGTGTATCATGTATGTGAGTGTATCATGTATGTGAGTGTATCATGTATGTGAGTGTATCGTGTATGTGAGCGTATCGTGTATGTGAGTGTATGTGTATGTGCGTGTATGTATATGTGAGTGTGTGAACATTACAAATCTATGTGCTGTAAAAGTAATGTAAAAATAAGATTTGTTAGAATTAAAGATTGATTCTGATCGTCAAACGTGAAAGGAGATTTGATTAACAGAAAGTAGGTAGAGATGAAAGGAAGGAAGCATGAGGTTGGCAGGGGTCGGAGAGCCAGGGTTGCTAGACGGGTGGAGAGAGGGAGTGAGGGAGTGCAGGAGGGGGAGGGGACGGACGGAGAGAGTGAACGAAGGAGGGAGGAAGAGGAGAGCGAGGAAGAGAAATTGAGAGAGAAGGAAAGAGAGCGTGAGGAGAAGAGGGAGATAGGGTGAGAGAGTGGGGGAGAGAGAGTGAAGGAGATGGAGAGAGTGAGGGAGATTGTGAAGGAGATGGGGCGAGTGACGAAGAAAAAGAGTGAGGGAGAGAGTGTGGAAAGAGAGAGAGGGAGATAGTGAAGGAGAAAGATTGAGTGAGGGAGTGAGGGAGAAGAAGAGAGAGAGGGACGGAGCGAGAAAGAGAGAGAGAGTGAGTGAGCGAGTGAGTGAGTGAGTGAGTGAGTGAGTGAGTGAGTGAGTGAGTGAGTGAGTGAGTGAGAAGTAGAGAGAGGGACAGAGAGGAAGTGAGGATGAGAGGGAGGGGGAGAGTGGGAAATTAGAGAGATGGAAAGAGCAAGGAAGAGGGAGAGTTTAATAGGAAGTGAGAGGGAGTGAGAGGGAGTGAGAGTGAGTGAGGGGGAGTGAGGAAGTGAGAGGGAGTGAGAGGGAGTGAGAGGGAGTGAGAGGGAGTGAGAGGGAGTGAGGGAGAGATAGAAAGTCGCGGACGTTAACTACAGGCACACACAAGGGAGATGACCCAGACATAACTCAGTTCTTGGGACTGCGGCATTCGTTAATGTTAGCGGTAGTTGTTAATGTTAGCGGTAGTTGTTAATGTTAGCGGTAGTTGTTAATGTTAGCTAGCGGTAGTTGTTAATGTTAGCGGTAGTTGTTAATGTTAGCGACAGTCGTTAATGTTAGCGGTAGTTGTTAATGTTAGCGACAGTCGTTAATGTTAGCGGTAGTCGTTAATGTTAGCTGTAGTCGTTAATGTTAGCGGTAGTTGTTAATGTTAGCGGTAGTTGTTAATGTTAGCTGTAGTCGTTAATGTTAGCGGTAGTTGTTAATGTTAGCGGTAGTTGTTAATGTTAGCGGTAGTCGTTAATGTTAGCGGTAGTCGTTAATGTTAGCGGTAGTCGTTAATGTTAGCGGTAGTTGTTAATGTTAGCGGCAGTCGTTAATGTTAGCGGTAGTTGTTAATGTTAGCGACAGTCATTAATGTTAGCGACAGTCGTTAATGTTAGCTGTAGTCGTTAATGTTAGCGGTAGTTGTTAATGTTAGCGACAGTCGTTAATGTTAGCGGTAGTCGTTAATGTTAGCTGTAGTCGTTAATGTTAGCGGTAGTTGTTAATGTTAGCGGTAGTTATTAATGTTAGCTGTAGTCGTTAATGTTAGCGGTAGTTGTTAATGTTAGCGGTAGTTGTTAATGTTAGCGGTAGTCGTTAATGTTAGCGGTAGTCGTTAATGTTAGCGGTAGTTGTTAATGTTAGCGACAGTCGTTAATGTTAGCGACAGTCGTTAATGTTAGCGGTAGTCGTTAATGTTAGCGGTAGTTGTTAATGTTAACGACAGTCGTTAATATTAGCGATATTCATTAATGTTAGCTGTAGTCGTTAATGTTAGCGGTAGTTGTTAATGTTAGCATCAGTCGTTAATGTAAGCGACAGTCGTTAATGTTAGCAATATTCATTAATGTTAGTGGTAGTCATTAATGTTAGCGACAGTCGTTAATGTTAGCGACAGTCGTTAATGTTAGCAATATTCATTAATGTTAGCGACAGTCGTTAATGTTAGCAATATTCATTAATGTTAGCGGTAGTCGTTAATGTTAGCGGTAGTCGTTAATGTTAGCGGTAGTTGTTAATGTTAGCGGCAGTCGTTAATGTTAGCGGTAGTTTTTAATGTTAGCGACAGTCGTTAATGTTAGCGACAGTCGTTAATGTTAGCTGTAGTCGTTAATGTTAGCGGTAGTTGTTAATGTTAGCGACAGTCGTTAATGTTAGCGGTAGTCTTTAATGTTAGCTGTAGTCGTTAATGTTAGCGGTAGTTGTTAATGTTAGCGGTAGTTGTTAATGTTAGCTGTAGTCGTTAATGTTAGCGGTAGTTGTTAATGTTAGCGGTAGTTGTTAATGTTAGCGGTAGTCGTTAATGTTAGCGGTAGTCGTTAATGTTAGCGGTAGTTGTTAATGTTAGCGACAGTCGTTAATGTTAGCGGTAGTTGTTAATGTTAGCGACAGTCGTTAATGTTAGCGACAGTCGTTAATGTTAGCTGTAGTCGTTAATGTTAGCGGTAGTTGTTAATGTTAGCGACAGTCGTTAATGTTAGCGGTAGTTGTTAATGTTAGCGACAGTCGTTAATGTTAGCGACAGTCGTTAATGTTAGCTATAGTCGTTAATGTTAGCGGTAGTTGTTAATGTTAACGACAGTCGTTAATATTAGCGATATTCATTAATGTTAGCTGTAGTCGTTAATGTTAGCGGTAGTTGTTAATGTTAGCATCAGTCGTTAATGTAAGCGACAGTCGTTAATGTTAGCAATATTCATTAATGTTAGTGGTAGTCATTAATGTTAGCGACAGTCGTTAATGTTAGCGACAGTCGTTAATGTTAGCAATATTCATTAATGTTAGCGACAGTCGTTAATGTTAGCAATATTCATTAATGTTAGCGACAGTCGTTAATGTTAGCGGTAGTTGTTAATGTTAGCGACAGTCGTTAATGTTAGCGGTAGTTGTTAATGTTAGCGGTAGTTGTTAATGTTAGCGGTAGTTGTTAATGTTAGCTGTAGTTGTTAATGTTAGCGACAGTCGTTAATGTTAGCGGTAGTTGTTAATGTTAGCGGTAGTTGTTAATGTTAGCGGTAGTTGTTAATGTTAGCGGTAGTTGTTAATGTTAGCGATATTCGTTAATGTCTCTAACACACGCAAATCCACAGAAAAACACCACACACAAACACCACACCCAAACACTACACACAAACACTACACACAAACACTACACACAAACACTACACACAAACACTACACACAAACACTACACACAAACACCACACACAAACACTACACACAAACACTACACACAAACACTACACACAAACACTACACACAAACACTACACACAAACACCACACACAAACACCACACACAAACACTACACACAAACACTACACACAAACACCACACACAAACACTACACACAAACACCACACACAAACACCACACACAAACACTACACACAAACACTACACACAAACACTACACACAAACACTACACACAAACACTACACACAAACACTACACACAAACACTACACACAAACACTACACACAAACACCACACACAAACACCACACACAAACACCACACACAAACACTACACACAAACACTACACACAAACACTACACACAAACACTACACACAAACACTACACACAAACACCACACACAAACACCACACCCAAACACCACACACAAACACCACACCCAAACACCACACACAAACACTACACACAAACACTACACACAAACACTACACACAAACACCACACACAAACACCACACACAAACACTACACACAAACACCACACACAAACACTACACACAAACACCACACACAAACACTACACACAAACACCACACACAAACACTACACACAAACACTACACACAAACACTACACACAAACACCACACACAAACACTACACACAAACACCACACACAAACACTTCACACAAACACTACACACAAACACCACACACAAACACCACACACAAACACCACACACAAACACTACACACAAACACCACACACAAACACCACACACAAACACTACACACAAACACTACACACAAACACTACACACAAACACTACACACAAACACTACACACAAACACTACACACAAACACAACACACAAACACCACACACAAACACTACACACAAACACAACACACAAACACTACACACAAACACCACACACAAACACAACACACAAACACCACACACAAACACAACACACAAACACAACACACAAACACCACACACAAACACAACACACAAACACAACACACAAACACAACACACAAACACAACACACAAACACAACACACAAACACAACACACAAACACAACACACAAACACCACACACAAACACCACACACAAACACAACACACAAACACCACACACAAACACTACTCACAAACACCACACACAAACACAACACACAAACACCACACACAAACACTACACACAAACACCACACACACACCACACACACACCACACACAAACACCACACACAAACACCACACACAAACACCACACACAAACACCACACACAAACACCACACACAAACACCACACACAAACACCACACACAAACACCACACACAAACACCACACACAAACACCACACACAAACACCACACACAAACACCACACACAAACACCACACACAAACACCACACACAAACACCACACACAAACACCACACACAAACACCACACACAAACACCACACACAAACACCACACACAAACACCACACACAAACACAACACACAAACACCACACACAAACACCACACACAAACACACACACACACAACACACACACCACACACAAACACTACACACAAACACTACACACAAACACCACACACAAACACAACACACAAACACTACACACAAACACCACACACAAACACAACACACAAACACCACACACAAACACCACACACAAACACAACACACAAACACAACACACAAACACTACACACAAACACTACACACAAACACCACACACAAACACTACACACAAACACCACACACAAACACAACACACAAACACCACACACAAACACAACACACAAACACAACACACAAACACAACACACAAACACCACACACAAACACCACACACAAACACAACACACAAACACCACACACAAACACCACACACAAACACCACACACAAACACAACACACAAACACCACACACAAACACCACACACAAACACAACACACAAACACCACACACAAACACCACACACAAACACAACACACAAACACACACAAACACCACACACAAACCACACACAAACACCACACACAAACACCACACACAAACACAACACACAAACACCACACACAAACACTACACACAAACACCACACACAAACACTACACACAAACACCACACACAAACACCACACACAAACACCACACACAAACACCACACACAAACACCACACACAAACACAACACACAAACACCACACACAAACACCACACACAAACACAACACACAAACACCACACACAAACACCACACACAAACACAACGTTGACAATCTAACTACGGAGGTAGAACGCAAACTTCCACCCAGCGAGGAGACCGGCTATTTCTTTCTTTATTTTCTGGGTTCTGCTGGATCAATGATCTCATGTTGGTCCTCCTCGCTATCAACAAACCCCACAGCTGACAGCACAACGCACATCCTCATCCCTATAGCACATTTTCCTATCCTTCCTTCCTTCCAACTGAAGTACCAATGACGACTAACGGAGCTGATACCCCCCTCCCTTTCCCCCTTTTCTAATCTATTCTTAAGTGGGTGTAGATATGTTGTATTTAATTTGCGCCTTTTAGCCCAACACATCCGACTTCAGTGTCACATTTTTTAGTACCTGGATGCTTTCCCTCTTTGATCCAGACTCACTTAGCCAGATACTTTGTTTCTAGAGGCGCCTCGAAGAGGTGGAGCAGGGTCTTGACGGTTCTTGTTCATCGATCCTCGCACACACCATCAGCTATGGTTCGCCGACAGCTTCGCGGACCTCCGTTAGCTAATTTCCTATGACGCAAAGTTTCGAGTTGTGGGTTATAGTGAGGCCTTACCAACTTCATGTCGCGAACAACGCCGTAACTATCTCTGTGTCGCCTTTAACTATCGGTACGACTTTTTACCTATTACTGTCGTTTGTCTGCCGGGGGCAGGGGTTGGGGAGGATTTATAAGACGGAGAAGTAGGCTACTTGCCCAGTGCAGCCGCTGCCGCGAGGTATTCCAGTGTTTTATTTCACCCCCACGACAGACACAAATTATTTGGACCCGCATCCTCCTGGCTTGAAGTAAAAGTAAGTAAAGTACCCCCGTCACGCCAAGTGGCCTATAGGGAAATATGGTGTTAGTGACCCTTTATTTAACAGACCTTCAGCACATGATTTTTAGGGTAATGTGGTCAGTATTACGCCCGTGCTGCTTTACTTTCCCAGAAAAAAATCCGGTACCCATTTAAGGCTGGGTGAACCCGGAAGCCGTCGGTTGGGATCGAATCCTACCCCGTGTCCGTGGTAGCGCAGTTCACAAACCACTGAGCTATCGCGGCTCCCCCTGGCTTGAAGCCTAACAAGTTATACACTCGACCACCCGCTCTTCCGCCGCCTTTCTCGTGTCCCCTAAATTCACCCCCAGTAACAAACTAAAAACAAAAAACCTTTCAACATGTTTTGTCTGCCTTGTTTACCTTCTCGCCAGACCTTCATTTACAACACTTGAGATATGCTCCTCTGAGATCAAAATACCGGATCGGTTTCGTAAAGGGCCTCTCCTATTTTCTCAAATCATATTAACTGCGCCCGTCAAGGGACAAAAAATCCTGTCCAAACGGTTAGTGCGAAATCGGGTTGTTTTAAATATCCGGGATTCAAAACTGTCTAGTTTATGTCACAAATATTTTTAGATTGATTTGAGGACGCGTCGCAGGTATAAAAGTGTTCGGATGTTGATTTGGCGCCCATTTACCCGCAGGCTCATACTTCGACCAGCAGCTCGCACGGAACCATAAGTTTAAGTACGTATTATATGCCAGGTGTGTTGGTAGTGGACCGTACTTGTGGAGTTTTGGTTTGAGTGAAGTCAATCTGTGGTGTGGGTGGAGTTAGTCTGTGGTTTATGTGAGTTTAAGCTTTTTTTTTTTTTTTGTTTTGAATAGTCTAATTATTAATTTATTTGTGCTCTTTGTATAAATGTGTTTCTAATTTATCATTTTACTATTTTCTTACATATTTTATATTCGGTTTCGTTAACTTTTATTTGCATGTGAGTTTATGTCCAATCTTTGTCTAAATTCTTTTTGATATGTCTGTGAGTTTATATCCAATCTTTGTCTAAATTCTTTTTGATATGTATGTGAGTTTATATCCAATCTTTGTCTAAATTCTTTTTGATCGGTCTATAAGTTTATGTCCAATCATTGTCTACATTTTTTTTTATCTGTCTGAGAGTTTATGTCCAATCTTTGTCTAAATTTTCTTTTTTTTATGTGTATAAGTTTATGACAAATCTTTGACTAAATTATATGTTTTCTGTGTATGAGTTTATGTCCAATCTTTGCCTAAATTTCGATTTTTCTGTGTATGAGTTTATGTCAAATCTTTGCCTAAATTCTATGTTTTCTGTGTATGAGTTTATGTCCAATCTTTGTCTAAATTCCATGTTTTCTGTGTATGAGTTTATGTCCAATCTTTGTCTAAATTCCATGTTTTCTGTGTATGAGTTTATGTCCAATCTTTGACTAAATTCTTTGTATTCTGTGTATGAGCTTATGTCCAATCTTTGACTAAATTCTTTGTATTCTGTGTATGAGTTTATGTCCAATCTTAATCTAAATTAATTTGGATATGTGCGCCAGTGTGTATTTCTTGTCTGTGTAAAGATAGCTGGTATTGTTGATCTGTCTGTGTGTGTAAAGATAAGTGGTATTGTTGATCTGTCTGTGTGTGTAAAGATAACAACTGTCATTGTTAATCTGTCTGTCTGTGTAAAGATAACAACTGGTATCGTTGATCTCTCTGTCTGTGTAAAGATAACAACTGTCATTGTTAATCTGTCGGTCTGTGTAAAGATAACAACTGGTATCGTTGATCTCTCTGTCTGTGTAAAGATAACAACTGATATTGTTGATCTGTCTGTGTGTATAATGATAACAACTGATATCGTTAATCTGTCTGTCTGTGTAAAGATAACAACTGATATCGTTAATCTGTATGTCTGTGTAAAGATAACAATTGATATCGTTAATCTGTCTGTCTGTGTAAAGATAACAACTGTCATTGTTAATCTGTCTGTTTTTTTAAAGATAGCAACTGATATTATTAATCTGTCTGTCTGTGTAAAGATAACAACTGATATTGTTAATCTGTCTGTCTGTGTAAAGATAACAACTGATATTGTTAATCTGTCTGTGTAAAGATAACAACTGCTATTGTTGATCTGTCTGTCGATGTAAAGATAACAACTGGTATCGTTGATCTGTCTGTCTGTGTAAAGATAACAACTGCTATTGTTGATCTGTCTGTCTGTGTAAAGATAACAACTGGTATCATTGATCTGTCTGTCTGTGTAAAGATAACAACTGGTATCAGTGATCTGTCTGTCTATGTAAAGATAACAACTGGTATTATTGATCTGTCTGTCTGTGTAAAGATAACAACTGGTATCGTCGATCTGTCTGTCTGCGTAAAGATAACAACTATAATTTGTCTGAAGCATTTCACATGCCATTCGATAACTGATAATTTGTCTGTTTATTTTTTAATACTCGATGTTGGGGCCTCGGTAGCCGAGTTGGGAAAACCACCCGACTGGACTACCGACGTTCGGACAACCCGTGTTCGATTCCCGCTGGGAGCAGTGTGAGTTGTACTCGTGGTTGCCCCATCAAGGCCAGCTCCTTGTCGTGGGGATGGGGCTTAACAGTCACCAGGGACTGAAAACCAAGACTGGCCAGGCCTTCCTACACCCGTGCAAGACCACAGTCTGCTCTAGCAATTTTAAGTGCTGAAGTCGGAGGCAACCAGCCAAAAGGCGCACTACAAAAATCAGGATGCCACGCACTCACGCCAATGGGAAGCATGCCTATAACTGCAAATCGATATGGCACTCGCCCTGTGATGGACACTCAGGCAGGTGCAGCGCCGGGCCCTCAGCCTCGAAAGGGCCCAACCTATATTACTGGATGTCCTTCTCAATCGCTCTGTGGAGTCAGGGGGCGAGAGAATAGAGTTACTGGCCAACCCAAAATAAGACCACTCAAAATAATGCACTGGAATGCTGAAGGCATCAACAGCAAAAGAGATGGGTACAGTAAAAAGATAGAATTAGAAAATATCCTGCATGAAGAACAAGTAAGCATATGCTGTTTGCAGGAAACCCATCTAAACAACGACATAGCCTTGAAGATTAGGGGATACCAGTGCTACCGATCTGACAGGAAAAACAGACAAAAGGGCGGAATACTGACTCTTGTAAGGAACAACATTAATGCATGTCAGATTGAAGTGTATATGGATGGGGCGGAATATCAAATACTGCACCTCAGGACAGGAAATACAGACTTCCATCTACTAAACTACTACTGTCCGAGTGACCGCCCACTAGCACTAGACACAATTACATTAAAAGAAAGAATAATTGTATGTGGAGACTTTAACAGCCATTCACAGAGCTGGGGCTATGAAGATATGGACAAGAGAGGTGAAGAACTTGAAAATTGGCAGGATGACAATGGGCTTATACTATTAAACCAGGCAACAGATCCACCAACATTCTATTCCAGATCATGGCATACCACATCTACACCAGACCTTGCTTTCCATTCACCAGACCTGGATTGGAATATCACACGTATTGTTGGGAAACAACTTGGAGGCAGCGACCACCGACCTGTCTTTTTAGTGGTGCAAAATGAGGCCGTCAGGGAGAGCAGCACTCTCTCCAGATGGAATTACAAAAAGGCAGACTGGAAAATGTATCAACATTACACCAGTGTACTGACTAAAGATCTAAATACAGACAGAGACATCAACAAAATAGTTGATGAATTCAGTAGACTAATAATACAAGCTGCCAGTGAAACAATACCCAGAGGGGCACGGAAACACTACAAACCATACTGGAGTAGTGAACTAGAGCAACTGCACAATGACATGGAAACATCTCGAAAACAAGCAGAAAATAACCCCTGCCAGGAACACCACAATAACTATCAGCATGCTAAAGCCAAATTTCAATGGGCTAAACTACAAGCCAGACGGAGAAGTTGGAAAGAGAAAACAGAGTACATGAATCTAGAACGAGACACAAGAAAAGTGTGGAAGCTTGTAAAACAGCTGAATGATGAGGGTACAGAAGGGAACACAAAAATTACACTGAAGAAGGATGGAAACATTCTAACAGGTAAACATGCAGCAAATCACTTTGCAGACTCCTTTGCAAATGACAACAATATTGAAATTAGCCTAGAGAAACGTCAAGAGACCCGTCTAAAACAACAAAATGCAAGACAAGAAGAGACTGCACATGAAGTCATGGAAATACCCATTACACAAAGAGAGCTAGAGCTGGCAATATCCAAATTAAAAATGAAAAAGTCACCAGGTAGTGATGGAGTGTCTAATGAAATGATTAAGAACTTGGGAACTGCAGCTAAAGCAAAACTACTGCAGATCTACAACATTTGCTGGATCACAGGTAAAGTGCCACAGGCATGGAGAGAAGCAATTATGATACCATTACTAAAGCCAGGAAAAGATGGTTCAATGACATCCAGCTATAGACCAATCAGCCTTACAAGCTGTTTGTGTAAAACAATGGAACGTATAATCAATCTCAGACTGCAGTGGTACCTGGAAAGTGAAAATCTCCTTGTCCCACAACAAGCAGGCTTTAGACAGTGTTACTCTACCGAAGATCAGGCAACCTATCTTTCCCAGGAAATTGAGGATGCGTTTCAAGAAAAGAAACTGGTACTAGCAGCATGGATAGACCTAAAGAAAGCATTTGATAAGGTATGGAAGGAAGGGCTTTTGAAGAAACTGAGAAATTATGGAGTAAATGGCAGGATGTACAAATGGGTCAAAGCATACCTGCATAACAGGAGAGCCAGAGTGCAACTGGATGGTCTTAAGAGTAAGAAGGTCTTACTGCGCCAGGGCGTTCCACAGGGAGGGGTACTATCTCCAACACTTTTTCTGATCTACATCAATGACCTAGTTACTGAACTACCACATGGTATCAAAGTGGCAATGTATGCAGATGACTTGGTAATGTGGTGCACAGAGGAGTATGCAACAGTGGCCTCCAAATTGTTACAAAGAGCTATGAATGCACTGAATTCATGGACAAATAGATGGTGTATCAGCATCAATACAGACAAATGCAGTACTACACTTTTCACTCTTTCCCCAAAACAAAAAGCAGGAGCCATCTATATAAACAATGAGCCTGTGAAAGAAGACATACAGGCTACGTATCTCGGAGTTACATTTGATAACAAACTATCTTGGAAACAGCAGATAAATAAGGCAACCCAAAAAGCAAGGAGAAAATTGGCTATTCTAAGAAAGCTGTGTGGAACTACGTGGGGTGCGAGTGGGAAAATACTCAGTAAAGTTTACCAACAGAGTATACGCCCACATTTAGAATATGGATCATCTGCATGGTGTTCAGCATCAAACACCACACTTCAAGAACTGGATAAAGTACAAAACCAGGCACTTAGGGTCATCACAGGAGCAATGAAATCAACACCAATATTAGAGATGGAGAAATTGTGGAGGATACCAGCACTGAGAGAACGGAGGGACACAAAGGTGCTGATACAGGCAGAAAAATTTGCTTGCATGCCGAGACATCCAATGAAGGACCGATTCCAAAATCTTGCATTGGGACGACTTAAGAGAAGCAGTTTTATCCACCAAGCCAAGCGTATTAGTAGACAAACACCAGACATGCCAAGAGCTGTTAACCCCCTACTGCCCATACCAGAACAGACTCCCTGGACAGAGGAATCTGGATTATCAGTTCAAATACGGACAGAAGTGAAAGGAATAGTTGATAAAGAGGAACAGAATAGTCTACAGCGAAAAACAATAACTCTCAGTTTCCTGGATGAAGAATACCCACAAGACCTATGGATTCGTGTGTATACAGATGGATCAGCACAGAATGCAGTAAAAAATGGGGGAGCAGGTGCATATATAGAATACCCAAATAACACTAGGGATATGAATAAAATAGCAACAGGGAAATATTGTCACAATTATGATGCAGAAATACAAGCAATAAAGTTAGCAATAGAAAAACTGCTGAACATTAATCTTAGCCCGCAGCCTGTAGTGTTTTTGACAGATGCAAGATCAGTACTCCAGGCACTACAATCCAGAAAATTACCACATCTGCAGACCTTATTGACTGAACTCTGCAAGCACCACAGGGTTGCCCTGCAGTGGATCCCATCTCACTGTGGAATACCAGGAAATGAGAAAGCAGATCAGTTGGCAAAGGAAGGTTCAACAGGCACACAACTAGATACACCTGTTACATACCATCATAAGAAACAGATAATCAAATCAATCAGAGGACCACAAGCCCCAAATCAGGATGCCTTTTATAATATGAATAGATATGAACAAGTTATCATTATACGTCTCAGAACAGGACACAATCGACTCCATAGTCACATGTATACAAAATTCAAGATCGGCACCTCAACTACTTGTACATGTGGACAGGCGCCCCAGACTGCTGAACACATACTTCAAGACTGCACTGAATATAGTAGACTGAGGAAAATCCATTGGCCCATAGATACAACACTACAGACAAAACTATATGGGCCACTGCAAGAATTACAAAAGACAGTAACATTTATACAGGAAACGACATTGCAGATATAGACAATGCTTCAGGCGAACGAAAGATAGATAGATAGACTCGTGGTTGGAAAAAAAATACTCCCAAGGTCGACCCAGCCGTTGGCAGAAATGGGTACCAGGGTATTACTCTGGGAAGGTGAGGAATGTCGCTTCGCATCTGAGTTTCGATGCTTGAGGCGACACTATACAGAAATCTCCGAACATTTCTGGATAGGCGGCCGAGCACATATGGGTGGAAACTGGCGTGCTAAGACGCTGGTTCAAGAATCGTACTTTATCTTTACCTTTACCTTGACCTTTACTGGATGCTTTTTTTCTGTGCAGACATAGAAAGCGATGTCTGTAAATGATGACTGTTTGTTCTCGAAAGTTGATCGACAAGGCACACGACCCACCTCATCAATTGATCCACAAGGCACACGACCCACCTCATCAATTGATCGACAAGGCACACGACCCACCTCATCAATTGATCGACAAGGCACACGACCCACCTCATCAATTGATCGACAAGGCACACGACCCACCTCATCAATTGATCGACAAGGCACACGACCCACCTCATCAATTGATCGACAAGGCACACGACCCACCTCATCAATTGATCCACAAGGCACACGACCCACCTCATCAATTGATCCACAAGGCACACGACCCACCTCATCAATTGATCGAATCTGCTTGAAAGAAAATAATATTTGAACAATTTAGTCACATTATATGATTTTTAATTTGGCTCTTTTTGCAGCTTTGGTTTATTTTCATATTATTTATAAGGCTATCCCCAAAATACACGTAGAAAGGTCCACAAAATACACGTAGAAAGGTCCACAAAATACACGTAGAAAGGTCCACAAAATGACGTAAAAGAAACTACAAACTACAAGTACATTTTTACAAATAGGTTAATTGTCTTTAGCAAGTGGATGGCATGTAGAGCGCTTTCATAGCAAGTACTAGGGTCGCTGGTTGGTAACTTGATGTCAGCCTCCAAACGTGAGTTTCCTGTCTCACCAAGTTTAGGGCGGTGTTAACAACATTAGCGCCCTCATCATCATCATCAAGTACCGGGCCTACTGGCGTAGGTGATCATGTCTCTCCACAACCTTCGATCTCGGCAGCTATTTATCATTTCTGTTGTTGACCTTCTGCCAAGCCATTCTCTTAAGCTGTCTGGTATTTTTTCTCTTTGCTTCCCTCTATCTCTTCGTACCTCAATTTTTCCAGTTGTTACAATATATTCCAGTTGTTCTCTTCTCATTACATGGCCAAAAAATGATGATTGTTTCTTCCTAATATTCGAAATTAGCTCTCATTTTGCTTTGACCTCACTCAGAACATCTTCATTACTCTTCTCAGCTGCCTATGGTATTCTAAACATTCTTCTGTGATGAATGTGAGAAGCGCCCTCATATTCAACCAAATATAGTCAAGGAGGATTCAAACTGCATGCCGGGAGCCGCGATAGCTCAGTGGTTAGGGAAGTAGACTAGAAAGAACAAGAGGTCAGGTTCAATCCTGATCGACGGTTTCCGGGTTCACCCAGCCTTAACTGGATACCGGATTTTTTGTCTGGGAAAGTAAAGCGGCACTGGCGTGCCGACCCAAATACCGACCACATTACCCCAAAAATCAATTGCTGAAGGTCTATAACAATTATGGTCACTAACACCGTATTCCCTATACGGCACTTAGCCTGACGGGGCTCTTTACTTTTGTGTAAATATCGCATGCCCCAGTGAAGGGATACACCACATGCCATGTAATAAGCCACAGACAAAATGTAGGTAAAATGGCAAATATATTCTGTCAATGTTTGCTCAAGCGTCTTGTGAGATACATCGTTTTGTAAGAGCTGCTTGCGACATTTATGATTATTTGTCTCGTCTAAACCACAGGAAACTAATATTCGTTCTCTTTCGTCCTATAACTGTTTGTCTACAACACAAGTACTCAGCCACTACGGGAGATACTTGTCTTAAAGAACAATACAGACCTGCAATTTATTCCCGAGCTGTGATCGTAACCCTATGCTATAGTCATGAGAACGCCTGCGTGAAAGACATCGACAATGACAGCTATTCCTTTCATGTTTTCTTTATTTCGACATTTCAATTGTTAGTGTCCGGTGCAGATATAATGTGTTTTTCTTTTGATCTGGTGTTTTCCTAACGTTTAATGAAGTCTCGCTGTCTTGATTTTTTTGTCCTTTGCGTTATCATGTTGGCAAACCATTTTATCTGTTTTTTTTATATTAAATATGTATTTTATGGAATATTCTAAGGCGGAAACTATTCCTAGCTTTTCTTCGTCTGTTCTTCCTTTTTGAACTTTTCCGCCAGGGCTGTTTCCTGCCTGTTTTAACGACCTTTACCTCATGGATTATTAGTAATTTCTGAACCCCCAAATCTGCACTTTTTTCCTCAACTTCCGTTTTTGGTGGTCGACTAGAAGCATTACCGGCTGTCAAAAAATGTAGCGCCTGTCAATCAAAGTGGTTAAATCAATGACGGTAACGCCCTCCTCCCCACCAAATCACAGTTCCTGTCAGGGCAAGATTAATAAGTTCTTGTCAGTGACGGGGTTACTGGCCTTGGAAGCAGTATTGGGAATTGTGACTTCCGGTTGGTTAAGTTGTAGAGTTCAAGGACATTTATTCCATCTCATGTTTCACTCACAGCTCGAAAATTGTCCGGCTTCATAACAGTGGGACATGAGATGGTGGTTGTTAATGTCACCGAATCCTTACATCGTTGTCCACACCAGCTAGATTAGATGGTCTCTTACACGAGCTAGATTAGATGGTCTCTTACACCAGCTAGATTAGATGGTCTCTTACATGAGCTAGATTAGATGGTCTCTTACACCAGCTAGATTAGATGGTCTCTTACACGAGCTGGATTAGATGGTCTCTTACACGAGCTAGATTAGATGGTCTCTTACATGAGCTAGATTAGATGGTCTCTTACACGAGCTAGATTAGATGGTCTCTTACACGAGCTAGATTAGATGGTCTCTTACACCAGCTAGATTAGATGGTCTCTTACATGAGCTAGATTAGAAGGTCTCTTACACAAACTAGATTAGATGGTCTCTTACACGAGCTAGATTAGATGGTTTCTTACACGAGCTAGATTAGATGGTCTCTTACACGAGCTAGATTAGATGGTCTCTTACACGAGCTAGATTAGATGGTCTCTTACACGAGGTAAGTTAGATGGTCTCTTACATGAGCTAGATTAGATGGTCTCTTACATGAGCTAGAAGGGGTGGTCTCTTACATGAGCTAGATTGGATGGTCTCTTACATGAGCTAGATTGGATGGTCTCTTACATGAGCTAGATGGGGTGGTCTCTTACATGAGCTAGATGCGGTGGTCTCTTACATGAGCTAGATTGGATGGTCTCTTACATGAGCTAGATTAGATTGTCTCTTACATGAGCTAGATTGGATGGGCTCATACATGAGCTAGATGGGGTGGTTTCTTACATGAGCTAGACTGGATGGTTTTTTACATGAGCTAGACTGGATGGTCTCTTACATGAGCTAGACTGGATGGTCTCTTACATGAGCTAGATTGGATGGTCTCTTACATGAGCTAGATTGGATGGTCTCTTACATGAGCTAGACTGGATGGTCTCTTACATGAGCTAGACTGGATGGTTTGTTACATGAGCTAGACTGGGTGGTCTCTTACATGAGCTAGACTGGATGGTCTCTTACATGAGCTAGATTGGGTGGTCTCTTACATGAACTAGATTGGGTGGTCTCGTGCATGAGCTAAATTGGGTGGTCTCTTGCATGAGCTAGATTGGGTGGTCTCTTACATGAGCTAGATTGGGTGGTGTCATACATGAGCTAGATTGCGTGGTCTCTTGCATGAGCTAGATTGGGTGGTCTCTTGCATGAGCTAGATTGGGTGGTCTCTTACGTGAGGCAAGCTGTGATGTCCCTCTCCCATGAGCCAATTCTGATATGACATTTCTTTCTTTTCTTTCTTTCTTTCTTTCTTTATCTTATTCTTTCATTATTTGTCATCTTCTTTTCACTCCATCTCTTTGTCTCTACTCTGCTAAAATTCCCCCCCCCCCCGAATTTAACAACGGACAAACAACCAGACAAATGGTCACGTGATCGTAGCAGGACACGTGACATACCGTTTATGTTACGCCCCGTTATCACGCTAACAAACTTATAACACCAGTTATTTCTTATGTCAACAGGCGAGGATTGCGACCAACCGTACGCCGGCGTTAATTGCTTATATAAAGAACGCCATAAGAAAACGGATAGAGCAGCAATAAGGAAGTGTTATCTGTAACCAGTTATTTGTAATGTCCTGGTCGGGTCGTTATCGCGAGCTCTGTAGCAACGTTCAGGTCTTGCCCATCACCCCGTTAAACAACGAGAATGTATCGAGGGCTATTTCAGTCACGAAACCGAGTGTTTGTACCGATCTGTTTGAGTGCATTCTCCTGTTTGTGCTTCATTCAACATTTCCAGGCAGGCAGCTGAACTGATGCGTTTTATATAGACCCTTGAAGAAGAGATTAAACCAGCTTTGTGGGAGATCCCGGGAACAAATAATCCTCTCTTATAGGTCATTACTTGGGTCAGGTAAGGGAAGAATTAACCGGTTGGGTGAGAGGAGATGGGATTGATTAGTGAGGTGAAGCTCTGAGGAAGGTTTATGTTGCTGAAACAACCAAAGAGCTGGTGTGAAAGTGGCTCCAGTTTGTTGATTCTTGTCATTTCATGAGCAGTGATGTTAGTTATATGGGGAGACATAATAACTAAGACATAATAAATAAGATATGACAACTTGTATGTGGAGAGACATAATAACATACACCAGGATAAATATGACAACTTGTATGAGGAGAAACATAATAACATACATCAGGAGAAATATGACTACCTGTATGAGGTATAACTATAAAGGGGAGACAATTAAAATAGAACATCAACATAACTATAAAGGGTAGACAACTAAAATAGAACATCAACATAACTATAGAAGGGTAGACAACTAAAATAGAAAATCAACATAACTATAGAAGGGTAGACAACTAAAATAGAACATCAACATAACTATAGAAGGGTAGACAACTAAAATAGAACATCAACATAACTATAGAAGGGTAGACAACTAAAATAGAACATCAACATAACTATAGACGGCAGGCAACTAAAACATGTGCAGTAATTTAAATATCTAGAAAGTCTAGTGACAAATGACAATTCTCAAACAGCAGAGATAGAATCAAGATGCGTTAAAGCTTGTCAAATCATTGGACAGCTATCACCACTATTGTCCAACAAGGAAATAACTCTGGAGGCAAAACGAGCACTCTACAATACAATCTTCATCCCAACGTTGTGCTACCAATGCCAGACCTGGACCCTAGATGCAAGAACAATAAGAAAAATAACCTCTACAGAGATGAAATGTGTTAGACGAATGACAGGAAACAGTCTGAGAGATAAGATCAGAAATGAAGAACTGAGAAAAAAGCTAGGAATAGCCCCCGCCATAGAATATATAAGGAAACAACAGATAAAATAGTTTGGCCACGCGACAAGGCAGAAAGAACAAAACACAACACAACGAGCCTTCAATAAACGTTGTGAGAACACCAGACCCAAGGGTCGACCACGAAAAAGATGGATCGATGGAATATTAGAAACACTAGGAAACATAGCAGCAGGAGAGGAGAACAGAAGAACAAAAGATGGCAGATAATATCTCCCCTCGACGCTGAAAGGCAAATGAGGAAGGAAAGAAGAAGATTAAAAGATATTGTTTGGGTTTGAGAATTGAGTAAGAGAAGGGAACTGATAGGTAATATGTTGTGTCTTTACAGGATGGCGTGGTTTGAAGCCTTCCGAAACCAGTACGGGTTTGCGTCCTACAAGGACAACAGAACAGCTGTGGCCTTTGACATACCACTGATAACAGTGACCTACTTTTGTGTTCTCGTTTCTATAGCAACGCTGATAGCTACCCTTGGCATCCGGGGTAGAGAGGTGAGCATCATGGCCGCTATTGTGTTTGTGGACTCTTTTGTTGTGTTTATTTCCTCTCATATCATTGTTATCGGCTACAATTGTTATCTCAAGTATTGTATTGACCCCTTCAACTCTGTTTATTTCGTCACATATCATTGTTATCTCGTGTATTGTATTGACCTCTTCGACTCTGTTTATTTCGTCTCATATCACTGTTATCGGCTACAATTGTTATCTCAGGTATTGTATTGACCTCTTCGACTCTGTTTATTTCGTCTCATATCATTGTTATCTCATGTATTGTATTGACCTCTTCGACTCTGTTTATTTCGTCTCATATCACTGTTATAGGCTACAATTGTTATCTCAGGTATTGTATTGACCTCTTCGACTCTGTTTATTTCGTCTCATATCACTGTTATCGGCTACAATTGTTATCTCAGGTATTGTATTGACCTCTTCCACTCTGTTTATTTCGTCTCATATCTTTGTTATCTCGTGTATTGTATTGACCTCTTCAACTCTGTTTATTTCGTCTCATATCATTGTTATCGGCTGCAATTGTTATCTCAGGTATTGTATTGACCTCTTCCACTCTGTTTATTTTGTCTCATATCATTGTTATCTCGTGTATTGTATTGACCTCTTCAACTCTGTTTATTTCGTCTCATATCATTGTTATCGGCTACAATTGTTATCTCAGGTATTGTATTGACCTCCTCAACTCTGTTTATTTCGTCTCATATCATTGTTATCTCGTGTATTGTATTGACCTCTTCAACTCTGTTTATTTCGTCTCATATCTTTGTTATCTCTTGTATTGTATTGACCTCTTCAACTCTGTTTATTTCGTCTCATATCATTGTTATCGGCTGCAATTGTTATCTCAGGTATTGTATTGACCTCATCAACTCTGTTTATTTCGTCTCATATCATTGTTATCTCGTGTATTGTATTGACCTCTTCGACTCTGTTTATTTCGTCTCATATCATTGTTATCTCGTGTATTGTATTGACCTCTTCGACTCTGTTTATTTCGTCTCATATCATTGTTATCGGCTACAATTGTTATCTCATTTATTATATTGACCTCTTCAACTCTGTTTATTATTTCATCTCTTGCCTTTGTTATCCCATATTGCGTGGTTGTTATCACACTTGTGTCTTTTTTTGTGCCATTCGTTGTGCTTGTTATATGATCTGTTGTGTTTAATGTTGTATTAGATGTATATGTTATCTCATCTGTTGTATTTGTTATCTCAATCAATCTTTCTATCTCACCTTCTATCTTTATTATCTCACCTGTTATATGGATGTGTTTTATTATCAATTCTATTACTTATCTCATTTGTTATGTTCTTGTATGTGTTATTAATGTTATCTTATAAGTTTGTAATGTTATCTCGATTATTTGTAATGTTATTTCATCTGTTTTTAATATTATCTCATGAAATGTTACCTTATCTGTTTGTAATGTTATTTCACCTGTTTGTAATGTTATTTCATCTGTAATGTTATCTCATAAGTTAGTAATGTTATCTCATTTATTCGTAATGTTATCTCATCTATTGTTAACGTTATCTCATTTGTTGTTAACGTTATCTCATCTGTTACAATTGTTCCCTCATCGTTTGAGAATCATCATCATGTGCCATGCTCAAGGTTGAAGGCGATCATGTCGCTCCACATCTCCGTACCAGGCTACATATCCTTCACGTCAAACTGCTCATTCAAGAGATCTGAAATATTTCTCCGTGATTACTCTATCTCTCTATCCCAGAGATGAATAGTTGACAGTCAGTGGCTTCTCTCTAGAGAGGGCAGCAACACAATCATTACAAGTTGCTTGTTTGACTCAAATAATTTTAGATCCATTGATTTTTCTAACAATCTACGAATATTTGATGACGATTTGTTTAATTTTTGCAAAATTTAAGAAAATATTTGATGACGATTTGTTTAATTTTTGCAAAATTTAAGAAAATATTTGATGACGATTTGATTAATTTTTGCAAAATATAAGAAAATATTTGATGACGATTTGTTTAATTTTTGCAAAATTTAAGAAATATTTGATGACGATTTGTTTAATTTTTGCAAAATTTAAGAAATATTTGATGACGATTTGTTTAATTTTTGGATAATTTAAGAAAATTTTTGATGACGATTTGGTTAATTTTTGGATAATTTAAGAAAAAAAATGATGACGATTTGTTTAATTTTTCCAAAATTTAAGAAATAATTGGATGTCGATTTGTTTAATTTAAGAAAAAATTTGATGACGATTTATTGGATTTTTGGATAATTTAAGAAAATATTTGTCATAAGGATTTATTTGATTTTTGTACAAGTCCTAGAGATCGACTAGGGCCAGACGTGTCTTCTCTGTCCCTGATTGCCCAAACTGTTTCCTCTCGAAGGATGGAGTTTGATCAAACAGGGACAGTCATCACGACAATGTATCATCAGATTGTACAAAACATCACCGGATTAGTTAGTCAATCACTTGATTGTTCAACGACAAATCACTTGATTGTTCAACGACAAATCACTTGATTGTTCAACGACAAATCACTTGATTGTTCAACGACAAATCACTTGATTGTTAAATCGAATGCAATCAAATATCTAATTAATTTGAAAACAGCCTGAGAATATTTAAAATAATCTGAAAATAAATCAAATATCTGGCCCTTGTAGTCTTGAGAGACGATTGGTAGCAAGCAATCATGATAAGTCAGTAGTTTGGTCAAATATTAGTGTCTTATGTTGGATGTTGTTTTACTGAACAGTTTCTCTCGTGGCTGAATGTGCCAATATTGGATAGACAGATCCGACCACAGAATGAACAAGATGTATTTGTGGTGCCTGGCCTCGTCTCCTTTCTCCTGCACCTTTTGTTTTCTTCATTTGATATCAGCACTGTCCCGAATGTTGTTGTGCTATTTTTTATTTTTGTTCTTCATGTGCTACGATCTGCAGCCAGACTTTCTCAGTTTCTTTCACTGATAGAGAATTCCCTCAAGGAAGCCCCTACAAACATCCTTATATCTCAGCACTGGTCTGTCCTTTGATCTCTTTCACAGATAGAGAATTCCCTCAAGGAAGCCCCTGCAAACATCCTTATATCTCAGCTCTGGTCTGTCTGTCCTTTGATCTCTTTCACTGATAGAGAATTCCCTCAAGGAAGCCCTACAAACATCCTTATATCTCAGCACTGGTCTGTCCTTTGATCTCTTTCACTGATAGAGAATTCCCTCAAGGAAGCCCTACAAACATCCTTATATCTCAGCACTGGTCTGTCCTTTGATCTCTTTCACTGATAGAGAATTCCCTCAAGGAAGCCCTACAAACATCCTTATATCTCAGCACTGGTCTGTCCTTTGATCTCTTTCACAGATAGAGAATTCCCTCAAGGAAGCCCCTACAAACATCCTTATATCTCAGCACTGGTCTGTCCTTTGATCTCTTTCACTGATAGAGAATTCCCTCAAGGAAGCCCCTACAAACATCCTTATATCTCAGCACGGGTCTGTGGTCTCTTTCCGTGCCTCAGTTCGTTATTGAAAAAGTTCACCGATGGTTATAGAGGTCTTCTCCTTGCTTTGTACTTCTGCATTTGTCGGAAAATAGGTTCTCCATCATTAAATCAATCATACACCAAATCAATCTCCCACAAAATCAATCACCCACAAAATCAGTCACCCACAAAATAAGTCACCCACAAAATCAATCACCTGATTCAATGTAAGAATTCACTGTTCTAATGAAATAAATCGGTGAATTCCTCAGAGGTGGTCGTTCACAGTGAGAGCCATGTACGCCGTGGCGATCGGCTCGATCATTCTAGGTAAGTTCCCTCGCTGCTTCCTCGTTGTGAGAGATCGGGAGATCGCACGAGAAGTGTCAGACTTGACCGAGAGTTGTGTCACAGTGAAAATATAACGGATGATTCTTGTGTGGGAGTTAATATATAACGATTGTTTCTTGTGTGGGAGTTAATATATAACGGTTGATTCTTGTGTGGGAGTTAATATATAACGGTTGATTCTTGTGTGGGAGTTAATATATAACGGTTGATTCTTGTGTGGGAGTTAATATATAACGGTTGATTCTTGTGTGGGAGTTAATATATAACGGTTGATTCTTGTGTGGGAGTTAATATATAACGGTTGATTCTTGTGTGGGAGTTAATATATAATGGTTGATTCTTGTGTGGGAGTTAATATATAACGGTTGATTTTTGTGTGGGAGTTAATATATAACGGTTGATTCTTGTGTGGGAGTTAATATATAACGGTTGATTCTTGTGAGAATTAAACGAGAGAAAGAATGGGGGTGGATGATGGAAGGGGGAGTGTTACTAACGTCATAACATAGGGAGGAAACACTTAGGGAGGAAACACATAGGGAGGAAACACTTAGGGAGGAAATACTTAGGGAGGAAACACTTAGGGAGGAAACACATAGGGAGGAGACACTTAGGGAGGAAACACATAGGGAGGAAACACATAGGGAGGAAACACTTAGGTAGGAAACACTTAGGAAGGAAACACTTAGGGAGGAAACACTTAGGGAGGAAACACTTAGTGAGGAAACACATAGGGAGGAAACACATAGGGAGGAGACAATTAGGGAGGAAACGCTTAGAGAGGAAACACATAGGGAAGAAACACTTAGATAAAGACATAACAAACAGGCAGACTTAGATAAAGACATAACAAACAGGCAGACTTAGATAAAGACATAACAAACAGGCAGACTTAGATAAAGACATAACAAACAGGCAGACTTAGATAAAGACATTACAGACAGGCAGACTTAGATAAAGAGAGACAAACAGGCAGACTTAGATAAAGAGAAACAAACAGGCAGACTTAGATAAAGAGAAACAAACAGGCAGACTTAGATAAAGAGAAACAAACAGGCAGACTTAGATAAAGAGAAACAAACAGGCAGACTTAGATAAAGAGAAACAAACAGGCAGACTTAGATAAAGAGAAACAAACAGGCAGACTTAGATAAAGAGAAACAAACAGGCAGACTTAGATAAAGAGAAACAAACAGGCAGACTTAGATAAAGAGAAACAAACAGGCAGACTTAGATAAAGAGAGACAAACAGGCAGACTTAGATAAAGAGAAACAAACAGGCAGACTTAGATAAAGAGAAACAAACAGGCAGACTTAGATAAAGAGAAACAAACAGGCAGACTTAGATAAAGAGAGACAAACAGGCAGACTTAGATAAAGAGAAACAAACAGGCAGACTTAGATAAAGAGAAACAAACAGGCAGACTTAGATAAAGAGAAACAAACAGGCAGACTTAGATAAAGAGAAACAAACAGGCAGACTTAGATAAAGAGAAACAAACAGGCAGACTTAGATAAAGAGAAACAAACAGGCAGACTTAGATAAAGAGAAACAAACAGGCAGACTTAGATAAAGAGAAACAAACAGGCAGACTTAGATAAAGAGAAACAAACAGGCAGACTTAGATAAAGAGAGACAAACAGGCAGACAGACATAGATAAAGACATAACAAGCAGACAGGCAGACAAACAAACAAACAGACAGTCAAGCAGGCAGGCAAGCAGACAGGTAAGCTGGCAGACAGACAATCACAACACATATTATCACTATATTGTATCAGCAGTACCACTGTTATCATCTCTTGAACAATTTGACAACTTTCGCCTGACATTATTGTCTGTCTAGAAACACGACATAGAACAATGTCAATAAACCTCAAAGAATTCAGGCTGACGTATTCTGGTAGTCATATTTCAACTACTGGCTACACTCGCCTATCTTTGTTGACAGTCTCACCTGCACGTGCCTCTCACCTGAGACTTTGACTTCGTGTAATCTGTTGACTTACCTGTGTCTGTCCTCAGCTTCTATCGTCGGCCACGGTTGGCAGGAGGGCTCGGTCAAGGTGAAGTCACCCTACGTATACAGGAATAACCTGCCTTTTGAAGGTTACGTCGGGATCAAGGTTGGTCTGAGCTCTGTCAACGTGACACTGGACGGTAAGTCACGCTAGGTCACGTCCGTGATTCTGTTTAACCACGTACCATCTTCGCTCAAAGAGCCGGTTCCGTGTTTGTCAAACTTTAGACGTGACTTGCATTCCGGGTGTGCTTTGGGAATCTCCATTTATGATGGAGTCTATCCGTCCGTCCATCCATCCATCCATCCATCCATCCATCCATCCATCCATCCACCCACCCACCCACCCACCCACCCACCCACTCACCCACCCACCCATCCATCCATCCACCCACCCACCCACCCAACCACCCAAATCCCCACCCACCCAAATCCCCACCCACCCACCCACCCAAATACCCACCCACCCACCCAAATACCCACCCACCCATTCCCCACCCATCCATCCATCCGTCCGTCCATCCATCCATCCATCCATCCATCCATCCATCCATCCATCCATCCATCCATCCATCCATCCTATCTATCTATCTATCTATCTATCTATCTATCTATCTATCTATCTATCTATCTATCTATCTATCTATCTATCTATCTATCTATCTATCTATCTATCTATCTATCTATCTATCTATCTATCTATCTATCTATCTATCTATCTATCTATCTATCTATCTATCTATCTATCTATCTATCTATCTATCTATCTATCTATCTATCTGATTGCCTACCTACCCACCTACCTACTTACCTACCTGCCTACCCACCTACCTACCCATCCACCTACCCATCCACCTACCTACATACCCAACTACCTACCTACCTACTTACTCACCAACTTACCTACCTACCTATCTACCTACCTACCTACCCACCTACTTACCCACCTACTTCCATGCATACCTATCTACCTACCTATTTACCTATCTACCCACCTACCTCCATGAATACCTACTTACCTACCTACCTACCTACCTACCCACATATCTACATACGTATGTATGTCTGCATAGCTGTTTCTCACTGATAGTTTATTCGATCACTTCCCCTCTATCTTCTATCTTCTATCTTCTATGTTCTATCTTCTATCTTCTATCCTCTATCTTCTATCTTCTATCTTCTATCTTCTATCTTCTATCTTCTATGAAAGAAAACAACCAACTCTTCACTCACTTCACGATGCTGCAATGTCAAATTAACAAAAATTAAAATGAAAATTTAAAATTAAAACTGTAGTTAAACTTGGAATCTTGCACCCCGGAAACTCTCAGATTGGCCAAAATATTTGATGTTCTAATTACAAGCGGTACTCAACAAACATATCTTTCACAAATATTCACTTCCAACTGTGTCATGTGCACAGCCATCGAGCTGCTGAAACCTTTAGTGTGCAAACATTTTGGTTTATGTTAAAATAATCATTCACCTATGGGTCCCCGGAGTGCAGTTATGCCAACTCTTGTCAACATGTTCAAGAAAACAATAGAAAGTGTGATCATAAGGCTTTCATTGTATTACATTATATGTGACTACCTTTTCTCATCCCATGGCTTTCTAATCTCCGTCTCCTTTAACCAACAATTAGACCCCGTACCTCCGACATTATTTCTCCATAAAACATTACGTCCACTCACAGACTGTACCAAGTCCCAACTAGCCAGCCACGTCCACCCACTCACAGACTGTATCAAGTCCCAACTAGCCAGCCACGTCCACCCACTCACAGACTGTACCAAGTCCTAACTATCCACCCACGTCCACCCATTCACAGACTGTACCAAGTCCCAACTAGCCAGCCACGTCCACCAACTCCAGACTGTACCAGTTCTCAACTAGCCACCAACGTCCACCCACTCACAGACTGTACCAAGTCCCAACTAGCCAGCCACGTCCACCAACTCCAGACTGTACCAGTTCTCAACTAGCCACCAACGTCCACCCACTCACAGACTGTACCAAGTCCCAACCAGCCACCCACGTCCACCAACTCCAGACTGTACCAGTTCTCAACTATCCACCCACGTCCACCCATTCACAGACTGTACCAAGTCCCAACTAGCCAGCCACGTCCACCAACTCCAGACTGTACCAGTTCTCAACTAGCCACCAACGTCCACCCACTCACAGACTGTACCAAGTCCCAACCAGCCACCCACGTCCACCCACTCACAGACTGTACCAAGTCCCAACTAGCCAGCCACGTCCACCCACTCACAGACTGTATCACGTCCCAAATATAAATCCATTCACAAATGTATGCCCAAACACAACATTAATTTTCTCACAATCTATCTGGCATAAAGTCGTTATTTTTAGCATGCAGTCTCCGATTTTCCTGGACCTTACGAACTCTTTAAATATTAAGTCCAAAGTTGAAATGGGTTTTGCAAATATGAGTATTTCTTATCTAAATAGTGTACTATAAACATTAGACTTCACAGCCCTACACCTCACTACAATGTCACGGTGACTGGCCCTACTTTCTCTTCTGGTAAAGTCAATGCTGTCTTCGGCCGGGATATCCCCGTACACTTTGAGACTACGTGATTATTTTTCCCCATAAAATTTGAAAGTGTTTCAATTATTAAACGGGAGAGGGGATTGACTGTACAAGCTTTAATTATCTGACCTTAAAGAGCTTTAGTGTTTTTACATAACGCTTTATAAGTAAAAAATTATACTCTAATCACTTTATTGATAGAAAAAATAAATTCTATTAAGGTTTGGGAAAATATAAGACTGCAAGCAAAATGCACAATCTTAGATATATCTGGGCAGCAATATAGACAACGAAGGAGGGACACAGAATGATACCAAAATAAGGATATCAAAAGCAAGAGGAGCATTTGTTGCACTAGGAAACATGGAAATCCAAAGAAATTAGGTTAAATACAAAAATAAAAATGTTGAACTCCGATGTTAAGTCAGTCCTATTATATTTCTGTGAAACATGGAGAACAACAAAAATGACAATCATGAAGATACAGACTTTCATTAACGGATGCTTGTGCAGAATAAAAGGATGGAAATGGCAGGACAAAATCACTAACATAGAATTATGGAAATGTACCAGTCAAATACCAGTGGATACAGAGATACAGCGAAGACGATGGCGCTGGATAGGGCACACATTGCATAAGTCAACTGAGAGTATTACACAACAGGCCATTATTTTGAATCCCCAAGGAAAAAGACATAAAGTAAGAACAAAAATATTCTTGGACAAGACAAATGAAGGCAGAGATGAAGATGATGGGGAAGACAAGGAATGATCTAAAAAGAATGGCAAGAAACAGAACGACTTAGAAAGTGTTTCTTGGAGACCAATACTCCACAGGGAGCTAAAAGTGTTTGTTGAAGACTTATGCTCCACAAGGAGTTGAAAGTGTTTGTTGAAGACCTATGCTCCACAGGGAGCTAAAAGTGTTTGTTGAAGACTTATGCTCCACAAGGAGTTGAAAGTGTTTGTTGAAGACCTATGCTCCACAGGAGGCTGAAAGTGTTTGTTGAAGTTCTATGCTCCACAGGGAGCTGAAAGTGTTTGTTGAAGACCTATGCTCCACAGGGAGCTAAAAGTGTTTGTTGAAGACTTATGCTCCACAAGGAGTTGAAAGTGTTTGTTGAAGACCTATGCTCCACAGGGAGCTGAAAGTGTTTGTTGAAGACCTATGCTCCACAGGGAGCTGAAAGTGTTTGTTGAAGACCTATGCTCCACAGGGAGCTGAAAGTGTTTGTTGAAGACCTATGCTCCACAGGAGGCTGAAAGTGTTTGTTGAAGTTCTATGCTCCACAGGGAGCTGAAAGTGTTTGTTGAAGACCTATGCTCCACAGGGAGCTGAAAGTGTTTGTTGAAGACCTATGCTCCACAGGGAGCTGAAAGTGTTTGTTGAAGACCTATGCTCCACAGGGAGCTGAAAGTGTTTGTTGAAGACCTATGCTCCACAGGGAGCTGAAAGTGTTTGTTGAAGACCTATGCTCCACAGGGAGCTGAAAGTGTTTGTTGAAGACCTATGCTCCACAGGGAGCTGAAAGTGTTTGTTGAAGACCTATGCTCCACAGGGAGCTGAAAGTGTTTGTTGAAGACTTATGCTCCACAAGGAGCTGAAAGTGTTTGTTGAAGACCTATGCTCCACAGGGAGCTGAAAGGTAGGAGAAGAAGAAGAATTTGACAGCAATCCACAAAATATTTTTTAAGAAAACTGATTTTTAGTTTGGTCAAGAATGTCTGAAAGGACGAGAATTACCCATGTCCGCTGTTCTATGTATCCACATGTGACGTCATACACATACCCTTGTCTCTCGTGCCCTCAGGTTACTACCGAGGGCTGTCCGGACCTGGATATGTCTACTACGCCGAGAGCATGCCCTGGAGCGACTGTAAGTTCTGGTCGCTACGTTAGCGACGTGTCGTGATGTTTGCTTTAGTATTGACGTTGATTTTGCTATTGACATCATGTTTGTGCTAACATCTTGTGTTATCCTATAATATATATTTATGATTATTTGTCTCCAGTCTAAACCACAGGAAACTACTATCCGTGCTGTTTCGTCCTATAACTGTTTGTCTACAACAACGCAAGTATTCAGTCCTACCCTATCAGGGAGATACTTGTCTTAATAGGGAAACACAGATACACCAATTTATTCCCGAGTTGGTATCGTAACCCTATACTATAGTCATGAGTACACATGTGATCGTAACCCTATGCTATAGTCATGAGTACACATGTGATCGTAACCCTATACTATAGTCATGAGTACACATGTGATCGTAACCCTATACTATAGTCATGAGTACACATGTGATCGTAACCCTATGCTATAGTCATGAGTACACATGTGATCGTAACCCTATACTATAGTCATGAGTACACTTGTGACCGTAACCCTATGCTATAGTCATGAGTACACATGTGATCGCAACCCTATACTATAGTCATGAGTACACATGTGATCGTAACCCTATGCTATAGTCATGAGTACACATGTGATCGTAACCCTATACTATAGTCATGAGTACACTTGTGACCGTAACCCTATGCTATAGTCATGAGTACACATGTGATCGCAACCCTATACTATAGTCATGAGTACACATGTGATCGTAACCCTATACTATAGTCATGAGTACACATGTGTGAAAGGCATCGCCAATAATAACTATCTTTCCATGTAGCTTAGCTGGTGGTGTGCTCTAGCGCAGGTTTCTATTGTTCTTAATTTTTGTTGTTGATTATTTGTGAATTGTTTCCGAGTGTTGTCAACATAGCTCTTTACCTGAACTGATTCACAGATCTATCGCCTAGGAGATTTCCCTCCATGATTGTATTCGCTTATTGTTTGTCTCATGTCGTTCTAGCTTGTATATGTCAAAGGAGAAATAGTGCAACGATAGAACGCATACATGGTCTCAAATGTAGCAATGAGAACACACCAGCTAGTGTCCGTATGTGTGTTCTAGTGGACACACTCTTGAATGGTGTCAGCACTACACCAGGTCGTTCTACACCAGTAGTGTTAGCACTACACCAGACCGTCCTACACCAGTAGTGTCAGCACTACACCAGACCGTTCTACATCAGCAGTGTCAGCACTACACCAGACCGTTATACACCAGTAGTGTCAGCACCACACCAGTAGTGTCAGCAATACACCAGGCCGTACTACATCACTAGTGTCAGCACTACACCAGTCCGTACTTCTTTCGTTCGGACCTGAGTGAATCTAGAACTTAGTTGTTTGAGGATAGGAACAGTGACACTGTTCTCACCGGATCACCACCGAAGAGAAGCTATGTTTACAACACTGGGAAACAATCACAAATAATCAACAGATACAATAATTGGTTCCTGATTTGTTCCGAATCCTGTAAACATAGGTCTTGCCCTGAAATGATCCGTTGATCTATCACCTCGGAAGTTTCCCTCTATGATATTATTCGTGTGTTATTATTGGCCCCGTGTTCTCACTGGAGCTGTCCGCTGAGCTGTGTCGACGTTTTTTCTCTATAGTGACGTGCAGTTGACTTGTGACGTAGAGGCTGTTAGTTTTTTATGCTTTTATCAATGACGTTTGTTTTGTGACTTGTCATCGAGGTGTGGCTTGTCAGTGAAGTGTGACTTGTCAGTGAAGTGTAACATGTCAGTAAAGTGTAACTTGCGACAGTAAAGTGTGACTTGTAACAGTAAAGTGTGACTTGTGACAGTAAAGTGTGACTTGTGACAGTAAAGTGTGACTTATGACAATGAAGTGTGACCTGCTCACCCAAAAGAGAGGGCGAATAAATGTCACCTCTAACCTTGACCTTATATCCCCAGTCGGGCACGAGGCAGAGAGGTACAGTTACTTCCTGCAGAAAGGCCTGCCCGAGCCCATCTTGAGGGTCATGGAGTTTCTGACCATCGACGAGGGCAGCTTGCGGTGGGGGCGCTCCTACCACACATCGGGGCACTATGCCATGGCACTTTTATGGTTAGTTTTTATTCTTATCTCTCTCTCTCTCTCTCTCTCTCTCCTCTCTCCCTCCCTCTCTATCTAGCTATCTTCTCTCACGCTTTTAAATTGTCATTCAATCTGTGATGACCTTCTATATAATTCTGCATGTCATTGAAATATCATTAATTAACATTATAGCACAAATGACATCAACACGTGATTGGCATTTAAGATTAAATGCCATCTAAACATGAATGACATCTCATCACCCTCATTGTTTGTCCCCACATCGACGGTTGGTTGTCACTTTTCCCTTCAATCTGCCTTGATGTTGCACACTGTCATAAGTTCTCCTTCTACCTCTTGATGTTGCACACTGTCATAAGTTCTCCTTCTACCTCTTGATGTTACACACTGTCATAAGTTCTCCTTCTAGCTCTTGATGTTAGCGACCCAATTAGTTTGCCTCTGCATCGTTTACCTGATAGTTCTCCCCCCCCCCTTTCAAGATGACTTGAAGTTCTTGTGTCTCTCCACTTCATCTAACAGCGTTTCCTGTTTTGTGTTCTCCAGTTTTCTAATCTCAATACATCACATCAACATCAACAAAACAGAAGTCATGAAATCAAGCAAAATAAAAAAAGAAAAAGAAACAAACGAAGATCAACATAACTATAGAAGGCAGACAACTAAAACAAGTAGAGGAATTTAAATACCTAGGAAGTCTAGTGGCAAAGGACAATTTACAAACAGCAGAAATAAACTCAAGATGCATCAAGGCTTGTCAAATCATTGGACAGTTATCACCACTATTGTCCAACAAGGAAATAACTCTGGAGGCAAAACGAGCACTATACAATACAATCTTCATCCCAACGTTGTGCTACCAATGCCAGACCTGGACCCTAGATGCAAGAACAATAAGAAAAATAACCTCTACAGAGATGAAGTGTGTTAGACGAATGACAGGAAACAGCCTGAGAGATAAGATTAGAAATTTTTTAAAAATTAGGAAAAAGCTAAGAATAATCCCCACGTTATATATATATATATATATATATATATATATATATATATATATATATATATATATATAAATACATAAAGAAACAACAAATAAAATGGCTTGGCCCTGTGATAAGACAGAAAGATCAAAACACAAAGAGCCTTCAATAAACGTTGTGAGATCGACTACAAAAGATGGATTGATGGAATATTAGAAACACTAGGAAACATAACAGCAGGATAGGACAACAGAAGAGCAAAAGATGGATTGATGGAATATTAGAAACACTAGGAAACATAACAGCTGGAGAGGTCAACAGAAGAGCAAAAGATGGATTGATGGGATATTAGAAACACTAGGAAACATAACAGCAGGAGGGGTCAACAGAAGAGCAAAAGGTGGATTGATGGAATATTAGAAACACCAGGAAACATAACAGCAGAAGAGGTCAACAGATAAGCAAAAGATGGATTGATGAAATATTAGAAACACTAGGAAACATAACAGCAGAAGAGGTCAACAGAAGAACAAAAGATGGATTGATGGAATATTAGAAACACTAGGAAACATAACAGCAGAAGAGGTCAACAGAAGAACAAAAGATGGATTGATGGAATATTAGAAACACTAGGAAACATAACAGCAGGAGAGGTCAACAGAAGAACAAAAGATGGATTGATGGAATATTAGAAACACTAGGAAACATAACAACAGGAGAGGTTAACAGAAGAGGAAAAGATGGATTGATGGAATATTAGAAACACTAGGAAACATAACAGCAGAAGAGGTCAACAGAAGAACAAAAGATGGATTGATGGAATATTAGAAACACTAGGAAACATCACAGCAGGAGAGAACAACAGAAGAGCAAAAGACGGCAAATTATAGCTTACCTCAAGCTGTAAAGCAAATGTGGAAGGAAAGAAGAAGTACAAACTTCATTATTTGGTTTCTTCTATGTCCATCCTGTTGTTCTATAAATGCACGTTACAAGGATTCAGTTTTCCTCTCTGTTTTTTTTAATTAAATGTCCATGTTTCTCCACCATATAGGATTGTTGAGCAGATTTAACACTTTATTGCTCTCATGTTTAGTTCTGATCTTAATATCTTTCATGTTTTTGAAAACACCCTTTTACCGTTTCTATTCTGTCATTGATTTCTGTCACGTGTGTCCCGTTACTTGTAACGACTTGACCACGTGACCAAGATTCGAACAGCAACCTCACCACGATGGCAGTCTAGGTCTGTCAACCTCTGAAAGGCTGGGCCTCTAAACACTAGACAAGAGGTTGACAGGGTCAATGAGAGTTTATAGACAATTCATTTAATTGTAGACAGAGTCAATGAGAGTTTATAGACAATCATTTAATTGTAGACAGAGTCAATGAGAGTTTATAGACAATTCATTTAATTGTAGACAGAGTCAATGAGAGTTTATAGACAATTCATTTAATTGTAGATAGAGTCAATGAGAGTTTATAGACAATTCATTTAATTGTAGACAGAGTCAATGAGAGTTTATAGACAATTCATTTAATTGTAGACAAACATATTAGAATATAGAAACACTAAACATTCACATGTAGTCTTGGAATCTAGAGAAAGCCACAAGGCGTCTTGGCACTCGGGTTTTCACCCATATGTGCTTGGCCGCCTATCTAAAAGTGTTCGGAGACTCCTGTCTAGTGTCGCCTCAAGCATCGTTATCTCACGCCATTCCTTACCTTCCCAGAGTTTGAACGCTGATACCCATTTCTACCAGCGGCTGGGTCGACCGCGGGGCTGTTTTATTTGTTTCTAACCACGAGTACAACTGACACTGCCTCCAACGGGAATCGAACCCTGGCAGTCCGAACGGTCGTAGCTTAGTGGGCTTGCTTTCCCAACTAAGCCACCGAGGCTTCTTAGGAATCTGGAGAATGATATAGAACTACATGATAGTGATCATGGATATTAAAACATCGACACGACAAATGTCGCAATACACACACACACACACACACACACACACACACACACACACACACACACACACACACACACACACACACACACACACACACACACACACACACACACACACACACACACACACACACACACACACACACACACACACACACACACACACACACACACACACACACACACACACACACACACACACACACACACACACACACACACACACACACACACACACACACACACACACACACACACACACACACACACATACAACTGTTTGTGTTACAATATAGACACTAGAAACATCTCGATATAGACATAGATGTTACAATATAGACACCAGAAACAACTCGATATAGACATAGATGTTACAATATCATCATCATTGAGTGCCGTCTCCGCAACGAAGGTTGGCTACCATGGAGCGCCATTCTGCTCTATCTCTTGCTTTGATGATGCAGGTTGTCATCGGTTGATTTGTCCATCTTTTGATGTTACTCGTCCATGTTAATCTTGATCTGCCTCTGCCTCTTTTAACTTGTATTTTCCCCTCCAGGATTACTTTCAGTAGGCTGTTGTGTCTTTTAACATGGCCCAAGAATCGCATTTGTCTTGTTCTAATTGTGTTCAGAAGTTCTCTTTTCATTTTTAGTTGTTTTAAGACTTCATCGTTTGTTTTCTTTTCCTTCCATCCAATTCTACCTATTCTTCTATATATCCACATTTCGAAGGCTTCAATTCTCTGTTCTGTTTTCTTGTCTAATGTCCATGTTTCAGCGCCATATAGGAATATTGAGAAGATGTAACATTTTGCTATTCTTAGTTTTATCTTTGGTGTTGTTTGTTTTGATGTTAGTATGTTCTTCATGACATTAAAATTACTTTTTGCCATTCCTATTCTTTTGTTTATTTCAGTTGTACATTTTCCATCACTGGTTATAGTATGTCCAAGGTAGTTGTAGTTCTGAACTGTCTCAAGGTCTATTTCTTCAATTTTGATATCCACTTGTGGGTTTTGTTACAATATAGACACTAGAAACAGATCGATATAGACATAGATGTTACAATATAGACACTAGAAACATCTCAATATAGACATAGATGTTACAATATAGACACTAGAAACATCTCGATATAGACATAGATGTTACAATATAGACACTAGAAACAGATCGATATAGACATAGATGTTACAATATAGACACTAGAAACAGCTGAATGTAGACATAGATGTTACATTATAGACACTAGAAACAGCTGAATGTAGACATAGATATCACAATATAGACAGTTTAAATTCCAAACACAGACACAAATGTTAGAAAATAAACCGATGAAATATCACAGAACTGGTTTAGTTTTCAGGATAGAGACAATACAATGTTGGTACTTCACAACCGAGTGATCACATGAAATCAATGTTTTCTCATTTGGTTTTCCAACACAGGACAGCTTTCGGCTTCTGGATAATCTGCAACGTTCTGCTGTGCAGCGTGATCGTCTATGGGGCTTACATGTTCACCTTAACTGGCCTGACTATGATACTGGCTTGTGTGACGTATCACGTGTGTCAGTGCCCCATAGCCCTCGTCATCTGTTTCGGTGATCAGAACTTGAAAATATCTTACTCGTGGGGCTTCTGGCTAACTCTTGGTGCAGGTAGGTACCCATTTCTAGATGACTGCTGACTTCAGCATTGACATTTTTCTGTTGGTCACATTGTTTTAGCCATGTATAGGTTTACTTTATGGTGGAACCAAACTATGGGACCCCACATTTCTTCCTACCCCATGATATCCCACATTTAATCATACCCTATTGGACCCCACATTTTCCTCATACCCTTGGGGACCCCACATTTTCTCCTACCCTATGGGACCCCACATTTAATCATACCTAATTTGGACCCCACATTTTCCTCATACCCTTTGGGACTCCACATTACTACCTACCCGATGGCATCCTCACATTTAATCATACCCTATTGGACCCCATATTTTCCTCTTACTCTATGGGATCCCACATTTAATCATAACCTATTGGACCCCATATTTTCATCTTACTGTATGGGATCCCACATTTAATTATAACCTATTGGACCCCATATTTTCATCTTACTCTATGGGACTCCACATTACCTCCTACCCCAGGGGACCCCTACTATGTTTGGCTCTACTTTGGCCCTCGAGATCCTATCTGGCCTATTGACCACAAATCTCGTGACCATCAGGCACTTTGTTCCTTGTCACTTCCTCTTCCGGCCAATCCTCCTCGTGGCACCTTTGCATTAGATCGGTACTGCCTTATGTGTGTATGTGCTTGTATCTATATTTGTGGTCTTCTACTTTAATACCATGTCTATTTTATCTTGTTTTACTAAGGCTTGCGGGCTGAGATAGAAACCCGGGAATCACCCAAAGTTTGCGACGTCCTCAGATATGTCAGCCATAGACTTCGGACGTTATTTAACAGATAACCGTCCCCTGATTGAGAAGCTGATAACGTCACAGGCTTTGGTGGTACCTTTAGCTCGTGGGCCTCATTAATACTAAAGATAGATGTCGTTTAACCAGGTTGCTATCTCAAACAGCTCGTTATTATCTTCGTTACATGTCGATCCTTTCTCTTCTTTACGCTATTGTTTCTCTTGTTCTTTTTTGTCCTGTTTTTGTCTTGTTCATCATCTGCTGATTAATTAATTATTTTGTTTAAAGTTTGTACGTTTTAATTTGATTTGACTTTTTCTTGGAGCCTCGAAATGAAAAAATTTGGCTGCGAGAAGTAGAATACCACAGTCATACTACCACTGCTACATTTAATACCATTATCACTACCAGAACTGGTAAATTAGCAGACCAATAATAATAATGATACCATTATCACTACCAGAACTGGTAAATTAGCAGAACTACTACCACTACCAAGGACAAGTGCTCTTAGTGCAAGATATATCTGATGATACCAACATAAGGATACAAAAGCAAGAAGAGCCTTCATTGCACTGGGAAACATATGGGAAAACAAAGAAATCAGAATTTTAAAATTATTATTTCTTTAATATTATTCTATTATTAAATGGAAAAATAACAATTTTCAACTCTAATATTAAATCAGTCTTATTCTATGGCTGCGAAACATGGAGAACAACAAAAATTACAATCATGAAGATACAGATCTTCATTAATGGATGCTTGCGCAAAATAAAAGGATGGAAATGGCAGGACAAAATCACTAACATAGAATTATGAAAATGTATCAGTCAAACACCAGTGGATAAAGAGATACAGCGAAGACGATGGCGCTGGATAGGACACACATACTACAGAACCTACCGAGAGTATTACACAACAGGCCATTTTATGAAATCCCCAAGGGAAAAAGACATAGAGGAAGATCAAAATGTTCTTTGAGAAGACAGATAGACGCAGAGATGAAGATGATGGGGAAGACATGGAATGGTCTTAACAGAATGGCAAGAAACAGAATGGCTTGGAAAGTGTATGTTGAAGACCTATGCTCCACAGGGAGCTGAAAGTGTTTGTTGAAGACCTATGCTCCACAGGGAGCTGAAAGTGTTTGTTGAAGACCTATGCTCCACAGGGAGCTGAAAGTGTTTGTTGAAGACCTATGCTACACAGGGAGCTGAAAGTGTTTGTTGAAGACCTATGCTACACAGGGAGCTGAAAGTGTTTGTTGAAGACCTATGCTCCACAGGGAGCTGAAAGTGTTTGTTGAAGACCTATGCTCCACAGGGAGCTGAAAGTGTTTGTTGAAGACCTATGCTCCACAGGGAGCTGAAAGTGTTTGAGAAGACCTATGCTACACAGGGAGCTGAAAGTGTTTGTTGAAGACCTATGCTCCACAGGGAGCTGAAAGTGTTTGAGAAGACCTATGCTCCACAGGGAGCTGAAAGTGTTTGAGAAGACCTATGCTCCACAGGGAGCTGAAAGTGTTTGAGAAGACCTATGCTCCACAGAAAGCTGAAAGTGTTTGAGAAGACCTATGCTCCACAGGGAGCTGAAAGTGTTTGAGAAGACCTATGCTCCACAGGGAGCTGAAAGTGTTTGAGAAGACCTATGCTCCACAGGGAGCTGAAAGTGTTTGAGAAGACCTATGCTCCACAGTGAGCTGAAAGTGTTTGAGAAGACCTATGCTCCACAGGGAGCTGAAAGTGTTTGAGAAGACCTATGCTCCACAGGGAGCTGAAAGTGTTTGAGAAGACCTATGCTCCACAGGGAGCTGAAAGTGTTTGAGAAGACCTATGCTCCACAGGGAGCTGAAAGTGTTTGAGAAGACCTATGCTCCACAGGGAGCTGAAAGTGTTTGAGAAGACCTATGCTCCACAGGGAGCTGAAAGTGTTTGAGAAGACCTATGCTCCACAGGGAGCTGAAAGTGTTTGAGAAGACCTATGCTCCACAGGGAGCTGAAAGTGTTTGAGAGGACCTATGCTCCACAGGGAGCTGAAAGTGTTTGAGAGGACCTATGCTCCACAGGGAGCTGAAAGTGTTTGAGAGGACCTATGCTCCACAGGGAGCTGAAAGTGTTTGAGAAGACCTATGCTCCACAGGGAGCTGAAAGTTTTTGAGAAGACTTATGCTCCACAGGGAGCTGAAAGTGTTTGAGAAGACCTATGCTCCACAGGGAGCTGAAAGTGTTTGAGAAGACCTATGCTCCACAGGGAGCTGAAAGTGTTTGAGAAGACCTATGCTCCACAGGGAGCTGAAAGTGTTTGAGAAGACCTATGCTCCACAGGAGCTGAATGTGTTTGAGAAGACCTATGCTCCACAGGGAGCTGAAAGTGTTTGAGAAGACCTATGCTCCACAGGGAGCTGAAAGTGTTTGAGAAGACCTATGCTCCACAGGGAGCTGAAAGTGTTTGAGAAGACCTATGCTCCACAGGGAGCTGAAAGTGTTTGAGAAGACCTATGCTCCACAGGGAGCTGAAAGTGTTTGAGAAGACCTATGCTCCACAGGGAGCTGAAAGTGTTTGAGATGACCTATGCTCCACAGGGCGCTGAAAGTTTTTGAGAAGACCTATGCTCCACTGGGAGCTGAAAGTGTTTGAGAAGACCTATGCTCCACAGGGAGCTGAAAGTGTTTGAGAAGACTTATGCTCCACAGGGAGCTGAAAGTGTTTGAGAAGACCTATGCTCCACAGGGAGCTGAAAGTGTTTGTTGAAGACCTATGCTCCACTGGGAGCTGAAAGTGTTTGAGAAGACCTATGCTCCACAGGGAGCTGAAAGTGTTTGAGAAGACCTATGCTCCACAGGGAGCTGAATGTGTTTGAGAAGACCTATGCTCCACAGGGAGCTGAAAGTGTTTGAGAAGACCTATGCTCCACAGGGAGCTGAAAGTGTTTGAGAAGACCTATGCTCCACAGGGAGCTGAAAGTGTTTGAGAAGACCTATGCTCCACAGGGAGCTGAAAGTGTTTGAGAAGACCTATGCTCCACAGGGAGCTGAAAGTGTTTGAGAAGACCTATGCTCCATAGGGAGCTGAAAGTGTTTGAGAAGACCTATGCTCCACAGGGAGTTGAAAGTGTTTGTTGAAGACCTATGCTCCACAGGGAGCTGAAAGTGTTTGAGAAGACCTATGCTCCACAGGGAGCTGAAAGTGTTTGAGAAGACCTATGCTCCACAGGGAGCTGAAAGTTTTTGAGAAGACCTATGCTCCACAGGGAGCTGAAAGTGTTTGAGAAGACCTATGCTCCACAGGGAGCTGAAAGTGTTTGAGAAGACCTATGCTCCACAGGGAGCTGAAAGTGTTTGTTGAAGACCTATACTCCACAGGGAGCAGAAAGTGTTTGAGAAGACCTATGCTCCACAGGGAGCTGAAAGTGTTCGAGAAGACTTATGCTCCACAGGGAGCTGAAAGTGTTTGAGAAGACCTATGCTCCACAGGGAGCTGAAAGTGTTTGAGAAGACCTATGCTCCACAGGGAGCTGAAAGTGTTTGAGAAGACCTATGCTCCACAGGGAGCTGAAAGTGTTTGAGAAGACCTATGCTCCACAGGGAGCTGAAAGTGTTTGAGAAGACCTATGCTCCACAGGGAGATGAAAGTGTTTGAGAAGACCTATGCTCCACAGGGAGCTGAAAATGTTTGAGAAGACCTATGCTCCACAGGGAGCTGAAAATGTTTGAGAAGACCTATGCTCCACAGGGAGCTGAAAATGTTTGAGAAGACCTTTGCTCCACAGGGAGCTGAAAGGTAGAAGAGGAAGAACACCATCACTACCACATCAACAGCCACTGCAGTTTCAGTAATCACCACCACAGCAACCACAAAATAGCAACAACAACCAACATTACCACAACCAATACAGTAACCACCAACATTACCATAACTACCACTACAACAACCACCAAAATGCTGTAACTACAACTACCACTAACACCAACAACCATAACTACCACTAACACCAACAACCATAACTACCACTAACACCAACAACCACAACTACCACTACCACTAACACCAACAACCACAACTACCACTAACACCAACAACCACAACTACCACTAACACCAGCAACCTCACCCTCCAGGCTCGCTGACATTCCTCCTCGGCCTCCTCCTGATCATCACCGACCAGCTCGCCCACGCCGGTGTCTCAGAGTTCTTCCATCTCGAGAAACTCACTGATGATGACGTCAATGAGGTACGTGGCTTTGACCCAGCATTTCCTAGAAACGTGCATTCCCACATTTACTGGAACCACTAAGTCGTAACCAACGAGGGCAATATGGAAGTCATTGAAAGCTGAAGCATGGGGCATGCATCAGCGGACAGGCAGGGAAATGACAAACGTTGGATGCAAGTAACGACCTTTCCGACAGCAACGCCCGTCTGAAAGAATCTCTGTCTCTAGCCAGATCTCCCACAGAACGTTACATTCACCACAGCCCTTCTGAAAGAATCTCTGTCTCTAGCCAGATCTCCCACAGAACGTTACATTCACCACAGCCCTTCTGAAAGAATCTCTGTCTCTAGCCAGATCTCCCACAGAACGTTACATTCATCACAGCCCTTCTGAAAGAATCTCTGTCTCTAGCCAGATCTCCCACAGAACGTTACATTCATCACAGCCCGTCTGAAAGAATCTCTGTCTCTAGCCAGATCTCCCACAGAACGTTACATTCATCACAGCCCTTCTGAAAGAATCTCTGTCTCTAGCCAGATCTCCCACAGAACGTTACATTCATCACAGCCCTTCAGAAAGAATCTCTGTCTCCAGCCAGATCTCCCACAGAACGTTACATTCATCACAGCCCGTCTGAAAGAATCTCTGTCTCTAGCCAGATCTCCCACAGAACGTTACATTCACCATAGCCCGTCTGAAAGAATCTCTGTCTCTAGCCAGATCTCCCACATAACGTTACATTCACCACAGCCCGTCTGAAAGAATCTCTGTCTCTAGCCAGATCTCCCACAGAACGTTACATTCATCACAGCTCGTCTGAAAGAATCTCTGTCTCTAGCCAGATATTCCACAGAACGTTACAATAACCACAGCCTGTCTGAAAGAATCTCTGTCTCTAGCCAGATCTACCACTTCTTCTGTTGTTATGTTCAAGGTATCCTTCACGTCTTGAAACCACCTTCTTCTTGGTCTACCCCTGATGCGTCACCCATGAACCACGCCTTCCATTATTGTTCTTCCCAACCCGTTGAGTCTTGTCACGTGACCGATGCATTTTAATTTAATTATTTTAAAAAATATCAATACAAATAACACACTATAATCAGCAAATGAATTATGAATGAGAAACGTGAATGATACATCACCAATACAAACAAAATTCAAATACCTGGAAACTGTGTTAACTTTAGGTGGTAGATATGCGACCGAGGTGAAGTGTTGTAGGCTGAGTCTAAGCTGAAGTCGAAAGAATAGATTCTTTCATTATTTAATAGCGAAGAAGAGAAGGTGAGGCTATCAGTGCTACGTAGAAATAGTCTTGGCATATGGAACTGGATCATGGACAATCGAACACCAGATAAGAAGATCTTTGGAAACTACAAAAACATGTTACAGAAGTTGAATTAGGGAAAAAATAGTTTAGTAACATTATACGTGAGTAATGGACAACATAAAATCGAACGTCGTTACGGCACATTAGCCCTTCAGCAGGAACATTAAATAACATATTTACCTACATATCTGTTTATGTGTTGTTTATTGTTGCCGTTGCTGAGTGCCTAGTGAGCCGCAACGTCGTTTCATTGTGTGCTGTCCACTACTCATGTAAACTGTAATCATGCTATTTTCTTCCTCCTGTTTTACTTTCGCCTTTACAATCAGCTTTACTGCAGCTTTACATTTCTATGCTTTGACCCTGTGCAGCAGAAGAATGTTGAGAGTGCAATAGACAGCTAGGACAAGTCGTTGAGAGTGCTATAGACAGCTAGGACAAGTCGTTGAGAATGCCATAGACAGCTAGGACAAGTCGTTGAGAGTGCCATAGACAGCTAGGACGAGTCGTTGAGAATGCCATAGACAGCTAGGACAAGTCGTTGAGAGTGCAATAGACAGCTAGGACAAGTCGTTGAGAGTGCCATAGACAGCTAGGACGAGTCGTTGAGAGTGCCATAGACAGCTAGGACAAGTCGTTGAGAGTGCCATAGACAGCTAGGACAAGTCGTTGAGAATGCCATAGACAGCTAGGACAAGTCGTTGAGAGTGCCAGAGACAGCTAGGACAAGTCGTTGAGAATGCCATAGGCAGCTAGGACAAGTCGTTGAGAGTGCCATAGACAGCTAGGACGAGTCGTTGAGAATGCCATAGACAGCTAGGACAAGTCGTTGAGAATGCCATAGGCAGCTAGGACAAGTCGTTGAGAGTGCCATAGACAGCTAGGACAAGTCGTTGAGAGTACCATAGACAGCTAGGACAAGTCGTTGAGAGTGTCATAGACAGCTAGGACAAGTCGTTGAGAATGCCATAGACAGCTAGGACAAGTCGTTGAGAGTGTCATAGACAGCTAGGACAAGTCGTTGAGAATGCCATAGGCAGCTAGGACATGTCGTTGAGAGTGCCATAGACAGCTAGGACGAGTCGTTGAGAATGCCATAGACAGCTAGGACAAGTCGTTGAGAGTGCAATAGACAGCTAGGACAAGTCGTTGAGAGTGTCATAGACAGCTAGGACAAGTCGTTGAGAGTGCAATAGACAGCTAGGACAAGTCGTTGAAAGTGCCATAGACAGCTAAAACAAGTCGTTGAGAGTGCAATAGACAGCTAGGACAAGTCGTTGAGAGTGCAATAGACAGCTAGGACAAGTCGTTGAGAGTGTCATAGACAGCTAGGACAAGTCGTTGAGAGTGTCATAGACAGCTAGGACAAGTCGTTGAGAGTGCCATAGACAGCTAGGACGAGTCGTTGAGAATGCCATAGACAGCTAGGACAAGTCGTTGAGAGTGCAATAGACAGCTAGGACAAGTCGTTGAGAGTGCCATAGACAGCTAGGACGAGTCGTTGAGAGTGCCATAGACAGCTAGGACAAGTCGTTGAGAGTGCCATAGACAGCTAGGACAAGTCGTTGAGAATGCCATAGACAGCTAGGACAAGTCGTTGAGAGTGCCATAGACAGCTAGGACAAGTCGTTGAGAATGCCATAGGCAGCTAGGACAAGTCGTTGAGAGTGCCATAGACAGCTAGGACGAGTCGTTGAGAATGCCATAGACAGCTAGGACAAGTCGTTGAGAATGCCATAGGCAGCTAGGACAAGTCGTTGAGAGTGTCATAGACAGCTAGGACAAGTCGTTGAGAGTGCCATAGACAGCTAGGACAAGTCGTTGAGAGTGTCATAGACAGCTAGGACAAGTCGTTGAGAATGCCATAGACAGCTAGGACAAGTCGTTGAGAGTGTCATAGACAGCTAGGACAAGTCGTTGAGAATGCCATAGGCAGCTAGGACATGTCGTTGAGAGTGCCATAGACAGCTAGGACGAGTCGTTGAGAATGCCATAGACAGCTAGGACAAGTCGTTGAGAGTGCAATAGACAGCTAGGACAAGCCTTTGAGAGTGTCATAGACAGCTAGGACAAGTCGTTGAGAGTGCAATAGACAGCTAGGACAAGTCGTTGAGAGTGCCATAGACAGCTAAAACAAGTCGTTGAGAGTGCAATAGACAGCTAGGACAAGTCGTTGAGAGTGCAATAGACAGCTAGGACAAGTCGTTGAGAGTGTCATAGACAGCTAGGACAAGTCGTTGAGAGTGTCATAGACAGCTAGGACAAGTCGTTGAGAGTGTCATAGACAGCTAGGACAAGTCGTTGAGAGTGTCATAGACAGCTAGGACAAGTCGTTGAGAGTGCCATAGACAGCTAGGACAAGTCGTTGAGAATGCCATAGACAGCTAGGACAAGTCGTTGAGAGTGCCATAGACAGCTAGGACAAGTCGTTGAGAATGCCATAGACAGCTAGGACAAGTCGTTGAGAGTGCCATAGACAGCTAGGACAAGTCGTTGAGAGTGCAATAGACAGCTAGGACAAGTCGTTGAGAGTGCCATAGACAGATAGGACGAGTCGTTGAGAGTGCCATAGACAGCTAGGACAAGTCGTTGAGAGTGCCCTAGACAGCTAGGACAAGTCGTTGAGAATGCCATAGACAGCTAGGACAAGTCGTTGAGAGTGCCATAGACAGCTAGGACAAGTCGTTGAGAATGCCATAGGCAGCTAGGACAAGTCGTTGAGAGTGCCATAGACAGCTAGGATGAGTCGTTGAGAATGCCATAGACAGCTAGGACAAGTCGTTGAGAATGCCATAGACAGCTAGGACAAGTCGTTGAGAGTGTCATAGACAGCTAGGACAAGTCGTTGAGAATGCCATAGGCAGCTAGGACATGTCGTTGAGAGTGCCATAGACAGCTAGGACGAGTCGTTGAGAATGCCATAGACAGCTAGGACAAGTCGTTGAGAGTGCAATAGACAGCTAGGACGAGTCGTTGAGAGTGTCATAGACAGCTAGGACAAGTCGTTGAGAGTGCAATAGACAGCTAGGACAAGTCGTTGAGAGTGCCATAGACAGCTAAGTCAAGTCGTTGAGAGTGCAATAGACAGCTAGGACAAGTCGTTGAGAGTGCAATAGACAGCTAGGACAAGTCGTTGAGAGTGTCATAGACAGCTAGGACAAGTCGTTGAGAGTGTCATAGACAGCTAGGACAAGTCGTTGAGAGTGTCATAGACAGCTAGGACAAGTCGTTGAGAGTGTCATAGACAGCTAGGACAAGTCGTTGAGAGTGCCATAGACAGCTAGGACAAGTCGTTGAGAATGCCATAGGCAGCTAGGACAAGTCGTTGAGAGTTCCGTAGACAGCTAGGACAAGTCGTTGAGAATGCCATAGACAGCTAAGACAAGTCGTTGAGAGTGTCATAGACAGCTAGGACAAATCATTGAGAGTGCAATAGACAGCTAGGACAAGTCGTTGAGAGTGTCATAGACAGCTAGGACAAGTCGTTGAGAGTGCAAGAGACAGCTAGGACAAGTCGTTGAGAGTGTCATAGACAGCTAGGACAAGTCGTTGAGAGTGCAATGGACAGCTAGGACAAGTCGTTGAGAGTGCCATAGACAGCTAGGACAAGTCGTTGAGAGTGCAATAGACAGCTAGGACAAGTCGTTGAGAGTGCAATAGACAGCTAGGACAAGTCGTTGAGAGTGTCATAGACAGCTAGGACAAGTCGTTGAGAGTGCAATAGACAGCTAGGACAAGTCGTTGAGAGTGCCATAGACAGCTAGGACAAGTCGTTGAGAGTGCAATAGACAGCTAGGACAAGTCGTTGAGAGTGCAATAGACAGCTAGGACAAGTCGTTGAGATTGTCATAGACAGCTAGGACAAGTCGTTGAGAGTGTCATAGACAGCTAGGACAAGTCGTTGAGAGTGTCATAGACAGCTAGGACAAGTCGTTGAGAGTGTCATAGACAGCTAGGACTAGTCGTTGAGAGTGTCATAGACAGCTAGGACAAGTCGTTGAGAGTGTCATAGACAGCTAGGACAAGTCGTTGAGAGTGCCATAGACAGCTAGGACAAGTCGTTGAGAGTGTCATAGACAGCTAGGACAAGTCGTTGAGATGCCATAGGCAGCTAGGACAAGTCGTTGAGAGTGCCATAGACAGCTAGGACGAGTCGTTGAGAGTGTCATAGACAGCTAGGACAAGTCGTTGAGAATGCCATAGACAGCTAGGACAAGTCGTTGAGAATGCCATAGGCAGCTAGGACAAGTCGTTGAGAGTGCCATAGACAGCTAGGACAAGTCGTTGAGAGTGCCATAGACAGCTAGGACAAGTCGTTGAGAGTGCCATAGACAGCTAGGACGAGTCGTTGAGAGTGCCATAGACAGCTAGGACAAGTCGTTGAGAGTGCCATAGACAGCTAGGACAAGTCGTTGAGAATGCCATAGACCTAGGACAAGTCGTTGAGAGTGCCATAGACAGCTAGGACAAGTCGTTGAGAATGCCATAGGCAGCTAGGACAAGTCGTTGAGAGTGTCATAGACAGCTAGGACAAGTCGTTGAGAATGCCATAGACAGCTAGGACAAGTCGTTGAGAATGCCATAGACAGCTAGGACAAGTCGTTGAGAGTGCTATAGACAGCTAGGACAAGTCGTTGAGAGTGCCATAGACAGCTAGGACAAGTCGTTGAGAGTGCCATAGACAGCTAGGACAAGTCGTTGAGAATGCCATAGACAGCTAGGACAAGTCGTTGAGAGTGCCATAGACAGCTAGGACAAGTCGTTGAGAGTGTCATAGACAGCTAGGACAAGTCGTTGAGAGTGCATAGACAGCTAGGACAAGTCGTTGAGAGTGCCATAGACAGCTAGGACAAGTCGTTGAGAATGCCATAGACAGCTAGGACAAGTCGTTGAGAATGCCATAGACAGCTAGGACAAGTCGTTGAGAGTGCCATAGACAGCTAGGACAAGTCGTTGAGAGTGCCATAGACAGCTAGGACAAGTCGTTGAGAATGCCATAGACAGCTAGGACAAGTCGTTGAAAGTGTCATAGACAGCTAGGACAAGTCGTTGAGAATGCCATAGGCAGCTAGGACAAGTCGTTGAGAGTGCCATAGACAGCTAGGACGAGTCGTTGAGAATGCCATAGACAGCTAGGACAAGTCGTTGAGAGTGCAATAGACAGCTAGGACAAGTCGTTGAGAGTGTCATAGACAGCTAGGACAAGTCGTTGAGAGTGCCATAGACAGCTAGGACAAGTCGTTGAGAGTGCCATAGACAGCTAGGACAAGTCGTTGAGAGTGCCATAGACAGCTAGGACAAGTCGTTGAGAGTGTCATAGACAGCTAGGACAAGTCGTTGAGAGTGCAATAGACAGCTAGGACAAGTCGTTGAGAGTGTCATAGACAGCTAGGACAAGTCGTTGAGAGTGCAATAGACAGCTAGGACAAGTCGTTGAGAGTGTCATAGACAGCTAGGACAAGTCGTTGAGAGTGCCATAGACAGCTAGGACAAGTCGTTGAGAGTGCCATAGACAGCTAGGACAAGTCGTTGAGAGTGCAATAGACAGCTAGGACAAGTCGTTGAGAGTGCAATAGACAGCTAGGACAAGTCGTTGAGAGTGTCATAGACAGCTAGGACAAGTCGTTGAGAGTGCAATAGACAGCTAGGACAAGTCGTTGAGAGTGCCATAGACAGCTAGGACAAGTCGTTGAGAGTGCAATAGACAGCTAGGACAAATCGTTGAGAGTGCAATAGACAGTTAGGACAAGTCGTTGAGATTGTCATAGACAGCTAGGACAAGTCGTTGAGAGTGTCATAGACAGCTAGGACTAGTCGTTGAGAGTGTCATAGACAGCTAGGACAAGTCGTTGAGAGTGTCATAGACAGCTAGGACAAGTCGTTGAGAGTGTCATAGACAGCTAGGACAAGTCGTTGAGAGTGTGATAGACAGCTAGGACAAGTCGTTGAGAGTGCCATAGACAGCTAGGACAAGTCGTTGAGAGTGTCATAGACAGCTAGGACAAGTCGTTGAGAGTGCCATAGACAGCTAGGACAAGTCGTTGAGAGTGCCATAGACAGCTAGGACAAGTCGTTGAGAGTGTCATAGACAGCTAGGACAAGTCGTTGAGAGTGCCATAGACAGCTAGGACAAGTCGTTGAGAATGCCATAGGCAGCTAGGACAAGTCGTTGAGAGTGCCATAGACAGCTAGGACAAGTCGTTGAGAGGGCCATAGACAGCTAGGACAAGTCGTTGAGAGTGCCATAGACAGCTAGGACGAGTCGTTGAGAGTGCCATAGACAGCTAGGACAAGTCGTTGAGAGTGCCCTAGACAGCTAGGACAAGTCGTTGAGAGTGCCATAGAGACCTAGGACAAGTCGTTGAGAGTGCCATAGACAGCTAGGACAAGTCGTTGAGAATGCCATAGACAGCTAGGACAAGTCGTTGAGAGTGTCATAGACAGCTAGGACAAGTCGTTGAGAATGATGCCATAGACAGCTAGGACAAGTCGTTGAGAGTGCCATAGGCAGCTAGGACAAGTCGTTGAGAGTGCAATAGACAGCTAGGACAAGTCGTTGAGAGTGCCATAGACAGCTAGGACAAGTCGTTGAGAGTGCCATAGACAGCTAGGACAAGTCGTTGAGAATGCCATAGACAGCTAGGACAAGTCGTTGAGAGTGCCATAGACAGCTAGGACAAGTCGTTGAGAGTGTCATAGACAGCTAGGACAAGTCGTTGAGAGTGTCATAGACAGCTAGGACAAGTCGTTGAGAGTGCCATAGACAGCTAGGACAAGTCGTTGAGAATGCCATAGACAGCTAGGACAAGTCGTTGAGAGTGCAATAGACAGCTAGGACAAGTCGTTGAGAGTGCCATAGACAGCTAGGACGAGTCGTTGAGAGTGCCATAGACAGCTAGGACAAGTCGTTGAGAGTGCCCTAGACAGCTAGGACAAGTCGTTGAGAATGCCATAGACAGCTAGGACAAGTCGTTGAGAGTGCCATAGACAGCTAGGACAAGTCGTTGAGAATGCCATAGGCAGCTAGGACAAGTCGTTGAGAGTGCCATAGACAGCTAGGACAAGTCGTTGAGAATGCCATAGACAGCTAGGACAAGTCGTTGAGAATGCCATAGACAGCTAGGACAAGTCGTTGAGAGTGTCATAGACAGCTAGGACAAGTCGTTGAGAATGCCATAGGCAGCTAGGACAAGTCGTTGAGAGTGCCATAGACAGCTAGGACGAGTCGTTGAGAATGCCATAGACAGCTAGGACAAGTCGTTGAGAGTGCAATAGACAGCTAGGACAGTCGTTGAGAGTGTCATAGACAGCTAGGACAAGTCGTTGAGAGTGCAATAGACAGCTAGGACAAGTCGTTGAGAGTGCCATAGACAGCTAGGACAAGTCGTTGAGAGTGCAATAGACAGCTAGGACAAGTCGTTGAGAGTGCAATAGACAGCTAGGACAAGTCGTTGAGAGTGTCATAGACAGCTAGGACAAGTCGTTGAGAGTGTCATAGACAGCTAGGACAAGTCGTTGAGAGTGTCATAGACAGCTAGGACAAGTCGTTGAGAGTGTCATAGACAGCTAGGACAAGTCGTTGAGAGTGCAATAGACAGCTAGGACAAGTCGTTGAGAGTGCCATAGACAGCTAGGACAAGTCGTTGAGAGTGCCATAGACAGCTAGGACAAGTCGTTGAGATGCCATAGACAGCTAGGACAAGTCGTTGAGAGTGTCATAGACAGCTAGGACAAGTCGTTGAGAGTGCAATAGACAGCTAGGACAAGTCGTTGAGAGTGTCATAGACAGCTAGGACAAGTCGTTGAGAGTGCAATAGACAGCTAGGACAAGTCGTTGAGAGTGTCATAGACAGCTAGGACAAGTCGTTGAGAGTGCAATAGACAGCTAGGACAAGTCGTTGAGAGTGCCATAGACAGCTAGGACAAGTCGTTGAGAGTGCAATAGACAGCTAGGACAAGTCGTTGAGAGTGCAATAGACAGCTAGGACAAGTCGTTGAGAGTGTCATAGACAGCTAGGACAAGTCGTTGAGAGTGCAATAGACAGCAGGACAAGTCGTTGAGAGTGTCATAGACAGCTAGGACAAGTCGTTGAGAGTGCAATAGACAGCTAGGACAAGTCGTTGAGAGTGCATAGACAGCTAGGACAAGTCGTTGAGAGTGTCAAAGACAGCTAGGACAAGTCGTTGAGAGTGTCATAGACAGCTAGGACAAGTCGTTGAGAGTGTCATAGACAGCTAGGACAAGTCGTTGAGAGTGTCATAGACAGCTAGGACAAGTCGTTGAGAGTGTCATAGACAGCTAGGACAAGTCGTTGAGAGTGTCATAGACAGCTAGGACAAGTCGTTGAGAGTGCCATAGACAGCTAGGACAAGTCGTTGAGAGTGTCATAGACAGCTAGGACAAGTCGTTGAGAGTGCCATAGACAGCTAGGACAAGTCGTTGAGAGTGCCATAGACAGCTAGGACAAGTCGTTGAGAGTGTCATAGACAGCTAGGACAAGTCGTTGAGAGTGCCATAGACAGCTAGGACAAGTCGTTGAGAGTGCCATAGACAGCTAGGACAAGTCGTTGAGAGTGCCATAGACAGCTAGGACAAGTCGTTGAGAGTGCCATAGACAGCTAGGACAAGTCGTTGAGAGTGCCATAGACAGCTAGGACAAGTCGTTGAGAGTGCCATAGACAGCTAGGACAAGTCGTTGAGAGTGCCATAGACAGCTAGGACAAGTCGTTGAGAGTGCCATAGACAGCTAGGACAAGTCGTTGAGAGTGCCATAGACAGCTAGGACAAGTCGTTGAGAGTGCCATAGGCAGCTAGGACAAGTCGTTGAGAGTGCTATAGACAGCTAGGACAAGTCGTTGAGAGTGCCATAGACAGCTAGGACAAGTCGTTGAGAGTGTCATAGACAGCTAGGACAAGTCGTTGAGAGTGCCATAGACAGCTAGGACAAGTCGTTGAGAGTGCAATAGACAGCTAGGACAAGTCGTTGAGAGTGTCATAGACAGCTAGGACAAGTCGTTGAGAGTGTCATAGACAGCTAGGACAAGTCGTTGAGAGTGTCATAGACAGCTAGGACAAGTCGTTGAGAGTGTCATAGACAGCTAGGACAAGTCGTTGAGAGTGCCATAGACAGCTAGGACAAGTCGTTGAGAGTGCCATAGACAGCTAGGACAAGTCGTTGAGAGTGCCATAGACAGCTAGGACAAGTCGTTGAGAGTGCCATAGACAGCTAGGACAAGTCGTTGAGAGTGTCATAGACAGCTAGGACAAGTCGTTGAGAGTGCAATAGACAGCTAGGACAAGTCGTTGAGAGTGTCATAGACAGCTAGGACAAGTCGTTGAGAGTGCAATAGACAGCTAGGACAAGTCGTTGAGAGTGTCATAGACAGCTAGGACAAGTCGTTGAGAGTGCAATAGACAGCTAGGACAAGTCGTTGAGAGTGCCATAGACAGCTAGGACAAGTCGTTGAGAGTGCAATAGACAGCTAGGACAAGTCGTTGAGAGTGCAATAGACAGCTAGGACAAGTCGTTGAGAGTGCAATAGACAGCTAGGACAAGTCGTTGAGAGTGCAATAGACAGCTAGGACAAGTCGTTGAGAGTGTCATAGACAGCTAGGACAAGTCGTTGAGAGTGTCATAGACAGCTAGGACAAGTCGTTGAGAGTGTCATAGACAGCTAGGACAAGTCGTTGAGAGTGTCATAGACAGCTAGGACAAGTCGTTGAGAGTGTCATAGACAGCTAGGACAAGTCGTTGAGAGTGTCATAGACAGCTAGGACAAGTCGTTGAGAGTGCCATAGACAGCTAGGACAAGTCGTTGAGAGTGTCATAGACAGCTAGGACAAGTCGTTGAGAATGCCATAGACAGCTAGGACAAGTCGTTGAGAGTGCCATAGACAGCTAGGACAAGTCGTTGAGAGTGTCATAGACAGCTAGGACAAGTCGTTGAGAATGCCATAGACAGCTAGGACAAGTCGTTGAGAGTGCCATAGACAGCTAGGACAAGTCGTTGAGAGTGCCATAGACAGCTAGGACAAGTCGTTGAGAGTGCCATAGACAGCTAGGACAAGTCGTTGAGAGTGCCATAGACAGCTAGGACAAGTCGTTGAGAGTGCCATAGACAGCTAGGACAAGTCGTTGAGAATGCCATAGAGAGCTAGGACAAGTCGTTGAGAGTGCCATAGACAGCTAGGACAAGTCGTTGAGAATGCCATAGACAGCTAGGACAAGTCGTTGAGAGTGTCATAGACAGCTAGGACAAGTCGTTGAGAATGCCATAGACAGCTAGGACAAGTCGTTGAGAGTGCCATAGACAGCTAGGACAAGTCGTTGAGAGTGCTATAGACAGCTAGGACAAGTCGTTGAGAGTGCCATAGACAGCTAGGACAAGTCGTTGAGAGTGCCATAGACAGCTAGGACAAGTCGTTGAGAGTGCCATAGACAGCTAGGACAAGTCGTTGAGAGTGTCATAGACAGCTAGGACAAGTCGTTGAGAGTGCCATAGACAGCTAGGACAAGTCGTTGAGAGTGCCATAGACAGCTAGGACAAGTCGTTGAGAATGCCATAGACAGCTAGGACAAGTCGTTGAGAGTGCAATAGACAGCTAGGACAAGTCGTTGAGAGTGTCATAGACAGCTAGGACAAGTCGTTGAGAGTGCAATAGACAGCTAGGACAAGTCGTTGAGAGTGTCATAGACAGCTAGGACAAGTCGTTGAGAGTGCAATAGACAGCTAGGACAAGTCGTTGAGAATGTCATAGACAGCTAGGACAAGTCGTTGAGAGTGCAATAGACAGCTAGGACAAGTCGTTGAGAGTGTCATAGACAGCTAGGACAAGTCGTTGAGAGTGCAATAGACAGCTAGGACAAGTCGTTGAGAGTGCCATAGACAGCTAGGACAAGTCGTTGAGAGTGCAATAGACAGCTAGGACAAGTCGTTGAGAGTGCAATAGACAGCTAGGACAAGTCGTTGAGAATGCCATAGACAGCTAGGACAAGTCGTTGAGAGTGCCATAGGCAGCTAGGACAAGTCGTTGAGAGTGCCATAGACAGCTAGGACAAGTCGTTGAGAGTGCCATAGACAGCTAGGACAAGTCGTTGAGAGTGCCATAGACAGCTAGGACGAGTCGTTGAGAGTGCCATAGACAGCTAGGACAAGTCGTTGAGAGTGCCCTAGACAGCTAGGACAAGTCGTTGAGAATGCCATAGAGACCTAGGACAAGTCGTTGAGAGTGCCATAGACAGCTAGGACAAGTCGTTGAGAATGCCATAGACAGCTAGGACAAGTCGTTGAGAGTGCCATAGACAGCTAGGACGAGTCGTTGAGAATGCCATAGACAGCTAGGACAAGTCGTTGAGAATGCCATAGACAGCTAGGACAAGTCGTTGAGAGTGCTATAGACAGCTAGGACAAGTCGTTGAGAGTGCCATAGACAGCTAGGACAAGTCGTTGAGAGTGCCATAGACAGCTAGGACAAGTCGTTGAGAATGCCATAGACAGCTAGGACAAGTCGTTGAGAGTGTCATAGACAGCTAGGACAAGTCGTTGAGAGTGCCATAGGCAGCTAGGACAAGTCGTTGAGAGTGCCATAGACAGCTAGGACGAGTCGTTGAGAATGCCATAGACAGCTAGGACAAGTCGTTGAGAGTGCAATAGACAGCTAGGACGAGTCGTTGAGAGTGTCATAGACAGCTAGGACAAGTCGTTGAGAGTGCCATAGACAGCTAGGACAAGTCGTTGAGAGTGCTAGACAGCTAGGACAAGTCGTTGAGAGTGCCATAGACAGCTAGGACAAGTCGTTGAGAGTGCCATAGACACCTAGGACAAGTCGTTGAGAGTGCCATAGACAGCTAGGACAAGTCGTTGAGAATGCCATAGGCAGCTAGGACAAGTCGTTGAGAGTGCCATAGACAGCTAGGACAAGTCGTTGAGAATGCCATAGGCAGCTAGGACAAGTCGTTGAGAGTGCTATAGACAGCTTGGACAAGTCGTTGAGAGTGCCATAGACAGCTAGGACAAGTCGTTGAGAGTGCCATAGACAGCTAGGACAAGTCGTTGAGAATGCCATAGACAGCTAGGACAAGTCGTTGAGAGTGTCATAGACAGCTAGGACAAGTCGTTGAGAATGCCATAGGCAGCTAGGACATGTCGTTGAGAGTGCCATAGACAGCTAGGACGAGTCGTTGAGAATGCCATAGACAGCTAGGACAAGTCGTTGAGAGTGCAATAGACAGCTAGGACAAGTCGTTGAGAGTGTCATAGACAGCTAGGACAAGTCGTTGAGAGTGCAATAGACAGCTAGGACAAGTCGTTGAGAGTGTCATAGACAGCTAGGACAAGTCGTTGAGAGTGCAATAGACAGCTAGGACAAGTCGTTGAGAATGTCATAGACAGCTAGGACAAGTCGTTGAGAGTGCAATAGACAGCAAGGACAAGTCGTTGCGAGTGTCATAGGCAGCTAGGACAAGTCGTTGAGAGTGCAATAGACAGCTAGGACAAGTCGTTGAGAGTGCCATAGACAGCTAGGACAAGTCGTTGAGAGTGCAATAGACAGCTAGGACAAGTCGTTGAGAGTGCAATAGACAGCTAGGACAAGTCGTTGAGAATGCCATAGACAGCTAGGACAAGTCGTTGAGAATGCCATAGGCAGCTAGGACAAGTCGTTGAGAGTGCCATAGACAGCTAGGACAAGTCGTTGAGAGTGCCATAGACAGCTAGGACAAGTCGTTGAGAGTGCCATAGACAGCTAGGACGAGTCGTTGAGAGTGCCATAGACAGCTAGGACAAGTCGTTGAGAGTGCCATAGACAGCTAGGACAAGTCGTTGAGAGTGTCATAGACAGCTAGGACAAGTCGTTGAGAGTGCAATAGACAGCTAGGACAAGTCGTTGAGAGTGCCATAGACAGCTAGGACAAGTCGTTGAGAGTGCAATAGACAGCTAGGACAAGTCGTTGAGAGTGTCATAGACAGCTAGGACAAGTCGTTGAGAGTGCAATAGACAGCTAGGACAAGTCGTTGAGAGTGTCATAGACAGCTAGGACAAGTCGTTGAGAGTGCAATAGACAGCTAGGACAAGTCGTTGAGAGTGTCATAGACAGCTAGGACAAGTCGTTGAGAGTGCAATAGACAGCTAGGACAAGTCGTTGAGAGTGTCATAGACAGCTAGGACAAGTCGTTGAGAGTGCAATAGACAGCTAGGACAAGTCGTTGAGAGTGTCATAGACAGCTAGGACAAGTCGTTGAGAGTGCAATAGACAGCAAGGACAAGTCGTTGAGAGTGTCATAGACAGCTAGGACAAGTCGTTGAGAGTGCAATAGACAGCTAGGACAAGTCGTTGAGAGTGTCATAGACAGCTAGGACAAGTCGTTGAGAGTGCAATAGACAGCTAGGACAAGTCGTTGAGAGTGTCATAGACAGCTAGGACAAGTCGTTGAGAGTGCAATAGACAGCTAGGACAAGTCGTTGAGAGTGTCATAGACAGCTAGGACAAGTCGTTGAGAGTGCAATAGACAGCTAGGACAAGTCGTTGAGAGTGCCATAGACAGCTAGGACAAGTCGTTGAGAGTGCAATAGACAGCTAGGACAAGTCGTTGAGAGTGCAATAGACAGCTAGGACAAGTCGTTGAGAGTGTCATAGACAGCTAGGACAAGTCGTTGAGAGTGTCATAGACAGCTAGGACAAGTCGTTGAGAGTGTCATAGACAGCTAGGACAAGTCGTTGAGAGTGTCATAGACAGCTAGGACAAGTCGTTGAGAGTGCCATAGACAGCTAGGACAAGTCGTTGAGAGTGCCATAGACAGCTAGGACAAGTCGTTGAGAGTGCCATAGACAGCTAGGACGAGTCGTTGAGAGTGCCATAGACAGCTAGGACAAGTCGTTGAGAGTGCCATAGACAGCTAGGACAAGTCGTTGAGAGTGCAATAGACAGCTAGGACAAGTCGTTGAGAGTGCAATAGACAGCTAGGACAAGTCGTTGAGAGTGTCATAGACAGCTAGGACAAGTCGTTGAGAGTGCCATAGACAGCTAGGACAAGTCGTTGAGAGTGCTCATAGACAGCTAGGACAAGTCGTTGAGAGTGCCATAGACAGCTAGGACAAGTCGTTGAGAGTGTCATAGACAGCTAGGACAAGTCGTTGAGAGTGCCATAGACAGCTAGGACAAGTCGTTGAGAGTGCCATAGACAGCTAGGACAAGTCGTTGAGAGTGCCATAGACAGCTAGGACGAGTCGTTGAGAGTGCCATAGACAGCTAGGACAAGTCGTTGAGAGTGCCATAGACAGCTAGGACAAGTCGTTGAGAGTGCTATAGACAGCTAGGACAAGTCGTTGAGAGTGCAATAGACAGCTAGGACAAGTCGTTGAGAGTGCTATAGACAGCTAGGACAAGTCGTTGAGAGTGCTATAGACAGCTAGGACAAGTCGTTGAGAGTGCCATAGACAGCTAGGACAAGTCGTTGAGAGTGTCATAGACAGCTAGGACAAGTCGTTGAGAGTGCCATAGACAGCTAGGACAAGTCGTTGAGAGTGCCATAGACAGCTAGGACAAGTCGTTGAGAGTGTCATAGACAGCTAGGACAAGTCGTTGAGAGTGCCATAGACAGCTAGGACAAGTCGTTGAGAATGCCATAGACAGCTAGGACAAGTCGTTGAGAGTGCCATAGACAGCTAGGACAAGTCGTTGAGAGTGCCATAGACAGCTAGGACAAGTCGTTGAGAGTGCCATAGACAGCTAGGACAAGTCGTTGAGAGTGCCATAGACAGCTAGGACAAGTCGTTGAGAGTGCCATAGACAGCTAGGACAAGTCGTTGAGAGTGCCATAGACAGCTAGGACAAGTCGTTGAGAGTGCCATAGACAGCTAGGACAAGTCGTTGAGAGTGCCATAGACAGCTAGGACAAGTCGTTGAGAGTGCCATAGACAGCTAGGACAAGTCGTTGAGAATGCCATAGGCAGCTAGGACAAGTCGTTGAGAGTGCTATAGACAGCTAGGACAAGTCGTTGAGAGTGCCATAGACAGCTAGGACAAGTCGTTGAGAGTGCCATAGACAGCTAGGACAAGTCGTTGAGAATGCCATAGACAGCTAGGACAAGTCGTTGAGAGTGTCATAGACAGCTAGGACAAGTCGTTGAGAATGCCATAGACAGCTAGGACATGTCGTTGAGAGTGCCATAGACAGCTAGGACGAGTCGTTGAGAATGCCATAGACAGCTAGGACAAGTCGTTGAGAGTGCAATAGACAGCTAGGACAAGTCGTTGAGAGTGTCATAGACAGCTAGGACAAGTCGTTGAGAGTGCAATAGACAGCTAGGACAAGTCGTTGAGAGTGTCATAGACAGCTAGGACAAGTCGTTGAGAGTGCAATAGACAGCTAGGACAAGTCGTTGAGAATGTCATAGACAGCTAGGACAAGTCGTTGAGAGTGCCATAGACAGCTAGGACAAGTCGTTGAGAGTGTCATAGACAGCTAGGACAAGTCGTTGAGAGTGCAATAGACAGCTAGGACAAGTCGTTGAGAGTGCCATAGACAGCTAGGACAAGTCGTTGAGAGTGCAATAGACAGCTAGGACAAGTCGTTGAGAGTGCCATAGACAGCTAGGACAAGTCGTTGAGAGTGCCATAGACAGCTAGGACAAGTCGTTGAGAATGCCATAGACAGCTAGGACAAGTCGTTGAGAGTGCCATAGACAGCTAGGACAAGTCGTTGAGAGTGCCATAGACAGCTAGGACAAGTCGTTGAGAGTGCCATAGACAGCTAGGACAAGTCGTTGAGAGTGCCATAGACAGCTAGGACAAGTCGTTGAGAGTGCCATAGACAGCTAGGACAAGTCGTTGAGAGTGCCATAGACAGCTAGGACAAGTCGTTGAGAGTGCATAGACAGCTAGGACAAGTCGTTGAGAGTGCCATAGACAGCTAGGACAAGTCGTTGAGAGTGCCATAGACAGCTAGGACAAGTCGTTGAGAGTGCCATAGACAGCTAGGACAAGTCGTTGAGAGTGCAATAGACAGCTAGGACAAGTCGTTGAGAGTGTCATAGACAGCTAGGACAAGTCGTTGAGAGTGCCATAGACAGCTAGGACAAGTCGTTGAGAGTGCCATAGACAGCTAGGACAAGTCGTTGAGAGTGCAATAGACAGCTAGGACAAGTCGTTGAGAGTGCCATAGACAGCTAGGACAAGTCGTTGAGAGTGCAATAGACAGCTAGGACAAGTCGTTGAGAGTGCCATAGACAGCTAGGACAAGTCGTTGAGAGTGCAATAGACAGCTAGGACAAGTCGTTGAGAGTGCCATAGACAGCTAGGACAAGTCGTTGAGAGTGCAATAGACAGCTAGGACAAGTCGTTGAGAGTGCATAGACAGCTAGGACAAGTCGTTGAGAGTGCCATAGACAGCTAGGACAAGTCGTTGAGAGTGCCATAGACAGCTAGGACAAGTCGTTGAGAGTGCCATAGACAGCTAGGACAAGTCGTTGAGAGTGCCATAGACAGCTAGGACAAGTCGTTGAGAGTGCCATAGACAGCTAGGACAAGTCGTTGAGAGTGCCATAGACAGCTAGGACAAGTCGTTGAGAGTGCAATAGACAGCTAGGACAAGTCGTTGAGAGTGCCATAGACAGCTAGGACAAGTCGTTGAGAGTGCATAGACAGCTAGGACAAGTCGTTGAGAGTGCCATAGACAGCTAGGACAAGTCGTTGAGAGTGCATAGACAGCTAGGACAAGTCGTTGAGAGTGCCATAGACAGCTAGGACAAGTCGTTGAGAGTGCAATAGACAGCTAGGACAAGTCGTTGAGAGTGCCATAGACAGCTAGGACAAGTCGTTGAGAGTGCCATAGACAGCTAGGACAAGTCGTTGAGAGTGCCATAGACAGCTAGGACAAGTCGTTGAGAGTGCAATAGACAGCTAGGACAAGTCGTTGAGAGTGTCATAGACAGCTAGGACAAGTCGTTGAGAGTGCAATAGACAGCTAGGACAAGTCGTTGAGAGTGTCATAGACAGCTAGGACAAGTCGTTGAGAGTGCAATAGACAGCTAGGACAAGTCGTTGAGAGTGTCATAGACAGCTAGGACAAGTCGTTGAGAGTGCAATAGACAGCTAGGACAAGTCGTTGAGAGTGCCATAGACAGCTAGGACAAGTCGTTGAGAGTGCAATAGACAGCTAGGACAAGTCGTTGAGAGTGCCATAGACAGCTAGGACAAGTCGTTGAGAGTGCAATAGACAGCTAGGACAAGTCGTTGAGAGTGCCATAGACAGCTAGGACAAGTCGTTGAGAGTGCCATAGACAGCTAGGACAAGTCGTTGAGAGTGCCATAGACAGCTAGGACAAGTCGTTGAGAGTGCAATAGACAGCTAGGACAAGTCGTTGAGAGTGCCATAGACAGCTAGGACAAGTCGTTGAGAGTGCCATAGACAGCTAGGACAAGTCGTTGAGAGTGTCATAGACAGCTAGGACAAGTCGTTGAGAGTGCCATAGACAGCTAGGACAAGTCGTTGAGAGTGTCATAGACAGCTAGGACAAGTCGTTGAGAGTGCCATAGACAGCTAGGACAAGTCGTTGAGAGTGCCATAGACAGCTAGGACAAGTCGTTGAGAGTGCCATAGACAGCTAGGACAAGTCGTTGAGAGTGCATAGACAGCTAGGACAAGTCGTTGAGAGTGCCATAGACAGCTAGGACAAGTCGTTGAGAGTGCCATAGACAGCTAGGACAAGTCGTTGAGAGTGCAATAGACAGCTAGGACAAGTCGTTGAGAGTGTCATAGACAGCTAGGACAAGTCGTTGAGAGTGCATAGACAGCTAGGACAAGTCGTTGAGAGTGCCATAGACAGCTAGGACAAGTCGTTGAGAGTGCCATAGACAGCTAGGACAAGTCGTTGAGAGTGCCATAGACAGCTAGGACAAGTCGTTGAGAGTGCAATAGACAGCTAGGACAAGTCGTTGAGAGTGCCATAGACAGCTAGGACAAGTCGTTGAGAGTGCATAGACAGCTAGGACAAGTCGTTGAGAGTGCATAGACAGCTAGGACAAGTCGTTGAGAGTGCAATAGACAGCTAGGACAAGTCGTTGAGAGTGCCATAGACAGCTAGGACAAGTCGTTGAGAGTGCCATAGACAGCTAGGACAAGTCGTTGAGAGTGCCATAGACAGCTAGGACAAGTCGTTGAGAGTGCAATAGACAGCTAGGACAAGTCGTTGAGAGTGCCATAGACAGCTAGGACAAGTCGTTGAGAGTGCAATAGACAGCTAGGACAAGTCGTTGAGAGTGTCATAGACAGCTAGGACAAGTCGTTGAGAGTGCATAGACAGCTAGGACAAGTCGTTGAGAGTGTCATAGACAGCTAGGACAAGTCGTTGAGAGTGCAATAGACAGCTAGGACAAGTCGTTGAGAGTGTCATAGACAGCTAGGACAAGTCGTTGAGAGTGCCATAGACAGCTAGGACAAGTCGTTGAGAGTGCCATAGACAGCTAGGACAAGTCGTTGAGAGTGCCATAGACAGCTAGGACAAGTCGTTGAGAGTGCATAGACAGCTAGGACAAGTCGTTGAGAGTGCAATAGACAGCTAGGACAAGTCGTTGAGAGTGTCATAGACAGCTAGGACAAGTCGTTGAGAGTGCAATAGACAGCTAGGACAAGTCGTTGAGAGTGTCATAGACAGCTAGGACAAGTCGTTGAGAGTGCCATAGACAGCTAGGACAAGTCGTTGAGAGTGCCATAGACAGCTAGGACAAGTCGTTGAGAGTGCAATAGACAGCTAGGACAAGTCGTTGAGAGTGCCATAGACAGCTAGGACAAGTCGTTGAGAGTGCAATAGACAGCTAGGACAAGTCGTTGAGAGTGCCATAGACAGCTAGGACAAGTCGTTGAGAGTGCATAGACAGCTAGGACAAGTCGTTGAGAGTGCAATAGACAGCTAGGACAAGTCGTTGAGAGTGCATAGACAGCTAGGACAAGTCGTTGAGAGTGCATAGACAGCTAGGACAAGTCGTTGAGAGTGCATAGACAGCTAGGACAAGTCGTTGAGAGTGTCATAGACAGCTAGGACAAGTCGTTGAGAGTGCCATAGACAGCTAGGACAAGTCGTTGAGAATGCCATAGACAGCTAGGACAAGTCGTTGAGAGTGCCATAGACAGCTAGGACGAGTCGTTGAGAATGCCATAGACAGCTAGGACAAGTCGTTGAGAGTGCCATAGACAGCTAGGACAAGTCGTTGAGAGTGCATAGACAGCTAGGACAAGTCGTTGAGAGTGCAATAGACAGCTAGGACAAGTCGTTGAGAGTGCCATAGACAGCTAGGACAAGTCGTTGAGAGTGCCATAGACAGCTAGGACAAGTCGTTGAGAGTGCCATAGACAGCTAGGACAAGTCGTTGAGAGTGCCATAGACAGCTAGGACAAGTCGTTGAGAATGCCATAGACAGCTAGGACAAGTCGTTGAGAGTGCCATAGACAGCTAGGACAAGTCGTTGAGAATGCCATAGACAGCTAGGACAAGTCGTTGAGAGTGCCATAGACAGCTAGGACAAGTCGTTGAGAGTGCCATAGACAGCTAGGACAAGTCGTTGAGAGTGCTATAGACAGCTAGGACAAGTCGTTGAGAGTGCCATAGACAGCTAGGACAAGTCGTTGAGAGTGCTATAGACAGCTAGGACAAGTCGTTGAGAGTGCCATAGACAGCTAGGACAAGTCGTTGAGAGTGCATAGACAGCTAGGACAAGTCGTTGAGAGTGCCATAGACAGCTAGGACAAGTCGTTGAGAGTGTCATAGACAGCTAGGACAAGTCGTTGAGAATGCCATAGACAGCTAGGACAAGTCGTTGAGAGTGCCATAGACAGCTAGGACAAGTCGTTGAGAGTGTCATAGACAGCTAGGACAAGTCGTTGAGAGTGCAATAGACAGCTAGGACAAGTCGTTGAGAGTGCCATAGACAGCTAGGACAAGTCGTTGAGAGTGCATAGACAGCTAGGACAAGTCGTTGAGAGTGCCATAGACAGCTAGGACAAGTCGTTGAGAGTGCCATAGACAGCTAGGACAAGTCGTTGAGAGTGTCATAGACAGCTAGGACAAGTCGTTGAGAGTGCCATAGACAGCTAGGACAAGTCGTTGAGAGTGTCATAGACAGCTAGGACAAGTCGTTGAGAGTGCAATAGACAGCTAGGACAAGTCGTTGAGAGTGCCATAGACAGCTAGGACAAGTCGTTGAGAGTGCATAGACAGCTAGGACAAGTCGTTGAGAGTGCCATAGACAGCTAGGACAAGTCGTTGAGAGTGCCATAGACAGCTAGGACAAGTCGTTGAGAGTGCCATAGACAGCTAGGACAAGTCGTTGAGAGTGCCATAGACAGCTAGGACAAGTCGTTGAGAATGCCATAGACAGCTAGGACAAGTCGTTGAGAGTGTCATAGACAGCTAGGACAAGTCGTTGAGAGTGCCATAGACAGCTAGGACAAGTCGTTGAGAGTGCCATAGACAGCTAGGACAAGTCGTTGAGAGTGCCATAGACAGCTAGGACAAGTCGTTGAGAGTGCAATAGACAGCTAGGACAAGTCGTTGAGAGTGTCATAGACAGCTAGGACAAGTCGTTGAGAGTGCAATAGACAGCTAGGACAAGTCGTTGAGAGTGTCATAGACAGCTAGGACAAGTCGTTGAGAGTGCAATAGACAGCTAGGACAAGTCGTTGAGAGTGTCATAGACAGCTAGGACAAGTCGTTGAGAGTGCAATAGACAGCTAGGACAAGTCGTTGAGAGTGTCATAGACAGCTAGGACAAGTCGTTGAGAGTGCAATAGACAGCTAGGACAAGTCGTTGAGAGTGTCATAGACAGCTAGGACAAGTCGTTGAGAGTGCAATAGACAGCTAGGACAAGTCGTTGAGAGTGCCATAGACAGCTAGGACAAGTCGTTGAGAGTGCCATAGACAGCTAGGACAAGTCGTTGAGAGTGCCATAGACAGCTAGGACAAGTCGTTGAGAGTGCCATAGACAGCTAGGACAAGTCGTTGAGAGTGCCATAGACAGCTAGGACAAGTCGTTGAGAGTGCAATAGACAGCTAGGACAAGTCGTTGAGAGTGCCATAGACAGCTAGGACAAGTCGTTGAGAGTGCAATAGACAGCTAGGACAAGTCGTTGAGAGTGTCATAGACAGCTAGGACAAGTCGTTGAGAGTGCAATAGACAGCTAGGACAAGTCGTTGAGAGTGCCATAGACAGCTAGGACAAGTCGTTGAGAGTGCAATAGACAGCTAGGACAAGTCGTTGAGAGTGCATAGACAGCTAGGACAAGTCGTTGAGAGTGCAATAGACAGCTAGGACAAGTCGTTGAGAGTGTCATAGACAGCTAGGACAAGTCGTTGAGAGTGCAATAGACAGCTAGGACAAGTCGTTGAGAGTGTCATAGACAGCTAGGACAAGTCGTTGAGAGTGCAATAGACAGCTAGGACAAGTCGTTGAGAGTGTCATAGACAGCTAGGACAAGTCGTTGAGAGTGCCATAGACAGCTAGGACAAGTCGTTGAGAGTGCCATAGACAGCTAGGACAAGTCGTTGAGAGTGCCATAGACAGCTAGGACAAGTCGTTGAGAGTGCATAGACAGCTAGGACAAGTCGTTGAGAGTGCAATAGACAGCTAGGACAAGTCGTTGAGAGTGTCATAGACAGCTAGGACAAGTCGTTGAGAGTGCAATAGACAGCTAGGACAAGTCGTTGAGAGTGTCATAGACAGCTAGGACAAGTCGTTGAGAGTGCCATAGACAGCTAGGACAAGTCGTTGAGAGTGTCATAGACAGCTAGGACAAGTCGTTGAGAGTGCCATAGACAGCTAGGACAAGTCGTTGAGAGTGCCATAGACAGCTAGGACAAGTCGTTGAGAGTGCAATAGACAGCTAGGACAAGTCGTTGAGAGTGCATAGACAGCTAGGACAAGTCGTTGAGAGTGCCATAGACAGCTAGGACAAGTCGTTGAGAGTGCATAGACAGCTAGGACAAGTCGTTGAGAGTGCATAGACAGCTAGGACAAGTCGTTGAGAGTGCATAGACAGCTAGGACAAGTCGTTGAGAGTGCCATAGACAGCTAGGACAAGTCGTTGAGAGTGCCATAGACAGCTAGGACAAGTCGTTGAGAGTGCCATAGACAGCTAGGACAAGTCGTTGAGAGTGCCATAGACAGCTAGGACAAGTCGTTGAGAGTGCCATAGACAGCTAGGACAAGTCGTTGAGAGTGCAATAGACAGCTAGGACAAGTCGTTGAGAGTGCAATAGACAGCTAGGACAAGTCGTTGAGAGTGCATAGACAGCTAGGACAAGTCGTTGAGAGTGCCATAGACAGCTAGGACAAGTCGTTGAGAGTGCTATAGACAGCTAGGACAAGTCGTTGAGAGTGCAATAGACAGCTAGGACAAGTCGTTGAGAGTGTCATAGACAGCTAGGACAAGTCGTTGAGAGTGCAATAGACAGCTAGGACAAGTCGTTGAGAGTGCCATAGACAGCTAGGACAAGTCGTTGAGAGTGCCATAGACAGCTAGGACAAGTCGTTGAGAGTGCTATAGACAGCTAGGACAAGTCGTTGAGAGTGCAATAGACAGCTAGGACAAGTCGTTGAGAGTGCCATAGACAGCTAGGACAAGTCGTTGAGAGTGCAATAGACAGCTAGGACAAGTCGTTGAGAGTGCTATAGACAGCTAGGACAAGTCGTTGAGAGTGCCATAGACAGCTAGGACAAGTCGTTGAGAGTGCCATAGACAGCTAGGACAAGTCGTTGAGAGTGCCATAGACAGCTAGGACAAGTCGTTGAGAGTGCCATAGACAGCTAGGACAAGTCGTTGAGAGTGCCATAGACAGCTAGGACAAGTCGTTGAGAGTGCCATAGACAGCTAGGACAAGTCGTTGAGAGTGCCATAGACAGCTAGGACAAGTCGTTGAGAGTGCCATAGACAGCTAGGACAAGTCGTTGAGAGTGCCATAGACAGCTAGGACAAGTCGTTGAGAATGCCATAGACAGCTAGGACAAGTCGTTGAGAGTGCCATAGACAGCTAGGACAAGTCGTTGAGAGTGCCATAGACAGCTAGGACAAGTCGTTGAGAGTGCCATAGACAGCTAGGACAAGTCGTTGAGAGTGCCATAGACAGCTAGGACAAGTCGTTGAGAGTGCCATAGACAGCTAGGACAAGTCGTTGAGAGTGCCATAGACAGCTAGGACAAGTCGTTGAGAGTGCCATAGACAGCTAGGACAAGTCGTTGAGAGTGCCATAGACAGCTAGGACAAGTCGTTGAGAGTGCCATAGACAGCTAGGACAAGTCGTTGAGAGTGCCATAGACAGCTAGGACAAGTCGTTGAGAGTGCCATAGACAGCTAGGACAAGTCGTTGAGAGTGCCATAGACAGCTAGGACAAGTCGTTGAGAGTGCCATAGACAGCTAGGACAAGTCGTTGAGAATGCCATAGACAGCTAGGACAAGTCGTTGAGAGTGTCATAGACAGCTAGGACAAGTCGTTGAGAATGCCATAGACAGCTAGGACAAGTCGTTGAGAGTGCCATAGACAGCTAGGACAAGTCGTTGAGAGTGCCATAGACAGCTAGGACAAGTCGTTGAGAGTGCAATAGACAGCTAGGACAAGTCGTTGAGAGTGTCATAGACAGCTAGGACAAGTCGTTGAGAGTGCAATAGACAGCTAGGACAAGTCGTTGAGAGTGTCATAGACAGCTAGGACAAGTCGTTGAGAGTGCCATAGACAGCTAGGACAAGTCGTTGAGAGTGCATAGACAGCTAGGACAAGTCGTTGAGAATGCCATAGACAGCTAGGACAAGTCGTTGAGAGTGCATAGACAGCTAGGACAAGTCGTTGAGAGTGCCATAGGCAGCTAGGACAAGTCGTTGAGAGTGCAATAGACAGCTAGGACAAGTCGTTGAGAGTGCCATAGACAGCTAGGACAAGTCGTTGAGAGTGCAATAGACAGCTAGGACAAGTCGTTGAGAGTGCCATAGACAGCTAGGACAAGTCGTTGAGAGTGCCATAGACAGCTAGGACAAGTCGTTGAGAGTGCCATAGACAGCTAGGACAAGTCGTTGAGAGTGCCATAGACAGCTAGGACAAGTCGTTGAGAGTGTCATAGACAGCTAGGACAAGTCGTTGAGAGTGCAATAGACAGCTAGGACAAGTCGTTGAGAGTGTCATAGACAGCTAGGACAAGTCGTTGAGAGTGCAATAGACAGCTAGGACAAGTCGTTGAGAGTGTCATAGACAGCTAGGACAAGTCGTTGAGAGTGCAATAGACAGCTAGGACAAGTCGTTGAGAGTGCCATAGACAGCTAGGACAAGTCGTTGAGAGTGCAATAGACAGCTAGGACAAGTCGTTGAGAGTGTCATAGACAGCTAGGACAAGTCGTTGAGAGTGCAATAGACAGCTAGGACAAGTCGTTGAGAGTGCATAGACAGCTAGGACAAGTCGTTGAGAGTGCAATAGACAGCTAGGACAAGTCGTTGAGAGTGTCATAGACAGCTAGGACAAGTCGTTGAGAGTGCAATAGACAGCTAGGACAAGTCGTTGAGAGTGTCATAGACAGCTAGGACAAGTCGTTGAGAGTGCAATAGACAGCTAGGACAAGTCGTTGAGAGTGTCATAGACAGCTAGGACAAGTCGTTGAGAGTGCAATAGACAGCTAGGACAAGTCGTTGAGAGTGTCATAGACAGCTAGGACAAGTCGTTGAGAGTGCAATAGACAGCTAGGACAAGTCGTTGAGAGTGTCATAGACAGCTAGGACAAGTCGTTGAGAGTGCAATAGACAGCTAGGACAAGTCGTTGAGAGTGTCATAGACAGCTAGGACAAGTCGTTGAGAGTGCAATAGACAGCTAGGACAAGTCGTTGAGAGTGTCATAGACAGCTAGGACAAGTCGTTGAGAGTGCAATAGACAGCTAGGACAAGTCGTTGAGAGTGCCATAGACAGCTAGGACAAGTCGTTGAGAGTGCAATAGACAGCTAGGACAAGTCGTTGAGAGTGCATAGACAGCTAGGACAAGTCGTTGAGAGTGCATAGACAGCTAGGACAAGTCGTTGAGAGTGTCATAGACAGCTAGGACAAGTCGTTGAGAGTGCAATAGACAGCTAGGACAAGTCGTTGAGAGTGCATAGACAGCTAGGACAAGTCGTTGAGAGTGCATAGACAGCTAGGACAAGTCGTTGAGAGTGCCATAGACAGCTAGGACAAGTCGTTGAGAGTGCCATAGACAGCTAGGACAAGTCGTTGAGAGTGCCATAGACAGCTAGGACAAGTCGTTGAGAGTGCAATAGACAGCTAGGACAAGTCGTTGAGAGTGCAATAGACAGCTAGGACAAGTCGTTGAGAGTGTCATAGACAGCTAGGACAAGTCGTTGAGAGTGCCATAGACAGCTAGGACAAGTCGTTGAGAGTGTCATAGACAGCTAGGACAAGTCGTTGAGAGTGTCATAGACAGCTAGGACAAGTCGTTGAGAGTGCCATAGACAGCTAGGACAAGTCGTTGAGAGTGTCATAGACAGCTAGGACAAGTCGTTGAGAGTGCCATAGACAGCTAGGACAAGTCGTTGAGAGTGCCATAGACAGCTAGGACAAGTCGTTGAGAGTGCCATAGACAGCTAGGACAAGTCGTTGAGAGTGCCATAGACAGCTAGGACAAGTCGTTGAGAGTGCTATAGACAGCTAGGACAAGTCGTTGAGAGTGCAATAGACAGCTAGGACAAGTCGTTGAGAGTGCATAGACAGCTAGGACAAGTCGTTGAGAGTGCTATAGACAGCTAGGACAAGTCGTTGAGAGTGCTATAGACAGCTAGGACAAGTCGTTGAGAGTGCTATAGACAGCTAGGACAAGTCGTTGAGAGTGCCATAGACAGCTAGGACAAGTCGTTGAGAGTGTCATAGACAGCTAGGACAAGTCGTTGAGAATGCCATAGACAGCTAGGACAAGTCGTTGAGAGTGCCATAGACAGCTAGGACGAGTCGTTGAGAGTGCATAGACAGCTAGGACGAGTCGTTGAGAGTGCTATAGACAGCTAGGACGAGTCGTTGAGGGTGCTATAGACAGCTAGGACGAGTTATTGAGAGTGCTATAGACAGCTAGGACGAGTTATTGAGGGTGCCATAGACAGCTAGGACAAGTCGTTGAGAGTGCCATAGACAGCTAGGACGAGTCGTTGAGAGTGCCATAGACAGCTAGGACAAGTCGTTGAGAGTGCTATAGACAGCTAGGACAAGTCGTTGAGAGTGCCATAGACAGCTAGGACAAGTCGTTGAGAGTGTCATAGACAGCTAGGACAAGTCGTTGAGAATGCCATAGGCAGCTAGGACAAGTCGTTGAGAGTGCCATAGACAGCTAGGACAAGTCGTTGAGAGTGCCATAGACAGCTAGGACAAGTCGTTGAGAGTGCATAGACAGCTAGGACAAGTCGTTGAGAGTGCCATAGACAGCTAGGACAAGTCGTTGAGAGTGCCATAGACAGCTAGGACAAGTCGTTGAGAGTGCCATAGACAGCTAGGACAAGTCGTTGAGAGTGCCATAGACAGCTAGGACAAGTCGTTGAGAGTGCCATAGACAGCTAGGACAAGTCGTTGAGAGTGCCATAGACAGCTAGGACAAGTCGTTGAGAATGCCATAGACAGCTAGGACAAGTCGTTGAGAGTGCCATAGACAGCTAGGACAAGTCGTTGAGAATGTCATAGACAGCTAGGACAAGTCGTTGAGAGTGCCATAGACAGCTAGGACAAGTCGTTGAGAGTGCCATAGACAGCTAGGACAAGTCGTTGAGAGTGCTATAGACAGCTAGGACAAGTCGTTGAGAGTGCCATAGACAGCTAGGACAAGTCGTTGAGAGTGCCATAGACAGCTAGGACAAGTCGTTGAGAGTGCCATAGACAGCTAGGACAAGTCGTTGAGAGTGCATAGACAGCTAGGACAAGTCGTTGAGAGTGCCATAGACAGCTAGGACAAGTCGTTGAGAGTGCCATAGACAGCTAGGACAAGTCGTTGAGAGTGCCATAGACAGCTAGGACAAGTCGTTGAGAGTGCAATAGACAGCTAGGACAAGTCGTTGAGAGTGTCATAGACAGCTAGGACAAGTCGTTGAGAGTGCATAGACAGCTAGGACAAGTCGTTGAGAGTGCCATAGACAGCTAGGACAAGTCGTTGAGAGTGCCATAGACAGCTAGGACAAGTCGTTGAGAGTGCCATAGACAGCTAGGACAAGTCGTTGAGAGTGCAATAGACAGCTAGGACAAGTCGTTGAGAGTGTCATAGACAGCTAGGACAAGTCGTTGAGAGTGCAATAGACAGCTAGGACAAGTCGTTGAGAGTGCCATAGACAGCTAGGACAAGTCGTTGAGAGTGCAATAGACAGCTAGGACAAGTCGTTGAGAGTGCCATAGACAGCTAGGACAAGTCGTTGAGAGTGCAATAGACAGCTAGGACAAGTCGTTGAGAATGCCATAGACAGCTAGGACAAGTCGTTGAGAGTGCCATAGACAGCTAGGACAAGTCGTTGAGAGTGCCATAGACAGCTAGGACAAGTCGTTGAGAGTGCCATAGACAGCTAGGACAAGTCGTTGAGAGTGCCATAGACAGCTAGGACAAGTCGTTGAGAGTGCAATAGACAGCTAGGACAAGTCGTTGAGAGTGTCATAGACAGCTAGGACAAGTCGTTGAGAGTGCAATAGACAGCTAGGACAAGTCGTTGAGAGTGCCATAGACAGCTAGGACAAGTCGTTGAGAGTGCAATAGACAGCTAGGACAAGTCGTTGAGAGTGTCATAGACAGCTAGGACAAGTCGTTGAGAGTGCAATAGACAGCTAGGACAAGTCGTTGAGAGTGTCATAGACAGCTAGGACAAGTCGTTGAGAGTGCAATAGACAGCTAGGACAAGTCGTTGAGAGTGTCATAGACAGCTAGGACAAGTCGTTGAGAGTGCAATAGACAGCTAGGACAAGTCGTTGAGAGTGTCATAGACAGCTAGGACAAGTCGTTGAGAGTGCAATAGACAGCTAGGACAAGTCGTTGAGAGTGCATAGACAGCTAGGACAAGTCGTTGAGAGTGCAATAGACAGCTAGGACAAGTCGTTGAGAGTGTCATAGACAGCTAGGACAAGTCGTTGAGAGTGCAATAGACAGCTAGGACAAGTCGTTGAGAGTGTCATAGACAGCTAGGACAAGTCGTTGAGAGTGCCATAGACAGCTAGGACAAGTCGTTGAGAGTGCCATAGACAGCTAGGACAAGTCGTTGAGAGTGCAATAGACAGCTAGGACAAGTCGTTGAGAGTGTCATAGACAGCTAGGACAAGTCGTTGAGAGTGCAATAGACAGCTAGGACAAGTCGTTGAGAGTGCCATAGACAGCTAGGACAAGTCGTTGAGAGTGCAATAGACAGCTAGGACAAGTCGTTGAGAGTGCAATAGACAGCTAGGACAAGTCGTTGAGAGTGTCATAGACAGCTAGGAAAAGTCGCTGAGAGTGTCATAGACAGCTAGGACAAGTCGTTGAGAGTGTCATAGACAGCTAGGACAAGTCGTTGAGAGTGTCATAGACAGCTAGGACAAGTCGTTGAGAGTGCCATAGACAGCTAGGACAAGTCGTTGAGAATGCCATAGGCAGCTAGGACAAGTCGTTGAGAGTGCCATAGACAGCTAGGACGAGTCGTTGAGAATGCCATAGACAGCTAATACAAGTCGTTGAGAGTGCCATAGACAGCTAGGACAAGTCGTTGAGAGTGCAATAGACAGCTAGGACAAGTCGTTGAGAGTGCAATAGACAGCTAGGACAAGTCGTTGAGAGTGTCATAGACAGCTAGGACAAGTCGTTGAGAGTGCCATAGGCAGCTAAGACAAGTCGTTGAGAGTGCTATAGACAGCTAGGACAAGTCGTTGAGAGTGCCATAGACAGCTAGGACAAGTCGCTGAGAATGCCATAAACAGCTAGGACAAGTCGTTGAGAGTGATATAGACAGCTAGGACGAGTCATTGAGGGTGCCATTGACAGTTAGTCCGAGTCACTGAGGGTGCCATAGACAGCTAGGACGAGTTATTGAGGGTGCTATAGACAGCTAGGACGAGTTATTGAGGGTGCTATAGACAGCTAGGACGAGTTATTGAGGGTGCTATAGACAGCTAGGACGAGTTATTGAGGGTGCTATAGACAGCTAGGACGAGTTATTGAGGGTGCTATAGACAGCTAGGACGAGTTATTGAGGGTGCTATAGACAGCTAGGACAAGTCGTTGAGAGTGCCATAGACAACTAGGACAAGTCGTTGAGAGTGCAATAGACAGCTAGGACAAGTCGTTGAGAGTGTCATAGACAGCTAGGACAAGTCGTTGAGAGTACAATAGACAGCGAGGACAAGTCGTTGAGAGTGTCATAGACAGCTAGGACAAGTCGTTGAGAGTGCAATAGACAGCTAGGACAAGTCGTTGAGAGTGTCATAGACAGCTAGGACAAGTCGTTGAGAGTGCAATAGACAGCTAGGACAAGTCGTTGAGAGTGTCATAGACAGCTAGGACAAGTCGTTGAGAGTGCAATAGACAGCTAGGACAAGTCGTTGAGAGTGTCATAGACAGCTAGGACAAGTCGTTGAGAGTGCAATAGACAGCAAGGACAAGTCGTTGAGAGTGTCATAGACAGCTAGGACAAGTCGTTGAGAGTGCAATAGACAGCTAGGACAAGTCGTTGAGAGTGTCATAGACAGCTAGGACAAGTCGTTGAGAGTGCAATAGACAGCTAGGACAAGTCGTTGAGAGTGCCATAGACAGCTAGGACAAGTCGTTGAGAGTGCAATAGACAGCAAGGACAAGTCGTTGAGAGTGTCATAGACAGCTAGGACAAGTCGTTGAGAGTGCAATAGACAGCTAGGACAAGTCGTTGAGAGTGCCATAGACAGCTAGGACAAGTCGTTGAGAGTGCAATAGACAGCTAGGACAAGTCGTTGAGAGTGCAATAGACAGCTAGGACAAGTCGTTGAGAGTGTCATAGACAGCTAGGAAAAGTCGCTGAGAGTGTCATAGACAGCTAGGACAAGTCGTTGAGAGTGTCATAGACAGCTAGGACAAGTCGTTGAGAGTGTCATAGACAGCTAGGACAAGTCGTTGAGAGTGCCATAGACAGCTAGGACAAGTCGTTGAGAATGCCATAGGCAGCTAGGACAAGTCGTTGAGAGTGCCATAGACAGCTAGGACGAGTCGTTGAGAATGCCATAGACAGCTAGGACAAGTCGTTGAGAGTGCCATAGACAGCTAGGACAAGTCGTTGAGAGTGCAATAGACAGCTAGGACAAGTCGTTGAGAGTGCAATAGACAGCTAGGACAAGTCGTTGAGAGTGTCATAGACAGCTAGGACAAGTCGTTGAGAGTGCCATAGGCAGCTAAGACAAGTCGTTGAGAGTGCTCTAGACAGCTAGGACAAGTCGTTGAGAGTGCCATAGACAGCTAGGACAAGTCGCTGAGAATGCCATAAACAGCTAGGACAAGTCGTTGAGAGTGATATAGACAGCTAGGACGAGTCATTGAGGGTGCCATTGACAGTTAGTCCGAGTCACTGAGGGTGCCATAGACAGCTAGGACGAGTTATTGAGGGTGCTATAGACCGCTAGGACGAGTTATTGAGGGTGCTATAGACAGCTAGGACGAGTTATTGAGGGTGCTATAGACAGCTAGGACGAGTTATTGAGGGTGCTATAGACAGCTAGGACGAGTTATTGAGGGTGCTAGAGACAGCTAGGACGAGTTATTGAGGGTGCTATAGACAGCTAGGACAAGTCGTTGAGAGTGCCATAGACAGCTAGGACAAGTCGTTGAGAGTGTCATAGACAGCTAGGACAAGTCGTTGAGAATGCCATAGGCAGCTAGGACAAGTCGTTGAGAGTGCCATAGACAGCTAGGTCGAGTCGTTGAGAGTGTCATAGACAGCTAGGACAAGTCGTTGAGAATGCAATAGACAGCTAGGACAAGTCGTTGAGAATGCCATAGGCAGCTAGGACAAGTCGTTGAGAGTGCCATAGACAGCTAGGACAAGTCGTTGAGAGGGCCATAGACAGCTAGGACAAGTCGTTGAGAGTGCCATAGACAGCTAGGACGAGTCGTTGAGAGTGCCATAGACAGCTAGGACAAGTCGTTGAGAGTGCCCTAGACAGCTAGGACAAGTCGTTGAGAATGCCATAGAGACCTAGGACAAGTCGTTGAGAGTGCCATAGACAGCTAGGACAAGTCGTTGAGAATGCCATAGGCAGCTAGGACAAGTCGTTGAGAGTGCCATAGACAGCTAGGACAAGTCGTTGAGAATGCCATAGGCAGCTAGGACAAGTCGTTGAGAGTGCTATAGACAGCTTGGACAAGTCGTTGAGAGTGCCATAGACAGCTAGGACAAGTCGTTGAGAGTGCCATAGACAGCTAGGACAAGTCGTTGAGAATGCCATAGACAGCTAGGACAAGTCGTTGAGAGTGTCATAGACAGCTAGGACAAGTCGTTGAGAATGCCATAGGCAGCTAGGACATGTCGTTGAGAGTGCCATAGACAGCTAGGACGAGTCGTTGAGAATGCCATAGACAGCTAGGAGAAGTCGTTGAGAGTGCAATAGACAGCTAGGACAAGTCGTTGGGAGTGTCATAGACAGCTAGGACAAGTCGTTGAGAGTGCAATAGACAGCTAGGACAAGCCGTTGAGAGTGTCATAGACAGCTAGGACAAGTCGTTGAGAGTGCAATAGACAGCTAGGACAAGTCGTTGAGAATGTCATAGACAGCTAGGACAAGTCGTTGAGAGTGCAATAGACAGCAAGGACAAGTCGTTGCGAGTGTCATAGGCAGCTAGGACAAGTCGTTGAGAGTGCAATAGACAGCTAGGACAAGTCGTTGAGAGTGCCATAGACAGCTAGGACAAGTCGTTGAGAGTGCAATAGACAGCTAGGACAAGTCGTTGAGAGTGCCATAGACAGCTAGGACAAGTCGTTGAGAATGCCATAGACAGTTAGGACAAGTCGTTGAGAATGCCATAGGCAGCTAGGACAAGTCGTTGAGAGTGCCATAGACAGCTAGGACAAGTCGTTGAGAGTGCCATAGACAGCTAGGACAAGTCGTTGAGAGTGCCATAGACAGCTAGGACGAGTCGTTGAGAGTGCCATAGACAGCTAGGACAAGTCGTTGAGAGTGCCCTAGACAGCTAGGACAAGTCGTTGAGAGTGTCATAGACAGCTAGGACAAGTCGTTGAGAGTGCAATAGACAGCTAGGACAAGTCGTTGAGAGTGCCATAGACAGCTAGGACAAGTCGTTGAGAGTGCAATAGACAGCTAGGACAAGTCGTTGAGAGTGTCATAGACAGCTAGGACAAGTCGTTGAGAGTACAATAGACAGCGAGGACAAGTCGTTGAGAGTGTCATAGACAGCTAGGACAAGTCGTTGAGAGTGCAATAGACAGCTAGGACAAGTCGTTGAGAGTGTCATAGACAGCTAGGACAAGTCGTTGAGAGTGCAATAGACAGCTAGGACAAGTCGTTGAGAGTGTCATAGACAGCTAGGACAAGTCGTTGAGAGTGCAATAGACAGCTAGGACAAGTCGTTGAGAGTGTCATAGACAGCTAGGACAAGTCGTTGAGAGTGCAATAGACAGCAGGGACAAGTCGATGAGAGTGTCATAGACAGCTAGGACAAGTCGTTGAGAGTGCAATAGACAGCTAGGACAAGTCGTTGAGAGTGTCATAGACAGCTAGGACAAGTCGTTGAGAGTGCAATAGACAGCTAGGACAAGTCGTTGAGAGTGTCATAGACAGCTAGGACAAGTCGTTGAGAGTGCAATAGACAGCAAGGACAAGTCGTTGAGAGTGTCATAGACAGCTAGGACAAGTCGTTGAGAGTGCAATAGACAGCTAGGACAAGTCGTTGAGAGTGCCATAGACAGCTAGGACAAGTCGTTGAGAGTGCAATAGACAGCTAGGACAAGTCGTTGAGAGTGCAATAGACAGCTAGGACAAGTCGTTGAGAGTGTCATAGACAGCTAGGAAAAGTCGCTGAGAGTGTCATAGACAGCTAGGACAAGTCGTTGAGAGTGTCATAGACAGCTAGGACAAGTCGTTGAGAGTGTCATAGACAGCTAGGACAAGTCGTTGAGAGTGCCATAGACAGCTAGGACAAGTCGTTGAGAATGCCATAGGCAGCTAGGACAAGTCGTTGAGAGTGCCATAGACAGCTAGGACGAGTCGTTGAGAATGCCATAGACAGCTAATACAAGTCGTTGAGAGTGCCATAGACAGCTAGGACAAGTCGTTGAGAGTGCAATAGACAGCTAGGACAAGTCGTTGAGAGTGCAATAGACAGCTAGGACAAGTCGTTGAGAGTGTCATAGACAGCTAGGACAAGTCGTTGAGAGTGCCATAGGCAGCTAAGACAAGTCGTTGAGAGTGCTATAGACAGCTAGGACAAGTCGTTGAGAGTGCCATAGACAGCTAGGACAAGTCGCTGAGAATGCCATAAACAGCTAGGACAAGTCGTTGAGAGTGATATAGACAGCTAGGACGAGTCATTGAGGGTGCCATTGACAGTTAGTCCGAGTCACTGAGGGTGCCATAGACAGCTAGGACGAGTTATTGAGGGTGCTATAGACAGCTAGGACGAGTTATTGAGGGTGCTATAGACAGCTAGGACGAGTTATTGAGGGTGCTATAGACAGCTAGGACGAGTTATTGAGGGTGCTATAGACAGCTAGGACGAGTTATTGAGGGTGCTATAGACAGCTAGGACGAGTTATTGAGGGTGCTATAGACAGCTAGGACGAGTTATTGAGGGTGCTATAGACAGCTAGGACGAGTTATTGAGGGTGCTATAGACAGCTAGGACAAGTCGTTGAGAGTGCCATAGACAGCTAGGTCAAGTCGTTGAGAGTGTCATAGACAGCTAGGACAAGTCGTTGAGAATGCCATAGGCAGCTAGGACAAGTCGTTGAGAGTGCCATAGACAGCTAGGACGAGTCGTTGAGAGTGTCATAGACAGCTAGGACAAGTCGTTGAGAATGCAATAGACAGCTAGGACAAGTCGTTGAGAATGCCATAGGCAGCTAGGACAAGTCGTTGAGAGTGCCATAGACAGCTAGGACAAGTCGTTGAGAGTGCCATAGACAGCTAGGACAAGTCGTTGAGAGTGCCATAGACAGCTAGGACGAGTCGTTGAGAGTGCCATAGACAGCTAGGACAAGTCGTTGAGAGTGCCCTAGACAGCTAGGACAAGTCGTTGAGAATGCCATAGAGACCTAGGACAAGTCGTTGAGAGTGCCATAGACAGCTAGGACAAGTCGTTGAGAATGCCATAGGCAGCTAGGACAAGTCGTTGAGAGTGCCATAGACAGCTAGGACAAGTCGTTGAGAATGCCATAGGCAGCTAGGACAAGTCGTTGAGAGTGCTATAGACAGCTTGGACAAGTCGTTGAGAGTGCCATAGACAGCTAGGACAAGTCGTTGAGAGTGCCATAGACAGCTAGGACAAGTCGTTGAGAATGCCATAGACAGCTAGGACAAGTCGTTGAGAGTGTCATAGACAGCTAGGACAAGTCGTTGAGAATGCCATAGGCAGCTAGGACATGTCGTTGAGAGTGCCATAGACAGCTAGGACGAGTCGTTGAGAATGCCATAGACAGCTAGGAGAAGTCGTTGAGAGTGCAATAGACAGCTAGGACAAGTCGTTGGGAGTGTCATAGACAGCTAGGACAAGTCGTTGAGAGTGCAATAGACAGCTAGGACAAGTCGTTGAGAGTGTCATAGACAGCTAGGACAAGTCGTTGAGAGTGCAATAGACAGCTAGGACAAGTCGTTGAGAATGTCATAGACAGCTAGGACAAGTCGTTGAGAGTGCAATAGACAGCAAGGACAAGTCGTTGCGAGTGTCATAGGCAGCTAGGACAAGTCGTTGAGAGTGCAATAGACAGCTAGGACAAGTCGTTGAGAGTGCCATAGACAGCTAGGACAAGTCGTTGAGAGTGCAATAGACAGCTAGGACAAGTCGTTGAGAGTGCAATAGACAGCTAGGACAAGTCGTTGAGAATGCCATAGACAGTTAGGACAAGTCGTTGAGAATGCCATAGGCAGCTAGGACAAGTCGTTGAGAGTGCCATAGACAGCTAGGACAAGTCGTTGAGAGTGCCATAGACAGCTAGGACAAGTCGTTGAGAGTGCCATAGACAGCTAGGACGAGTCGTTGAGAGTGCCATAGACAGCTAGGACAAGTCGTTGAGAGTGCCCTAGACAGCTAGGACAAGTCGTTGAGAGTGTCATAGACAGCTAGGACAAGTCGTTGAGAGTGCAATAGACAGCTAGGACAAGTCGTTGAGAGTGCCATAGACAGCTAGGACAAGTCGTTGAGAGTGCAATAGACAGCTAGGACAAGTCGTTGAGAGTGTCATAGACAGCTAGGACAAGTCGTTGAGAGTACAATAGACAGCGAGGACAAGTCGTTGAGAGTGTCATAGACAGCTAGGACAAGTCGTTGAGAGTGCAATAGACAGCTAGGACAAGTCGTTGAGAGTGTCATAGACAGCTAGGACAAGTCGTTGAGAGTGCAATAGACAGCTAGGACAAGTCGTTGAGAGTGTCATAGACAGCTAGGACAAGTCGTTGAGAGTGCAATAGACAGCTAGGACAAGTCGTTGAGAGTGTCATAGACAGCTAGGACAAGTCGTTGAGAGTGCAATAGACAGCTAGGACAAGTCGTTGAGAGTGTCATAGACAGCTAGGACAAGTCGTTGAGAGTGCAATAGACAGCTAGGACAAGTCGTTGAGAGTGTCATAGACAGCTAGGACAAGTCGTTGAGAGTGCAATAGACAGCTAGGACAAGTCGTTGAGAGTGTCATAGACAGCTAGGACAAGTCGTTGAGAGTGCAATAGACAGCAAGGACAAGTCGTTGAGAGTGTCATAGACAGCTAGGACAAGTCGTTGAGAGTGCAATAGACAGCTAGGACAAGTCGTTGAGAGTGCCATAGACAGCTAGGACAAGTCGTTGAGAGTGCAATAGACAGCTAGGACAAGTCGTTGAGAGTGCAATAGACAGCTAGGACAAGTCGTTGAGAGTGTCATAGACAGCTAGGAAAAGTCGCTGAGAGTGTCATAGACAGCTAGGACAAGTCGTTGAGAGTGTCATAGACAGCTAGGACAAGTCGTTGAGAGTGTCATAGACAGCTAGGACAAGTCGTTGAGAGTGCCATAGACAGCTAGGACAAGTCGTTGAGAATGCCATAGGCAGCTAGGACAAGTCGTTGAGAGTGCCATAGACAGCTAGGACGAGTCGTTGAGAATGCCATAGACAGCTAGGACAAGTCGTTGAGAGTGCCATAGACAGCTAGGACAAGTCGTTGAGAGTGCAATAGACAGCTAGGACAAGTCGTTGAGAGTGCAATAGACAGCTAGGACAAGTCGTTGAGAGTGTCATAGACAGCTAGGACAAGTCGTTGAGAGTGCCATAGGCAGCTAAGACAAGTCGTTGAGAGTGCTATAGACAGCTAGGACAAGTCGTTGAGAGTGCCATAGACAGCTAGGACAAGTCGCTGAGAATGCCATAAACAGCTAGGACAAGTCGTTGAGAGTGATATAGACAGCTAGGACGAGTCATTGAGGGTGCCATAGACAGCTAGGACGAGTTATTGAGGGTGCTATAGACAGCTAGGACGAGTTATTGAGGGTGCTATAGACAGCTAGGACGAGTTATTGAGGGTGCCATAGACAGCTAGGACGAGTTATTGAGGGTGCCATAGACAGCTAGGACGAGTTATTGAGGGTGCTATAGACAGCTAGGACGAGTTATTGAGGGTGCTATAGACAGCTAGGACGAGTTATTGAGGGTGCTATAGACAGCTAGGACGAGTTATTGAGGGTGCTATAGACAGCTAGGACGAGTTATTGAGGGTGCTATAGACAGCTAGGACGAGTTATTGAGGGTGCTATAGACAGCTAGGACGAGTTATTGAGGGTGCTATAGACAGATCGGCCGAGTCATTGGGGGTGCCATAGACAGCTAGCACGAGTCGCAGTGAACGATCGTGAAGAAGCCAGAGCGAAACGAAATCTAATTTACAACATCGGAAGGACGCAATGGTCATGTTTTGCCGCCATGTAACGAGATGGTAGCGGTAAGAATATGTAGGGATAACAGGAAAAAGTGAGAAAAGAAGAAAAAAGACATGGAAAATAAACATAAAACGGTAGAATGTAGCTAAACTAGTAGAAAGACACACAAAAAAACTATGACGTTTCGGCAAATCATTCATCAGGTACACAGTTTTAAAAAAAAAAAAATAAAAGATGGCAAAGAGTTTGAGGGATGGTTTATGAGGAAGCCCGGAACAGAAATAGACAGGAAGTTGTGGAGAGACGTGATCACCAACGCCTGCAAATTTCCTACTTAAAGATAATGCAAATTATTGTCAAGTTAAAAAATGTTGAAATAAATAACTGATGATGGCGAGTGAGAGTTGACACAATCACATCTTGAAATCACATTTTTCTCTGAGAGTTGACACAATCACATCTTGAAATCACATTTTTCTCTGAGAGTTGACACAATAACATCTTGAAACCACATTTTTCTCTGAGAGTTGACACAATCACATCTTGAAATCACATTTTTCTCTGAGAGTTGACACAATCACATCTTGAAATCACATTTTTCTCTGAGAGTTGACACAATCACATCTTGAAATCACATTTTTCTCTGAGAGTTGACACAATCACATCTTGAAACCACATTTTTCTCTGAGAGTTGACACAATCACATCTTGAAATCACATTTTTCTCTGAGAGTTGACACAATAACATCGTGAAATCACATTTTTCTCTGGGAGTTGACACAATCACATCTTGAAATCACATTTTTCTCTGAGATTTGACACAATCACATCTTGAAACCACATTTTTCTCTGAGAGTTGGCACAATCACATCTTGAAACCACATTTTTCTCTGAGAGTTGACACAATCACATCTTGAAACCACATTTTTCTGTGACGTGATTTATATTTCCTTGAGCAGAACGAGCTCCGATCGACTGAATCAAAAGACAGCTTCACGAGGAAGGACAGACGAGGCTCCGTGGTTCCACCACCGACAGACAGGCGAGAGAGTATATTCCTTGACCAGTGTCGGCCTCACGGACTTGTCTCGGAGAAGCAAAAGTTAAACTTTAGTTCGGCTAGTGGCCTCTTCCACGGGAAAACATCGGACAGTGCACGCGGTCACACCAAGCTCAACCCGTTGTACAACACGGATGTGGTGGTAGGTAATGCTGTGTGTGTGTGTTATAGATGTGGTGGTGTTTGTATGTATGTATATTTTTTTAAAAAGTAAAGTACCCCCTCCCCCTCCCGTCACGCCAAGTGGCGTATAGGGAATATGGTGTTAGTGACCATAAGTTTTACAGAACTTTGCCACATGATTTTTGGGGTAATGTGGTCGGTATTACGCTCATGCCGCTTTACTTTCCCAGAAAAAATATCCGGTACCCATTAAAGACTGGGTGAGGGAATCATAGGAGGAAGAGGTATCAATTACAGCACTCAGAAAAAAAAAGACAAATAAATAACAACAGAATAAAGCAAAGAACAACATATGGTCCCAAGCAGGATCTAACCCGTACTCCATGGCACTTCGCCTTGACACGAGAAACCGAACGCTTGGTACACTGCCACTCAGCTAACTCAAGAATTAGCTATTGTGAGCAGTGTCTTACACGAAGGCGTTCTCATGACTATAGCATAGGGTTACGATCACAGCTCGGGAATAAATTGTATTTCTGTACTTTCCTATTAAGACCAGTATCTCCCAGTAGGGCTGAATACTTGTGTTGCAGACAAACATTTATTGGACGAAACTGCACGAATAGTAGTTTCCAGTGGTTTATACAGGAGACAAATAAAAATAAATGAATATTATTATAGAGGGAAAATTCAGAGGCGATAATTCAGGGAATCATGGGAGGAAGAGGTATGTATTAAGTTAACCGGAAGCCGTCGGTTGGGATCGAACCCTACCTCTTGTCTTTTGTAGTCCAGTTCACTAATCACTGAGCTGTCGCGGCTCCCTTTGTATGTAAGTGATATGTTGATATGTGTTTCTTGGTGTTTTTGTAGATGTGGGGGTGTTTGTATGTAAGTGATATGTTGATATGTGTTTCTGGGTGTTTTTGTAGATGTGGGGGTGTTTGTATGTAAGTGATATGTTGATATGTGTTTCTGGGTGTTTTGTAAATGTGGGGGTGTTTGTATGTAAGTGATATGTTGATATGTGTTTCTGGGTGTTTTTGTAGATGGGGTGGTGTTTGTATGTAGGTGATATGTTGATATGTGTGTCTGTGTGTTTTTGTAGATGTGGGGATGTTTGTATGTAAGTGATATGTTGATATGTGTTTCTGGGTGTTTTTGTAGATGTGGGGGTGTTTGTATGTAAGTGATATGTTGATATGTGTTTCTGGGTGTTTTGTAGATGGGGTGGTGTTTGTATGTAAGTGATATGTTGATATGTGTGTCTGGGTGTTTTTTGTAGATGTGGGGATGTTTGTATGTAAGTGATATGTTGATATGTGTTTCTGGGTGTTTTTGTAGATGGGGTGGTGTTTGTATGTAAGTGATATGTTGATATGTGTGTCTGTGTGTTTTTGTAGATGTGGGGATGTTTGTATGTAAGTGATATGTTGATATGTGTTTCTGGGTGTTTTTGTAGATGTGGGGGTGTTTGTATGTAAGTGATATGTTGATATGTGTTTCTGGGTGTTTTTGTAGATGGGGTGGTGTTTGTATGTAAGTGATATGTTGATATGTGTGTCTGGGTGTTTTTGTAGATGTGGGGATGTTTGTATGTAAGTGATATGTTGATATGTGTTTCTGGGTGTTTTTGTAGATGGGGTGGTGTTTGTATGTGAGTGATATTTTGATATGTGTGTCTGGGTGTTTTTGTAGATGTGGGGATGTTTGTATGTAAGTGATATGTTGATATGTGTTTCTGGGTGTTTTTGTAGATGTGGGGGTGTTTGTATGTAAGTGATATGTTGATATATGTTTCTGGGTGTTTTTGTAGATGTGGGGGTGTTTGTATGTAAGTGATATGTTGATATGTGTGTGGGTGTTTTTGTAGATGTCGGGGTGTTTGTATGTAGGTGATAAGTTGATATGTGTTTCTGGGTGTTTTTGTAGATGTGGGGGTGTTTGTATGTAAGTGATATGTTGATATGTGTGTCTGGGTGTTTTTGTAGATGTCGGGGTGTTTGTATGTAAGTGATAAGTTTATATGTGTTTCTGGGTGTTTTTGTAGATGTGGGGGTGTTTGTATGTAAGTGATATGTTGATGTGTGTTTCTGGGCGTTTTTGTAGATGTGGTGGTGTTTTTATGTAAGTGATATGTTGATATGTGTGTCTGGGTGTTTTTGTAGATGTCGGGGTGTTTGTATGTAAGTGATATGTTGATATGTGTTTCTGGGTGTTTTTGTAGATGTGACTGTTGGTGGATATAGATTGATATATGTGTGTACATATCTCATGACTATAACATTAATGGAGATACTAACTTTTTGTTTGAGGAAATCCTTACCAATCACCATCAAGGGCGTTCTTCTCGAGAATGCATTGAAAAAGACCAAGAGGAAGACCCAGAAGAAGATGGATAGATGCAGTGACAGAGACATGTAACAACAAAGGAAAATCACTAATTCAGACAGTTCGAGCAGCTCAAGAACGACAAATGATATAAACCACGACATCTTTTAGGTATCAGTGAGAAAGAGAAAAGAAGAAGATGGATAGTTGCAGTGACAGAGACATGTAACAACAAAGGAAAATCACTAATTCAGACAGTTCGAGCAGCTCAAGAACGACAAATGATATAAACCACGACACCTTTTAGGTATCAGTGACAAGAGAAAAGAAGAGAAGAAGAAAGAAGATAAACGTTTGTGTATATGGTAGACTCCAAAACAACAACAACAAGAACAACAACGACAGCCGAGATGAAATGTGTCAGACGAATGACAGGAAACAGCCTGAGAGACAAGATCAAGAATGAAGAACTAAGAAAAAAGCTAGGGGAATAATTCATGCCATTGATACATAAAGAAACAACATATAAAATGGTTTAGCCTCGTGGTTAGGCAGAAAGATCAAGACACAACGAGCCTTCAATAAACGTTACGAGAGCACCAGACTCGAGCCGACAACACAAAAGATGGATTGATGGAATATTAGAAACACTAGGAAACATAACAATAGGAGAGGTCACCAGAAGAGCAAAAGATGGATTGATGGAATATTAGAAACACTAGGAAACATAACAGCAGGAGAGGTCAACAGAAGAACAAAAGATGGATTGATGGAATATTAGAAACACTAGGAAACATAACAGTAGGAGAGGTCAGCAGAAGAGTAAAAGATGGATTGATGGAATATTAGAAACACTAGGAAACATAACAGCAGGAGAGGCCAACAGAAGAGTAAAAGATGGATTGATGGTAATATTAGAAACACTAGGAAACATAACAGCAGGAGAGCCCAACAGAAAAGCAAAAGACCGTAAATTCATATCTGCAGCAGTATGGACATACACACTCGGAGTTGCTGCAAAGCTGTTGATAAAAACGGAAAGAAAAACAAAGAGGCAAAAGTGGTTTGGATAGAACTTTACGTAGGTAAGGGACAACATAAAATCAAAACGATGTTGCAGCCCAGGAAAGCCTTCAAGTGCAACAATTGACACACAAACACACAGACATACATGTAAGGGAACAAACTAAAACTACAGAGCAAACTGATTTTGAAATATCTAAACAAGAAAACATTTCAAATGGATGGAAAGAAACTTCTCTGTTTGTTGTTTGTTGTTGCTATGTCGGGACGTAAATGAGCCTCAAGGTCGGTTAGGCTCAACTAAGGAGGCTGAAGACACGGAACAGAAGGTATGATGAAGTCTATGAACCGCAACGTTATTTTGATCTTGTGTACACCCTGACCCGTAAAGCTGTAACCGTATCCTTTATTTATTTATTTTTTTTTTGGTGGGGGACCTTTCTCCAGCTGTACTGCAGATTCATGTCTTGAATATTTCCCCACTACTGGTAGTTGCACTTGGGGGCCTCGGTAGCCGAGTTGGGAAAACCACCCGACTGGACTACCGACGTTCGGACAACCCGTGTTCGATTCCCGCTGGGAGCAGTGTGAGTTGTACTTGTGGTTGGACAAAAAAATACCCCCACGGTCGACCCAGTCGTTGGCAGAAATGGGTACCAGGGTATTACCCTGGGAAGGTGAGGAATGTTGCCTCGCATTGTGAGTTTCGATGCTTGAAGCGACACTATCCAGAAGTCTCCGAACATTTCTGGATAGGCAGCCGAGCACATATGGGTGGATCTCGCGTGCTAAGACGCCGGTTCAAGTTTCGTACTTGACCTTTGGTAGTTGCACGTAACGATGTGTCTTGTTACGAGCAAGTTGCGGTTGTAACTTTTGTTGTGTTCTCGTGGTTTCAGACAAAGACTTCTGCCGTGGAGAGCCTGGACGAGGATGACGTGAGGGTTCACATGGAGCGAGTGTGTGAGGACCTCGTGGTGTGTCTCAACACAAAGAAGCCATCGCTGGCCACGCTCAAGGAGCACAGGGACAACCACGCTAACGAGAGGTTGTCTTCAGGCCCAGGTTGGTGCCTCTTTCACTTGTCGATGTTGCACGAGTTGATGGAGGAGATGGGAGGAGAATAACAGAGAGAGGGAGGGGTGAATGAAAGAAGGATGTGTACATGAAGGAGGGATGAGAGGATGAAAGTGAAGGAGGGATCAGAGGATGAAAGTGAAGGGGGGATGAGTGGATGGAAGTGAAGGAAGGATAAGTGGATGAAAGTGAAAGGGGAGGATGAGTGGATGAAAGTGAAGGAGGGATGAGTGAATGAAAGTGAAGGAGGGAGGATGAGTGGATGAAAGTGAAGAGGGAGGATGAGTGGATGAAAGTGAAGGGGGAGGATGAGTGGATGAAAGTGAAGGAGGAATGAGTGGATGAAAGTGAAGGAGGAATGAGTGGATGAAAGTCAAGGAGGAATGAGTGGATGAAAGTGAAGGAGGAATGAGTGGATGAAAGTGAAGGGGGAGGATGAGTGGATGAAAGTGAAGGAGGGAGGATGAGTGGATGAAAATGAAGGAAGGATGGATGGATGAAAGTGAAGGGGGAGGATGAGTGGATGAAAGTGAAGGAGGAATGAGTGGATGAAAGTGAAGGGGTAGGATGAATGGATGAAAGTGAAGGAGGAGGATGAGTGGATGAAAGTGAAGGGGGAGGATGAGTGGATGAAAGTGAAGGAGGAGGATGAGTGGATGAAAGTGAAGGAGGAGGATGAGTGGATGAAAGTGAAGGGGAGGATGAGTGGATGAAAGTGAAGGAGGAGGATGAGTGGATGAAAGTGAAGGGGATGATGAGTGGATGAAAGTGAAGGAGGAGGATGAGTGGATGAAAGTGAAGGAGGAGGATGAGTGGATGAAAATGAAGGAGGAGGATGAGTGGATGAAAGTGAAGCGGAGGATGAGTGGATGAAAATGAAGGAAGGATGAGTGGATGAAAGTGAAGGGGGAGGATGAGTGGATGAAAGTGAAGGAGGAGGATGAGTGGATGAAAGTGAAGGGGAGGATGAGTGGATGAAAATTAAGGAGGAGGATGAGTGGATGAAAGTGAAGGGGGAGGATGAGTGGATGAAAGTGAAGGAGGGATGAGTGGATGAAAATGAAGGAGGAGGATGAGTGGATGAAAGTGAAGGAAGGATGATTGGATGAAAGTGAAGGGGAGGATGAGTGGATGAAAGTGAAGGAAGGATGATTGGATGAAAGTGAAGGGGAGGATGAGTGGATGAAAGTGAAAGAGGGATGATTGGATGAAAGTGAACGGGGAGGATGAGTGGATGAAAGTGAAGGAGGGATGAGTGGATGAAAGTGAAGGGGAGGATGATTGGATGAAAGTGAAGGAAGGATGATTGGATGAAAGTGAAGGGGAGGATGAGTGGATGAAAGTGAAGGAAGGATGATTGGATGAAAGTGAAGGAAGGATGATTGGATGAAAGTGAAGGGGAGGATGATTGGATGAAAGTGAAGGAAGGATGATTGGATGAAAGTGAAGGAAGGATGATTGGATGAAAGTGAAGGAAGGATGATTGGATGAAAGTGAAGGAAGGATGATTGGATGAAAGTGAAGGGGAGGATGATTGGATGAAAGTGAAGGAAGGATGATTGGATGAAAGTGAAGGAAGGATGATTGGATGAAAGTGAAGGGGAGGATGAGTGGATGAAAGTGAAGGGGAGGATGAGTGGACGAAAGTGAAGGGGAGGGGGTTGAGTAGATGAAAGTGAAAGGGGTTGAGTGGATGAAAGTGAAGGTGGGATGAGTGGATGAATGTGATGGAGGTATGAGAGGAGGAAAGTAAAGGAGGTATGATTGGACAAAAGTGAAGGGGAAGGATGAGTGGATGAAAGTGAAGGGGAGGGGGTTGAGTAGATGAAAGTGAAGGGGGATGAGTGGATGAAAGTGGACGATGGATGATTGCATGAAAGTGAAGGAGGGATTAGTGGATGAAAGTGAAAAAGAGAAGTGTAAATGAAAATGAATGAGGGATGAGTAAATTAAATTGAATGAGGGATGAGTAAATGAAACAGTTAAAAAGTGAATAAGTGGAAAGATGAGGGACGATTGTGTAAATGACGTTATTTACTTCGTTTGTAGTTTGTGTTTTCCTGACCTGTATCATTTATAACAACGAGCGTACCTTCTACAGACACACCAACCAGCAGATACATCCGGCAAGGGAAACCCAACAGAAGAGTCAGTTACGTGGATGATGTCTTTACAACCAATACCCCAGACAAGCATCACGGGTGTGATCTGTCGAGTCGACGACGAGAGAGCTGTCCCAGCAGCGTGGACGGAGCTCGAATACGACAGCCAAGAATTTCAGAAAACTCAGAATCTGAGATAGAGGAAGAATATAATGCCAAGGAGGTTGTGGTCGTTAGTATAGAGTCTGAGCATAGCTCGTCAGATGGTTTGTCACGATCCGGGTCGCCGTCCCTAGACGACAGGTCATCTATAACAGAGGAGGTCACACATTTCGGTGAAGATGAGATGGGTACAAGATCCAGGATGAATTCTCAAAGTAGTTGCGAGGTTGAGAGTACGGATGTTGTTGTGAACATCAACTGTTGAGACTTTCTGAGGTTAGACTGAATCGTTGAGTAGTTGTGATGATGTTATGTCACCATGACTTCTGTTTCTTGATCATCGTGTTGATGGCGTGGATTTTGTAGAAGTTTTGTTAATAATGTCATTTTAGTGTCATTTATGACAGCTTTAATGGTGCCTTGGTCATTGATGACAGCTCTGGTAGTTTTAACATCAGTGATGTCATTCTTAGTAGTTCTATCGCCATTGATGACAGCTCTGGTAGTTCTAACATCAGTGATGTCATTCTTAGCAGTTCTATCGCCATTAATGACAGCTCTGGTAGTTCTAACATCAGTGATGTCATTCTTAGCAGTTCTTTCGCCATTGATGAGAGCTCTGGTAGTTCTAACATCAGTGATGTCATTCTTAGTAATTCTATCGCCATTGATGACAATTGTAACAGCTCTAACATCAGTGATGTCAGTTTTATTTGTTATAGCATAGCTGATGACAGCACTTGTAGTTCTAAAGCTATTGATGGCAGCTACATTAGTTCTATCGTCATTGATGACAATTTTAGTAGTTCCCTCATTTGATGAACACTTTGACAATGCTCTTGTTATTGAAAACTATATTAGTTCAGTCAGTGATGACATCTCTAGTAGTTCTTGCATCAGTGATGACATCTCTAGTAGTTTTACCGTCAGTGATGACATCTCTAGTAGTTCTAGCGTCAGTGATAACATCTCTAGTAGTTCTAGCGTCACTGATGACATCTCTAGTAGTTCTAGCGTCAGTGATAACATCTCTAGTAGTTCTAGCGTCAGTGATGACATCTCTAGTAGTTCTTGAGTCAGTGATGATTACTGTAGTAGTTCTAGCATTATTAATGATTACTGTAGTAGTTCTAGCATTAATGATGATTACTGTAGTAGTTCTAGCATTAATGATGATTACTGTAGTAGTTCTAGCATTAATGATGATTACTGTAGTAGTTCTACCATTAATTATGATGCCTGTAGTATTTCTAGCTTTATTGATGATTACTGTAGTAGTTCTACCATTAATTATGATGCCTGTAGTATTTCTAGCTTTATTGATGATTACTGTAGTAGTTCTACCATTAATTATGATGCCTGTAGTATTTCTAGCTTTATTGATGATTACTGTAGTAGTTCTAGCATTATTGATGATTACTGTAGTAGTTCTAGCATTATTGATGATTACTGTAGTAGTTCTAGCATTATTGATGATTACTGTAGTAGTTCTATCATTAATGATGATTACTGTAGTAGTTCTTGCATTAATAATGATTACTGTAGTAGTTCTTGCATTAATGATGATTACTGTAGTAGTTCTTGCATCAGTGATGATTACTGTAGTAGTTCTTGCATCAGTGATGATTACTGTAGTAGTTCTTGCATCAGTGATGATTACTGTAATATGTCGAGAGTCAGAGATGACTACTTTAGTAGCTTCGGCGCTGTTGACGACACTATCATCAGTTATTAGAAGATCATCGTAAGTAGAGCTAATGTGACATTTAGTTGTAGCCCCATAGCGAGTGGAGCTAATGTGACATTTAGTTGTAGCCCCATAGCGAGTGTAGCTAATGTGACATTTAGTTGTAGCCCCATAGCGAGTGGAGCTAATGTGACATTTAGTTGTAGCCCCATAGCGAGTGGAGCTAATGTGACATTTAGTTGTAGCCCCATAGCGAGTGTAGCTAATGTGACATTTAGTTGTAGCCCCATAGCGAGTGGAGCTAATGTGACATTTAGTTGTAGCCCCATAGCGAGTGGAGCTAATGTGACATTTAGTTGTAGCCCCATAGCGAGTGGAGCTAATGTGACATTTAGTTGTAGCCCCATAGCGAGTGGAGCTAATGTGAAATTTAGTTGTAGCCCCATAGCGAGTTATAACCCACTGGCTTCAGGGCACTTAAGAAATGAGCCCACCTGAGTCACGTATTCCATTCATCATCACCTGAGTCGCCCCCCCCACCTCCAAGCAGTGCTTCTGATAAGCAGCATTAACTTGAGATAGACAGCGAGCTTTTGTGTCACATGAGAGAATTATTTCTTGAAACAGATTTCCTGTGTTTGAATCCACGTTATCCACAGAACATGTTGAGTGGTTCAGTAATCCACGTTATCCACAGAACATGTTGAGTGGTTCAGTAATCCACGTTATCCACAGAACATGTTGAGTGGTTCAGTAATCAACATTATCCACAGAACATGTTGAGTGGTTCAGTAATCCATGTTATCTACAGAACATGTTGAGTGGTTCAGTAATCCACATTATCCACAGAAAATGTTGAGTGGTTCAGTAATCCACGTTATCCACAGAACATGTTGAGTTGTTCAGTAATCCACGTTATCCACAGAACATGTTGAGTGGTTCAGTAATCCACATTAACCACAGAACATGTTGAGTGGTTCAGTAATCCACATTATCCACAGAACATGTTGAGTGGTTCAGTAATCCACTAATTCCACAGAATATTTTGAGTGGTTCAATAATCCACGTTATCCACAGAACATGTTGAGTGGTTCAGTAATCCACGTTATCCACAGAACATATTGAGTGGTTCAGTAATCCACAGAACATGTTGAGTTGTTCAGTACTCAACCTTGCACACAGAACATGTTGAGTGTTTCAATGTTCTATTGAACATTTGTTTAAGGGAAATACTTTGTCTTTCAAATGTATTTAAATTATTTGTTTATTTGACTATTTGTTTGTTTGTTTGTTTGTTTGTTTGCTGATAGCATGTGGGCAACATATTTCTGTCCAGCAACAATAACCGGAATTTGTTTACTGTTAACAACAGATATGCCACGGCAGTTGTGTACTTTACTCCAGCATTTGTAAATGTACATCTTCATCGACACCATCATCATCATCATCATAATCAAGTGCCATGCCCACCAACACTGGAGACCCTTCTCTCTTCTCTACGCCTATCTAACATTTTGTGCCGGTGCTTTCCTTTGTCTCTTTTTTAATCTATATTTCCCGGTTGTCACAATATTTTCTCATTCTTTTCTTCTTGTGACATCATTAAAGAAATGAGATTACCACCAACGGGCTTCCAAACCTTCTTCTGCATTAACTGATCTCATGAAAAGCGACTATACCAATTACTGAATGTTGAAAGTTCCCTGAACAGCTAAAAATACCAACGAGGAAACTTTCGAAGAGGCCAACACAAAAAGGGATCTCCTAAGAAACATCAGAAAGAAACAATCAACATTTTTTAGCACATCATGAGAAGAGGAAAGTTGGAATACTTGGTTACAACTGGCAAAATAAAAGTAAAGAGAGATCGCGGACGACAAAGAGAGAAAATACTGGATAGCTTGGTGTCATGGCATGGAAAACAGTCAACAACAGAACTGATACGATGCACTGTAGATAGAAGATTGTGGAAGGACATGGTCGCCTACGCCAGCCATTATGGTATTTGATGATGTTGATAACGATCACCTCCTGCAGCTGTCAGTGCTACTCTCAACATTCTTCTGTAGAACCTCATTTCTTCTGCCTTGTAATAATCCTCTTGCTTATTCTCGTTAATTGTCCATGTCTGTCTCATATAACAGAACATGGTCTATAAAACATTGACGTCATGACATTTTTGTTGCTATATTTTTTGTTGCTATTTTTTGTTTGAAGATTTTGTTATTGCTCATTAATAAAGTTGCAATGATTCAATCCTATCTTATGGATGTAAATCATGTACAGAAGTAATTACATGTGAAGAGACTGGGTGTGTTATTACTGGTGTAGAATGTGAGCAAGCTCAGAGAAGTGAAATATGTAGATGTCAAATATGTAGATGTCAAAGATGTAGATGTCAAATATGTAGATGTCAAATATGTAGATGTCAAATATGTAGATGTCAAATATGTAGATGTCAAAGATGTAGATGTCAAATATGTAGATGTCAAATATGTAGATGTCAAAGATGTAGATGTCAAAGATGTAGATGTCAAATATGTAGATGTCAAATATGTAGATGTCAAAGATGTAGATGTCAAATATGTAGATGTCAAATATGTAGATGTCAAATATGTAGATGTCAAATATGTAGATGTCAAATATGTAGATGTCAAAGATGAAGATGTCAAAGAATGTGAATCTGTCTATCATCCTTGATGGACGGCCAACTTATTGTGTGAGTAGTTTTATCATCCTTGATGGACGGCCAACTTATTGTGTGAGTAGTTTTATCATCCTTGAAGGATAGCCAATTTATTGTGTGAGTAGTTTTATCATCCTTGAAGGATGGCCAACTTATTGTGTGAGTAGTTTTATCATCCTTGAAGGATAGCCAACTTATTGTGTGAGTAGTTTTATCATCCTTGAAGGATAGCCAACTTATTGTGTGAGTAGTTTTATCATCCTTGAAGGATAGCCAACTTATTGTGTGAGTAGTTTTATCATCCTTGAAGGATAGCCAATTTATTGTGTGAGTAGTTTTATCATCCTTGAAGGATAGCCAACTTATTGTGTGAGTAGTTTTATCATCCTTGAAGGATAGCCAACTTATTGTGTGAGTAGTTTTATCATCCTTGAAGGATAGCCAACTTATTGTGTGAGTAGTTTTATCATCCTTGAAGGATAGCCAACTTATTGTGTGAGTAGTTTTATCATCCTTGATGGACGGCCAACTTATTGTGTGAGTAGTTTTATCATCCTTGATGGACGGCCAACTTATTGTGTGAGTAGTTTTATCATCCTTGATGGACGGCCAACTTATTGTGTGAGTAGTTTTATCATCCTTGAAGGACGGCCAACTTATTGTGTGAGTAGTTTTATCATCCTTGAAGGATAGCCAACTTATTGTGTGAGTAGTTTTATCATCCTTGAAGGATGGCCAACTTATTGTGTGAGTAGTTTTATCATCCTTGATGGACGGCCAACTTATTGTGTGAGTAGTTTTATCATCCTTGATGGACGGCCAACTTATTGTGTGAGTAGTTTTATCATCCTTGAAGGATGGCCAACTTATTGTGTGAGTAGTTTTATCATCCTTGAAGGATAGCCAACTTATTGTGTGAGTAGTTTTATCATCCTTGAAGGATAGCCAACTTATTGTGTGAGTAGTTTTATCATCCTTGAAGGATAGCCAACTTATTGTGTGAGTAGTTTTATCATCCTTGAAGGATAGCCAACTTATTGTGTAAGTAGTTTTATCATCCTTGAAGGATGGCCAACTTATTGTGTAAGTAGTTTTATCATCCTTGATGGACGGCCAACTTATTGTGTGAGTAGTTTTATCATCCTTGAAGGATAGCCAACTTATTGTGTGAGTAGTTTTATCATCCTTGAAGGATAGCCAACTTATTGTGTGAGTAGTTTTATCATCCTTGAAGGATAGCCAACTTATTGTGTGAGTAGTTTTATCATCCTTGAAGGATAGCCAACTTATTGTGTGAGTAGTTTTATCATCCTTGAAGGATAGCCAACTTATTGTGTGAGTAGTTTTATCATCCTTGATGGACGGCCAACTTATTGTGTGAGTAGTTTTATCATCCTTGAAGGACGGCCAACTTATTGTGTGAGTAGTTTTATCATCCTTGAAGGATAGCCAACTTATTGTGTGAGTAGTTTTATCATCCTTGAAGGATGGCCAACTTATTGTGTGAGTAGTTTTATCATCCTTGATGGACGGCCAACTTATTGTGTGAGTAGTTTTATCATCCTTGATGGACGGCCAACTTATTGTGTGAGTAGTTTTATCATCCTTGAAGGATGGCCAACTTATTGTGTGAGTAGTTTTATCATCCTTGAAGGATAGCCAACTTATTGTGTGAGTAGTTTTATCATCCTTGAAGGATAGCCAACTTATTGTGTGAGTAGTTTTATCATCCTTGAAGGATAGCCAACTTATTGTGTGAGTAGTTTTATCATCCTTGAAGGATAGCCAACTTATTGTGTAAGTAGTTTTATCATCCTTGAAGGATGGCCAACTTATTGTGTAAGTAGTTTTATCATCCTTGAAGGATGGCCAACTTATTGTGTAAGTAGTTTTATCATCCTTGAAGGATGGCCAACTTATTGTGTGAGTAGTTTTATCATCCTTGAAGGATAGCCAACTTATTGTGTGAGTAGTTTTATCATCCTTGAAGGATGGCCAACTTATTGTGTGAGTAGTTTTATCATCCTTGAAGGATGACCAACTTATTGTGTGAGTAGTTTTATCATCCTTGAAGGATGGCCAACTTATTGTGTGAGTAGTTTTATCATCCTTGAAGGATGGCCAACTTATTGTGTAAGTAGTTTTATCATCCTTGAAGGATGGCCAACTTATTGTGTGAGTAGTTTTATCATCCTTGAAGGATAGCCAACTTATTGTGTGGGTAGTTTTATCATCCTTGAAGGATAGCCAACTTATTGTGTGAGTAGTTTTATCATCCTTGAAGGATAGCCAACTTATTGTGTGAGTAGTTTTATCATCCTTGAAGGATGGCCAACTTATTGTGTGAGTAGTTTTATCATCCTTGAAGGATGGCCAACTTATTGTGTGAGTAGTTTTATCATCCTTGAAGGATGGCCAACTTATTGTGTAAGTAGTTTTATCATCCTTGAAGGATGGCCAACTTATTGTGTATGTAGTTTTAACATCCTTGAAGGATGGCCAACTTATTGTGTGAGTAGTTTTATCATCCTTGAAGGATGGCCAACTTATTGTGTGAGTAGTTTTATCATCCTTGATGGACGGCCAACTTATTGTGTGAGTAGTTTTATCATCCTTGATGGACGGCCAACTTATTGTGTGAGTAGTTTTATCATCCTTGAAGGATGGCCAACTTATTGTGTGAGTAGTTTTATCATCCTTGAAGGATAGCCAACTTATTGTGTGAGTAGTTTTATCATCCTTGAAGGATAGCCAACTTATTGTGTGAGTAGTTTTATCATCCTTGAAGGATAGCCAACTTATTGTGTGAGTAGTTTTATCATCCTTGAAGGATAGCCAACTTATTGTGTAAGTAGTTTTATCATCCTTGAAGGATGGCCAACTTATTGTGTAAGTAGTTTTATCATCCTTGATGGACGGCCAACTTATTGTGTGAGTAGTTTTATCATCCTTGAAGGATAGCCAACTTATTGTGTGAGTAGTTTTATCATCCTTGAAGGATAGCCAACTTATTGTGTGAGTAGTTTTATCATCCTTGAAGGATAGCCAACTTATTGTGTGAGTAGTTTTATCATCCTTGAAGGATAGCCAACTTATTGTGTGAGTAGTTTTATCATCCTTGAAGGATAGCCAACTTATTGTGTGAGTAGTTTTATCATCCTTGATGGACGGCCAACTTATTGTGTGAGTAGTTTTATCATCCTTGAAGGACGGCCAACTTATTGTGTGAGTAGTTTTATCATCCTTGAAGGATAGCCAACTTATTGTGTGAGTAGTTTTATCATCCTTGAAGGATGGCCAACTTATTGTGTGAGTAGTTTTATCATCCTTGATGGACGGCCAACTTATTGTGTGAGTAGTTTTATCATCCTTGATGGACGGCCAACTTATTGTGTGAGTAGTTTTATCATCCTTGAAGGATGGCCAACTTATTGTGTGAGTAGTTTTATCATCCTTGAAGGATAGCCAACTTATTGTGTGAGTAGTTTTATCATCCTTGAAGGATAGCCAACTTATTGTGTGAGTAGTTTTATCATCCTTGAAGGATAGCCAACTTATTGTGTGAGTAGTTTTATCATCCTTGAAGGATAGCCAACTTATTGTGTAAGTAGTTTTATCATCCTTGAAGGATGGCCAACTTATTGTGTAAGTAGTTTTATCATCCTTGAAGGATGGCCAACTTATTGTGTAAGTAGTTTTATCATCCTTGAAGGATGGCCAACTTATTGTGTGAGTAGTTTTATCATCCTTGAAGGATAGCCAACTTATTGTGTGAGTAGTTTTATCATCCTTGAAGGATGGCCAACTTATTGTGTGAGTAGTTTTATCATCCTTGAAGGATGACCAACTTATTGTGTGAGTAGTTTTATCATCCTTGAAGGATGGCCAACTTATTGTGTGAGTAGTTTTATCATCCTTGAAGGATGGCCAACTTATTGTGTAAGTAGTTTTATCATCCTTGAAGGATGGCCAACTTATTGTGTGAGTAGTTTTATCATCCTTGAAGGATAGCCAACTTATTGTGTGGGTAGTTTTATCATCCTTGAAGGATAGCCAACTTATTGTGTGAGTAGTTTTATCATCCTTGAAGGATAGCCAACTTATTGTGTGAGTAGTTTTATCATCCTTGAAGGATGGCCAACTTATTGTGTGAGTAGTTTTATCATCCTTGAAGGATGGCCAACTTATTGTGTGAGTAGTTTTATCATCCTTGAAGGATGGCCAACTTATTGTGTAAGTAGTTTTATCATCCTTGAAGGATGGCCAACTTATTGTGTATGTAGTTTTAACATCCTTGAAGGATGGCCAACTTATTGTGTGAGTAGTTTTATCATCCTTGAAGGATGGCCAACTTATTGTGTGAGTAGTTTTATCATCCTTGAAGGATGGCCAACTTATTGTGTGAGTAGTTTTATCATCCTTGAAGGATGGCCAACTTATTGTGTAAGTAGTTTTATCATCCTTGAAGGATGGCCAACTTATTGTGTGAGTAGTTTTATCATCCTTGAAGGATAGCCAACTTATTGTGTGGGTAGTTTTATCATCCTTGAAGGATAGCCAACTTATTGTGTGAGTAGTTTTATCATCCTTGAAGGATAGCCAACTTATTGTGTGAGTAGTTTTATCATCCTTGAAGGATAGCCAACTTATTGTGTGAGTAGTTTTATCATCCTTGAAGGATGGCCAACTTATTGTGTGAGTAGTTTTATCATCCTTGAAGGATAGCCAACTTATTGTGTGAGTAGTTTTATCATCCTTGAAGGATGGCCAACTTATTGTGTGAGTAGTTTTATCATCCTTGAAGGATAGCCAACTTATTGTGTGAGTAGTTTTATCATCCTTGAAGGATAGCCAACTTATTGTGTGAGTAGTTTTATCATCCTTGAAGGATAGCCAACTTATTGTGTGAGTAGTTTTATCATCCTTGAAGGATAGCCAACTTATTGTGTGAGTAGTTTTATCATCCTTGAAGGATGGCCAACTTATTGTGTGAGTAGTTTTATCATCCTTGAAGGATAGCCAACTTATTGTGTGAGTAGTTTTATCATCCTTGAAGGATGGCCAACTTATTGTGTGAGTAGTTTTATCATCCTTGAAGGATAGCCAACTTATTGTGTGAGTAGTTTTATCATCCTTGAAGGATAGCCAACTTATTGTGTGAGTAGTTTTATCATCCTTGAAGGATAGCCAACTTATTGTGTGAGTAGTTTTATCATCCTTGAAGGATAGCCAACTTATTGTGTGAGTAGTTTTATCATCCTTGAAGGATAGCCAACTTATTGTGTGAGTAGTTTTATCATCCTTGATGGACGGCCAACTTATTGTGTGAGTAGTTTTATCATCCTTGATGGACGGCCAACTTATTGTGTGAGTAGTTTTATCATCCTTGATGGACGGCCAACTTATTGTGTGAGTAGTTTTATCATCCTTGAAGGACGGCCAACTTATTGTGTGAGTAGTTTTATCATCCTTGAATTATAGCCAACTTATTGTGTGAGTAGTTTTATCATCCTTGAAGGATGGCCAACTTATTGTGTGAGTAGTTTTATCATCCTTGATGGACGGCCAACTTATTGTGTGAGTAGTTTTATCATCCTTGATGGACGGCCAACTTATTGTGTGAGTAGTTTTATCATCCTTGAAGGATGGCCAACTTATTGTGTGAGTAGTTTTATCATCCTTGAAGGATAGCCAACTTATTGTGTGAGTAGTTTTATCATCCTTGAAGGATAGCCAACTTATTGTGTGAGTAGTTTTATCATCCTTGAAGGATAGCCAACTTATTGTGTGAGTAGTTTTATCATCCTTGAAGGATAGCCAACTTATTGTGTGAGTAGTTTTATCATCCTTGAAGGATAGCCAACTTATTGTGTGAGTAGTTTTATCATCCTTGAAGGACGGCCAACTTATTGTGTGAGTAGTTTTATCATCCTTGAAGGATAGCCAACTTATTGTGTGAGTAGTTTTATCATCCTTGATGGACGGCCAACTTATTGTGTGAATAGTTTTATCATCCTTGATGGACGGCCAACTTATTGTGTGAGTAGTTTTATCATCCTTGATGGACGGCCAACTTATTGTGTGAGTAGTTTTATCATCCTTGATGGACGGCCAACTTATTGTGTGAGTAGTTTTATCATCCTTGATGGACGGTCAACTTATTGTGTGAGTAGTTTTATCATCCTTGATGGACGGCCAACTTATTGTGTGAGTAGTTTTATCATCCTTGATGGACGGCCAACTTATTGTGTGAGTAGTTTTATCATCCTTGAAGGACGGCCAACTTATTGTGTGAGTAGTTTTATCATCCTTGAAGGATGACCAACTTATTGTGTGAGTAGTTTTATCATCCTTGAAGGATAGCCAACTTATTGTGTGAGTAGTTTTATCATCCTTGAAGGATAGCCAACTTATTGTGTGAGTAGTTTTATCATCCTTGAAGGATAGCCAACTTATTGTGTGAGTAGTTTTATCATCCTTGATGGACGGCCAACTTATTGTGTGAATAGTTTTATCATCCTTGATGGACGGCCAACTTATTGTATGAGTAGTTTTATCATCCTTGATGGACGGCCAACTTATTGTGTGAGTAGTTTTATCATCCTTGATGGACGGCCAACTTATTGTGTGAGTAGTTTTATCATCCTTGATGGACGGCCAACTTATTGTGTGAGTAGTTTTATCATCCTTGAAGGACGGCCAACTTATTGTGTGAGTAGTTTTATCATCCTTGAAGGATGACCAACTTATTGTGTGAGTAGTTTTATCATCCTTGATGGACGGCCAACTTATTGTGTGAGTAGTTTTATCATCCTTGAAGGATAGCCAACTTATTGTGTGAGTAGTTTTATCATCCTTGAAGGACGGCCAACTTATTGTGTGAGTAGTTTTATCATCCTTGAAGGATGACCAACTTATTGTGTGAGTAGTTTTATCATCCTTGATGGACGGCCAACTTATTGTGTGAGTAGTTTTATCATCCTTGATGGACGGCCAACTTATTGTGTGAGAAAAGCGCAGAGAGGAGACGATAGGGTCGTGATCGCCAAGTCACAAGATCAGCACAAACGATCGCAAGTTTTGACGCAGCCAACCCTCAGCAGTTAATCAACACCGACATATTTATGGACTACACTTTTAGATTTTCACTGTCAATATTCTTTAACGTGCGCGAGTGCACACGGGGCCACCTGTTTATTGCCGTTATCCGAGAGGGCTAGACATCAGATCTCACTAGCCAAGAGAGGGCAAGACATCAGATCTCACTAGTCAAGAGAGGGCTAGACATCAGATCTCACTAGCCAAGAGAGGGCTAGACATCAGATCTCACTAGTCAAGAGAGGGCTAGACATCAGATCTCACTAGCCAAGAGAGGGCAAGACATCAGATCTCACTAGCCAAGAGAGGGCTAGACATCAGATCTCACTAGCCAAGAGAGGGCAAGACATCAGATCTCACTAGCCAAGAGAGGGCTAGACATCAGATCTCACTAGTCAAGAGAGGGCTAGACATCAGATCTCACTAGCCAAGAGAGGGCTAGACATCAGATCTCACTAGCCAAGAGAGGGCTAGACATCAGATCTCACTAGCCAAGAGAGGGCTAGACATCAGATCTCACTAGCCAAGAGAGGGCTAGACATCAGATCTCACTAGCCAAGAGAGGGCTAGACATCAGATCTCACTAGCCAAGAGAGGGCTAGACATCGGATCTCACTAGCCAAGAGAGGGCTAGACATCAGATCTCACTAGCCAAGAGAGGGCTAGACATCAGATCTCACTAGCCAAGAGAGGGCTAGACATCAGATCTCACTAGCCAAGAGAGGGCTAGACATCAGATCTCACTAGCCAAGAGAGGGCTAGACATCAGATCTCACTAGCCAAGAGAGGGCTAGACATCAGATCTCACTAGCCAAGAGAGGGCTAGACATCAGATCTCACTAGCCAAGAGAGGGCTAGACATCAGATCTCACTAGCCAAGAGAGGGCTAGACATCGGATCTCACTAGCCAAGAGAGGGCTAGACATCAGATCTCACTAGCCAAGAGAGGGCTAGACATCAGATCTCACTAGCCAAGAGAGGGCTAGACATCAGATCTCACTAGCCAAGAGAGGGCAAGACATCAGATCTCACTAGCCAAGAGAGGGCTAGACATCAGATCTCACTAGCCAAGAGAGGGCTAGACATCAGATCTCACTAGCCAAGAGAGGGCTAGACATCAGATCTCTAGCCAAGAGAGGGCTAGACATCAGATCTCACTAGCCAAGAGAGGGCAAGACATCAGATCTCACTAGCCAAGAGAGGGCTAGACATCAGATCTCACTAGCCAAGAGAGGGCTAGACATCAGATCTCACTAGCCAAGAGAGGGCTAGACATCAGATCTCACTAGCCAAGAGAGGGCTAGACATCAGATCTCACTAGCCAAGAGAGGGCTAGACATCGGATCTCACTAGCCAAGAGAGGGCTAGACATCAGATCTCACTAGCCAAGAGAGGGCTAGACATCAGATCTCACTAGCCAAGAGAGGGCTAGACATCAGATCTCACTAGCCAAGAGAGGGCAAGACATCAGATCTCACTAGCCAAGAGAGGGCTAGACATCAGATCTCACTAGCCAAGAGAGGGCTAGACATCAGATCTCACTAGCCAAGAGAGGGCTAGACATCAGATCTCACTAGCCAAGAGAGGGCAAGACATCAGATCTCACTAGCCAAGAGAGGTCTAGACATCGGATCTCACTAGCCAAGAGAGGGCTAGACATCGGATCTCACTAGCCAAGAGAGGGCTAGACATCAGATCTCACTAGCCAAGAGAGGGCTAGACATCGGATCTCACTAGCCAAGAGAGGGCTAGACATCGGATCTCACTAGCCAAGAGAGGGCTAGACATCAGATCTCACTAGCCAAGAGAGGGCTAGACATCGGATCTCACTAGCCAAGAGAGGGCTAGACATCAGATCTCACTAGCCAAGAGAGGGCTAGACATCGGATCTCACTAGCCAAGAGAGGGCTAGACATCGGATCTCACCAGCCAAGAGAGGGCTAGACATCAGATCTCACTAGCCAAGAGAGGGCTAGACATCGGATCTCACTAGCCAAGAGAGGGCTAGACATCGGATCTCACCAGCCAAGAGATCAGGGGAGGCTAACGTTATAATGAAACCACTGATACAATTTTATATTTTAAAAAAAAATCACCAACTCTTCTAGTAGGGTTTTAAACGCACGTCCTTCCTCTCGTGAGTCCGGTGCCCTAGCTCTAGACCAGGGCTAAAGCGATCAAGATGCATACACTTTATTTTTTTGTTGCGTTCGTCAGCTTTCACCTCTGACGTAGTCCCTGGAGACTAGGAACTGAACTTTCCGTGTTAATCCGTTTTTCCCCGGCAGTCGTGTGCACAGGGGTCCCTCGCCGCACAGGCAGATAACTCTTTGGTCTTTGGAGGTACTCATATTATTTTCTGTCGATGAGTAATTGAGGTTTCAAGCCGGGCCTCGATGCTGAGACCAGGGGTGGTTGCCGCAGAGAGAAATAATAAATAAAAATCCCAACTGGTGCAGTCGGGATTTGAACCCACAACCTCTCTGTCCCGAGACTGGTGTCTTGCCGCGAGAACTACCAGTCCCCGCTAGAAACGAGAAGCTACAAGACTGCAATGAAATTATAACAAGAATCAGTTTGGACATCTTGCTTTGTTGCCCACCTACTTATATCTGTTAACACTTTTTTTATTTAAAAAAAAATGTGCATCCACACATCTAGACTACCCCCCCCCTTTTTTTCTCCCCCATCTTTCATGTTTACTTGAAGTTAGTTGCTAGATTTCTGTGTGCTGTGCTGCTAGAGGTGAAAACAGATCTATACCTATGTTTCATAGATTACACCAAGGCATTTGACAAAGTAAAGCACCAAGAAATAATCAACATTTTAGAAAGCATAAACGTAGACAGCAAAGGTCTAAGAATAATAAAGAACATGTACTGGCAACAAACAGGGTGTCCGGTTAGCGCAATCGATAGGCGGTTGGCTTACCACGGCAACAGCCGGGGTTCGTAATCCTGGCGAGGACACCTGGGTTTTACTAATTCCCTAAAAATTAGTAGGAGCCGTGATAGCTCAGTGGTTAGTGAACTGGACTACTACGGACAAGGGGTAGGGTTCGATCCCAACCGACGGCTCCAGGTTCACCCAGCCTTAAATGGGTACCGGATTTTTTCTGGGAAAGTAAAAGCAGCACGGGCGTAATACTGACCACATTACCCCAAAAAATCATGTGCTGAAGGTCTGTAAAATATAGGGTCACTAACACCATATTTCCCTATACGCCACTTGGCGTGACGGGGGGTACTTTACTTTACTTTTTTTTTTACTGGCAACAAACAGCGGCCATAAGAACTGGAAACCAATTGGGGATGTTTCAACAAATAAAACAGGGTGTTAGACAAGGTTGTGTGCTGTCACCAGATTTGTTTAATATTTATTGTGAGATTATTTTAAGATCCATAAGGGGCATGCCTGGAATAACAATTGGAGGTCATAATATAAATAATCTAAGGTATGCTGTTGATACAGTCTTAATCGCTAAGAGTGAAAATGAGTTACAAGAAATGTTGGACATTATAGTGAAGGAAAGCAAAAATAAAGGACTCATCCTTAATAGCAAAAAGACAGAGGTAATGGTAACAACAAAGAAAAAGACATCACCTCAATGCAAAATAAAGACAAGTGGAACAATATTAAAACAGGTAAATGAATTTAAATATTTGGGAACTTTGTTAACCTTAGACGGAAGATGTACAAAAGAGGTGAGATGCAGAATGGCTCAGGCAAAAGCAGCTTTCAAAAAAATGAGGAAGATACTATGCAATCCATTTTTGACAATAAAAACAAGAAAAAGAGTTCTTAAATGTTATGTAGAGCCAGTCTTAACATATGGATGTGAATCATGGACAATAGGACAACAGACAAGAAAAACACTGGAGTCTGTAGAAATGTGTTTTTATAGAAGAATGTTGAGAGTACCATGGACAGCTAAGAAGAGTAATGAAGATGTTCTGAGAGAGGTCAAAGCTAAAAGAGAGCTAATTTCCAATATTAGGAAGAAACAATCATCATTTTTTGACCATGTAATGAGAAAAGAACAGCTGGAATATATTGTAACAACTGGAAAATTTGAGGGACGAAGAGATAGAGAGATATTAGAAACACTAGGAGACATAACAGCAGGAGAGGCCAACAGAAGAACAAAACATGGATTGATGGAATATTAGAAACACCAGGAAACATAACAACAGGAGAGGCCAACAGAAGAGCAAAAGATGGATTGATGGAATATTAGAAACACTAGGAATCATAACAGCAGGAGAGGTCAACAGAAGAGCAAAAGATGGATTGATGGAATATTAGAAACACTAGGAATCATAACAGCAGGAGAGGCCAACAGAAGAGCAAAAGATGGATTGATGGAATATTAGAAACACTAGGAATCATAACAGCAGGAGAGACCAACAAATGAGCAAAGGACGGCAAATGATATCTCCCCTCGTGGCTGGGAGACAAATGAGGAAAGAAAGAAAGAAGAAGTAGATGAAGATGAACAGTAGCATATTTTTAAAAGACACATTGGACTTGACAGAACGAAAAGGAGGAAGGGCATGGTTCCTGGACGAAACATCATGGGCAGACCAAGAAGGACATGGTTCCTGGACGAGACATCAGGGGCAGACCAAGAAGGACATGGTTCCTGGACGAAACATCAGGGGCAGACCAAGAAGGACATGGTTCCTGGACGAGACATCAGGGGCAGACCAAGAAGGACATGGTTCCTGGACGAAACATCAGGGGCAGACCAAGAAGGACATGGTTCCTGGACGAGACATCAGGGGCAGACCAAGAAGGACGTGGTTCCTGGACGAAACATCAGGGGCAGACCAAGAAGGACATGGTTCCTGGACGAGACATCAGGGGCAGACCAAGAATGGCATGGTTCCTGGACGAGACATCAGGAGCAGACCAAGAAGGACATGGTTCCTGGACGAGACATCAGGGGCAGACCAAGAAGGACATGGTTCCTGGACGAGACATCAGGGGCAGACCAAGAAGGGCATGGTTCCTGGACGAAACATCAGTGGCAGACCAAGAAGGACATGGTTCCTGGACGAGAAATCAGGGGCAGACCAAGAAGGACATGGTTCCTGGACGAGACATCAGGGGCAGATCAAGAAGGACATGGTTCCTGGACGAGACATCAGGGGCAGACCAAGAAGGACATGGTTCCTGGACGAGACATCAGGGGCAGACCAAGAAGAAGGTAGTTTCAAGACATCAAGGAGACCTTGAACATGTCACAGAAGAAGTGGCTAAAGATCCCCTCATATTGGCTGTGCTAAGTACAACGTTCTACAAAATGCACGCAACACGATGATGATGACCACGTGTATCTAAATTTTACAACTCAATCATTACTTGATCCATCATTACCAATCGTAGTATAACGTAATTCTCATTACAATAATGTAATAGCACTATGACCTAGCCTAACACAGAAGACATCATCTGAGGTTGAACGGGACGTGTCTCACCAAAAAACGAAAAAACTCAAACGGAGCCCAAAGCCCAACCAGATAAGACAAATCCCTGTTTCAGAAATAATAACAAATATATATAAAAGAAGTAAGAAACAGTAATGTTACCCCCGAAGGAATATCAAACGACAACACAAATCACAACATGAAGACATGCTCTCACATGTAACACGCTGTTCAATTTAAATTGCTTCTTTATTTCAAATTAGTTCTTGTCAAGATGTCCGTTATGAAAAGGTTACTACGTGCAGTCTTCTCTAAACTTATTTTGTATAATTGGTAACAAAACAATAAACATGTCCTTTTAATGAATCCCCTGATTAGTCTCAGCATGTTCCCGAACTGTAACGACGAGAATAGACAACAACCGATTGTTAATGAGATACGATCAAATCAGTCAATATATTTGCCAATCTCGTCATGAAATATCCTCCGGTCGGTGGCGAGATAAAATTAGAATACACTTTAATTACCATCACACTTTTACACAATCGGAATAAATAATGTGGCTGTTCGCTCACATTAAACTGTCCACTGGTGGATTTTGACGGTCCGGATAATTAATTAGGTGGATACAAAAATATCCATAAAAATAATCTGGTTTTTAATTCACTTAACGTCCGTGTCTCTGCGCAATTTGCCAAACCGGCAACTCAGTTGATGTTTATTCTATACATGGCCAGATTTCGTAAAATTATGGGCCAAAATCGCAGATTGAGAAATATGATTCCCTGGGGGCAAGCTCTGCATCGTGGATTAGCTACGACTTGCTGTACCTGTATCTGAATGTATTTGTGTAAGTATAATGTAGGTGAATACATGTGACTTGCTGTACCTGTATCTGAATGTATTTGTGTAAGTATAATGTAGGTGAATACATGTGACTTGCTGTACCTGTATCTGAATGTATTTGTGTAAGTATAATGTAGGTGAATACATGTGACTTGCTGTACCTGTAACTGTATGTATTTGTGTAAGCATAATGTAGGTGATTACATGTAATTTGATGTAGCTGTAACTGAATGTATTTGTGTAAGCATAATGTAGGTGATTAAGTGTGACCTGATGTACCTGTAACTGTATGTATTTGTGTAAGCATAATGTAGGTGATTACATGTGACTTGCTGTACCTGTAACTGTATGTATTTGTGTAAGCATAATGTAGGTGATTACATGTGACTTGATGTAGCTGTAACTGAATGTATTTGTGTAAGCATAATGTAGGTGATTACATATGACTTGATGTAGCTGTAACTGAATGTATTTGTGTAAGCATGATGTAAGTATTTACACGTGACTTGCTGGACCTCCAGATGTGAGCTCATGGGTTCAAGACATCATCATCAATCATCGGGTGCCATGCCGGTCGACTTTAGACTTTACAACGGAATGACTTTACTGCAGACGGGGTATTCCCATATCTGATGAGCCCCCCGTTCCAGCAATCAACAACGTGTTCGTCTCTAACGACCATATTGTTTTGTTAAACTTGCGGCATTAAAACTACAAATGTAGCGCAGCTCAAAACAGACACTTCCGGGTCGCTGTAATTTCAGTCTGTGATCTTTTATTACGCCATTTGGATAAGTTGTTCTACATTTGTTCTCTTGGTTGTCCTCTGTTCTTCTTTCCATTCATTCTGCCTGTTGTTATAGTATTCTCAATGCCTTCTTTCCATCCATACTACCTGTTGTTATAGTATTCTCAATGCCTTCTTTCCATTCATTCTGCTCTGTCTGTTGTTATAGTATTCTCAATGCCTTCTTTCTATTCATTCTGCCTGTTGTTATAGTATTCTCAATGACTTCTTTCTATTCATTCTGCCTGTTGTTATAGTATTCTCAATGACTTCTTTCTATTCATTCTGCCAGTTGTTATAGTATTCTCAATGCCTTCTTTCTATTCATTCTGCCAGTTGTTATAGTATTCTCAATGCCTTCTTTCTATTCATTCTGCCAGTTGTTATAGTATTCTCAATGCCTTCTTTCTATTCATTCTGCCAGTTGTTATAGTATTCTCAATGACTTCTTTCTATTCATTCTGCCTGTTGTTATAGTATTCTCAATGCCTTCTTTCCATCCACTCTGCCTGTTGTTATAGTATTCTCAATGCCTTCTTTCCATCCATTCTGCCTGTTGTTATAGTATTCTCAATGCCTTCTTTCCATCCATTCTGCCTGTTGTTATAGTATTCTCAATGCCTTCTTTCCATCCACTCTGCCTGTTGTTATAGTATTCTCAATGCCTTCTTTCCATCCATTCTGCCTGTTGTTATAGTATGCTAAATGCCTTCTTTCCATCCATTCTGTCTGTTGTTATAGTATTCTCAATGCCTTCTTTCCATCCATTATACCTGTTGTTATAGTATTCTCAATGCCTTCTTTCCATCCACTCTGCCTGTTGTTATAGTATTCTCAATGCCTTCTTTCCATCCACTCTGCCTGTTGTTATAGTATTCTCAATGCCTTCTTTCCATCCATTCTGCCTGTTGTTATAGTATTCTCAATGCCTTCTTTCCATTCATTCTGTCTGTTGTTATAGTATTCTCAATGCCTTCTTTCCATCCATTCTGCCTGTTGTTATAGTATTCTCAATGCCTTCTTTCCATCCATTCTGCCTGTTGTTATAGTATTCTCAATGCCTTCTTTCCATCCATGCTACCTGTTGTTATAGTATTCTCAATGCCTTCTTTCCATTCATTCTGCTCTGTCTGTTGTTATAGTATTCTCAATGCCTTCTTTCTATTCATTCTGCCTGTTGTTATAGTATTCTCAATGACTTCTTTCTATTCATTCTGCCTGTTGTTATAGTATTCTCAATGACTTCTTTCTATTCATTCTGCCAGTTGTTATAGTATTCTCAATGCCTTCTTTCTATTCATTCTGCCAGTTGTTATAGTATTCTCAATGCCTTCTTTCTATTCATTCTGCCAGTTGTTATAGTATTCTCAATGCCTTCTTTCTATTCATTCTGCCTGTTGTTATAGTATTCTCAATGCCTTCTTTCCATCCATTCTGCCTGTTGTTATAGTATTCTCAATGCCTTCTTTCCATTCATTCTGTCTGTTGTTATAGTATTCTCAATGCCTTCTTTCCATCCACTCTGCCTGTTGTTATAGTATTCTCAATGCCTTCTTTCCATCCATTCTGCCTGTTGTTATAGTATTCTCAATGCCTTCTTTCCATCCATTCTGCCTGTTGTTATAGTATTCTCAATGCCTTCTTTCCATCCACTCTGCCTGTTGTTATAGTATTCTCAATGCCTTCTTTCCATCCATTCTGCCTGTTGTTATAGTATTCTCAATGCCTTCTTTCCATCCATTCTGTCTGTTGTTATAGTATTCTCAATGCCTTCTTTCCATCCATTATACCTGTTGTTATAGTATTCTCAATGCCTTCTTTCCATCCATTCTGCCTGTTGTTATAGTATTCTCAATGCCTTCTTTCCATCCACTCTGCCTGTTGTTATAGTATTCTCAATGCCTTCTTTCCATCCATTCTGCCTGTTGTTATAGTATTCTCAATGCCTTCTTTCCATTCATTCTGTCTGTTGTTATAGTATTCTCAATGCCTTCTTTCCATCCATTCTGCCTGTTGTTATAGTATTCTCAATGCCTTCTTTCCATCCATTCTGCCTGTTGTTATAGTATTCTCAATGCATTCTTTCCATCCACTCTGCCTGTTGTTATAGTATTCTCAATGCCTTCTTTCCATCCATTCTGCCTGTTGTTATAGTATTCTCAATGCCTTCTTTCCATTCATTCTGTCTGTTGTTATAGTATTCTCAATGCCTTCTTTCCATCCATTCTGCCTGTTGTTATAGTATTCTCAATGCCTTCTTTCCATCCACTCTGCCTGTTGTTATAGTATTCTCAATGCCTTCTTTCCATCCATTCTGCCTGTTGTTATAGTATTCTCAATGCCTTCTTTCCATCCATTCTGCCTGTTGTTATAGTATTCTCAATGCCTTCTTTCCATCCATTCTGCCTGTTGTTATAGTATTCTCAATGCCTTCTTTCCATTCATTCTGTCTGTTGTTATAGTATTCTCAATGCCTTCTTTCCATCCATTCTGCCTGTTGTTATAGTATTCTCAATGCCTTCTTTCCATCCATTCTGCCTGTTGTTATAGTATGCTAAATGCCTTCTTTCCATCCATTCTGCCTGTTGTTATAGTATTCTCAATGCCTTCTTTCCATCCATTCTGCCAGTTGTTATAGTATTCTCAATGCCTTCTTTCCTTCCATTCTGCCTGTTGTTATAGTATTCTCAATGCCTTCTTTCCATCCATTCTGCCTGTTGTTATAGTATTCTCAATGCCTTCTTTCCATCCATTCTGCCAGTTGTTATAGTATTCTCAATGCCTTCTTTCCATCCATTCTGCCTGTTGTTATAGTATTCTCAATGCCTTCTTTCCATCCATTCTGCCTGTTGTTATAGTATTCTCAATGCCTTCTTTCCATCCATTCTGCCATTTGTTATAGTATTCTCAATGCCTTCTTTCCATTCATTCTGTCTGTTTTTATAGTATTCTCAATGCCTTCTTTCCATCCATTCTGCCAGTTGTTATAGTATTCTCAATGACTTCGTTTCACACGCCCAATAAATGTAGATTGTCTCTTCCTTATGATTTTGATGATATTTCTGGTTTCTCCAGCTTATTTTAAACATTCTTCATTTGTAATTGTTGTCTGTCCATGGAATTCGTAACATTCTTCTGATAAACCACATCTCAGCTGTCCCCAATGTTCTCTGTGTGAGATCGTGGTAGATTGATTGAACATTTTGTTGGCTCTGACAATTAGTTGAACGGATCCCATATCAGGAGGAAAAAGTGACTCAAAAAATATCCATGAACCGTAGCCATGGACAGACTTCGCGAATATCATGTCAAAGACTTCCGGTCAGTATGGCGGATAGGTGACAGAAACCGTTGAGGCTCTGTTTCAAAAGTGTTCTTTATTGCAGTTTTCTCACATTTCAAGTCCGGCTTGCTGCCTGAGCTACTGAGTTTAGTGCTCTGTGCACACTGTGAGTTGTCTATTTTATCCGGATCGTGTATCGATATTCCAATTGTTTACGATCAATGATGATATGGTATGACGAAGGCCAGTTCGGCCGTGTTCACTGTCAGTGCTGCTTAGCCGTATGTTTTTTTGGCGTGTTCTGTTGCTGCTATGATGGGAACCGCAGCTGCCTATCTTTGTTTGGATCCATCAATGAGATATGATTCCACTGGCTTAAGCACGGTTGATCAATTATGGATTTTAAATCGTTTGCAGTGATACCGGGGCCTTCGAGTAATTACAACTTTGTTAAGGTGGGAGATGACAGACGATAGCGCCGCGTAGGAATCTAAAGAAGACTTGTCAACCAACACAACACCGGTGACGTTGTCGCTACACGTTGAGGGATACTCTTGGGAAGAGATCTGAGCACTTATGGACTTGTCCGATGTGACATGTGGATGACCTGTTGGCTAAACTAAACTAAACTAAACTAAACTAAACTAAACTTAAAACTTAAAACTTAAAACTAAACTAAGCTAAACTAAACTAAACTAAACTAAACTAAACTAAACTTAAAACTAAACTAAACTAAACTTAAAACTTAAAACTTAAAACTAAACTAAGCTAAACTAAACTAAACTAAACTTAAAACTTAAAACTTAAAACTTAAAACTAAACTAAACTAAACTAAACTAAACTAAACTTAAAACTTAAAACTAAACTAAACTAAACTAAACTAAACTAAACTAAACTAAACTAAACTAAACTAAACTAAATTAAACTGAACTGAACGGCTAAACTAAACTAAATTAAATTGAACTGAACGACTAAACAAAAATAAACTAAACTAAACTAAACTAAACTAAATTAAATTTAACTGAACGACTAAACTAAAATAAACTAAACTAAACTAAAATAAATTAAATTAAACTAAACTAAACTGAACTGAACTGAACTGAACGACTAAGCTAAACTAAACTAAACTAAACTAAACTAAACTAAACTAAACTAAACTAAATTAAATTAAATTGAACTGAACGACTAAACTAAACTAAACTAAACTAAACTAAACTAAACTAAATTAAATTAAATTGAACTGAACGACTAAACTAAAATAAACTAAACTAAACTAAACTAAATTAAATTAAATTGAACTGAACGACTAAACTAAAATAAAATAAACTAAATTAAACTAAACTAAATTAAATTGAACTGAACGACTAAACTAAACTAAATTAAATTGAACTGAACGACTAAACTAAAATAAACTAAACTAAATTAAATTGAACTGAACGACTAAACTAAAATAAACTAAACTAAACTAAAATAAACTAAATTAAACTAAACTGAACTGAACTGAACGACTAAACTAAACTAAACTAAACTAAACTAAACTAAACTAAACTAAACTAAATTAAACTAAACTAAACTAAATTAAACTAAACTAAACTAAACTAAACTAAACTAAACTAAACTAAACTAAACAAAATTAAACTAAACTAAACAAAGCTAGACTATACAATACTAGTCATCGTGATTAGTTCTGTCTCTATTCGTGATGTCTGCTGTCTCTCATCGTGATGTCTGCTGTCTCTCATCGTGATGTCTGCTGTCTCTCATCGTAATATCTGCTGTCTCTCATCGTGATGTCTGCTAGTACTCATCGTGATGTCTGATGTCTCTTCGTGATGTCTGCTGTCTCTCTTCGTGGTGTCTGCTGTCTCTCTTCGTGATGTCTGCTGTCTCTCTTCGTGATGTCTGCCAGTACTCATCGTGATGTCTGATGTCTCTCATCGTGATGTCTGCTAGTACTCATCGTGATGTCTGCTGTCTCTCTTCGTGATAACTGCTGTCTCTCGCCGTGATGTCTGATGTCTCTCATCATGATGTCTGCTAGCACTCATCGTGATGTCTGCTGTCTCTCATCGTGATGTCTTCTGGTTCTCTTCGTGATGTCTGCTAGCACTCATCGTGATATGTGCTAGTACTCATCGTGTTGTCTGCTGTCTCTCATCATGATGTCTGCTGTCTCTCTTCGTGATGTCTGCTAGTACTCATCGTGATGTCTGCTGTCTCTCATCGTGATGTCTGATGTCTCTCATCGTGATGTCGGCTAGTACTCATCGTGATGTCTGCTGTCTCTCATCGTGATGTCTGCTGTCTCTCATCGTGATATCTGCTGTCTCTCATCGTGATGTCTGCTAGTACTCATCGTGATGTCTGCTAGTACTCATCGTAATGTCTGCTGTCTCTCATCGTGATGTCTGCTGTCTCTCTTCGTGATGTCTGCTGTCTCTCATCGTAATGTCTGCTGTCTCTCATCGTGATGTCTGCTGTCTCTCATCGTGATGTCTGCTGTCTCTCTTCGTGATGCCTGCTAATACTCATCGTGATGTCTGCTAGTACTCATCGTAATGTCTGCTAATACTCATCGTGATGTCTGCTAGTACTCATCGTAATGTCTGCTAATACTCATCGTGATGTCTGCTAGTACTCATCGTGATGTCTGCTAGTACTCATAGTGATGTCTGCTAGTACTCATCTGATGTCTGCTGTCTCTCATCGTGATGTCTCCTGTCTCTCATCATGATGTCTGCTGTCTCTCTTCGTGGTGTCTGCTTGTACTCTTCGTGATGTCTGCTGTCTCTCTTCGTGATGTCTGCTGTCTCTCATCGTGATGTCTGCTGTCTCTCTTCGTGATGTCTGCTGTCTCTCATCGTAATGTCTGCTGTCTCTCATCGTGATGTCTGCTGTCTCTCATCGTGATGTCTGCTGTCTCTCTTCGTGATGCCTGCTAATACTCATCGTGATGTCTGCTAGTACTCATCGTAATGTCTGCTAATACTCATCGTGATGTCTGCTAGTACTCATCGTAATGTCTGCTAATACTCATCGTGATGTCTGCTAGTACTCATCGTGATGTCTGCTAGTACTCATAGTGATGTCTGCTAGTACTCATCTGATGTCTGCTGTCTCTCATCGTGATGTCTCCTGTCTCTCATCATGATGTCTGCTGTCTCTCTTCGTGGTGTCTGCTTGTACTCTTCGTGATGTCTGCTGTCTCTCTTCGTGATGTCTGCTGTCTCTCTTCGTGATGTCTGCTAGTACTCTTCGTGATGTCTGCTGTCTCTCTTCGTATAAAGTTGAGGTAAAATCATTGTTTGATTTGGTAAAGGGGGGGGGGGGGAGAGAGACGGCGTAAAACGTTCCAAATGAGAGATGAGGTTGAAAGTGGAAGTGAGGAGATGAGATAAAGAGAGAGACAGAGAAAGAAAGAGCGAAAGCTTTAACTTGATGTAGAAAGATCGGCTGAATGAGAGAGAGTCAGAGAGAGAGACAGAGAGAGAGAAAAGAAATGAAGAAAGACATGAAAATAGCTCAAAAATAAATGTACATGATTCGATTTGCCACTGATTTGCGTGGCTAACAAGACATGACTTTCTCTGTGCCTTCCACACATGATCCATGCCGTTGTGTTTACCAGCCCTCTCTCAATGTCTCTCACTTTATCATAATCTCATTGTCTCTCGCTTTATTATAATCTCATTGTCTCTCACTTTATCATAATCTCATTGTCTCTCGTTTTATTATAATCTCATTGTCTTTCACTTTATCATAATCTCATTGTCTCTCACTTTATTATAATCTCATTGTCTCTCACTTTATTATAATCTCATTGTCTCTCACTTTATTATAATCTCATTGTCTCTCACTTTATTATAATCTCATTGTCTCTCACTTTATTATAATCTCATTGTCTCTCACTTTATTATAATCTCATTGTATATCACTTTATTATAATCTCATTGTCTCTCACTTTATTATAATCTCATTGTCTCTCGCTTTACTATAATTTCATTGTCTCTCACTTTATTATAATCTCATTGTCTCTCACTTTATTATAATCTCATTGTCTCTCACTTTATTATAATCTCATTGTCTCTCACTTTATTATAATCTCATTGTCTCTCACTTTATTATAATCTCATTGTCTCTCACTTTATTATAATCTCATTGTCTCTCACTTTATCATAATCTCATTGTCTCTCACTTTATTATAATCTCATTGTCTCTCACTTTATTATAATCTCATTGTCTCTCACTTTATCATAATCTCATTGTCTCTCACTTTATTATAATCTCATTGTCTCTCACTTTATTATAATCTCATTGTCTCTCACTTTATTATAATCTCATTGTCTCTCACTTTATTATAATCTCATTGTCTCTCACTTTATCATAATCTCATTGTCTCTCGCTTTATTATAATCTCATTGTCTCTCACTTTATTATAATCTCATTGTCTCTCACTTTATTATAATCTCATTGTCTCTCACTTTATTATAATCTCATTGTCTCTCACTTTATTATAATCTCATTGTCTCTCACTTCATCATAATCTCATTATCTCCCACCACGGTCTCCGTAACCACATTCTCCCATTTTGACTCTACAAATGCTGATGCAGTCCGAGCACTCCCATGGGTGTCTCCACCATCTCACTGACACGAAGGTGCTAATCGTGTAAGGTGTACCCACGGGGCCCATTCTCACAGTGTGAGGACCTTTGCGATTCGGGCTCAAAAGTACAAGGCAGAGGATAAATAGAACTGGACAAGGCAGAATATAAATAGAACTGGACAAGGCAGAATATAAATAGGACTGGACAAGGCAGAAGATAAATAGGACTGGACAAGGCAGAAGATAAATAGGACTGGACAAGGCAGAACATAAATAGGACTGGACAAGGCAGAACATAAATAGAACTGGACAAGGCAGAACATAAATAGGACTGGACAAGGCAGAACATAAATAGGACTGGACAAGGCAGAACATAAATAGGACTGGACAAGGCAGAACATAAATAGAACTGGACAAGGCAGAACATAAATAGGACTGGACAAGGCAGAACATAAATAGGACTGGACTAGGCAGAACATAAACAGGACAGGACAAGACAGAAGATAAATAGGACTGGACAAGGCAGAACATAAATAGAACTGGACAAGGCAGAAGATAAATAGGACTGGACTAGGCAGAACATAAATAGAACTGGACAAGGCAGAAGATAAATAGAACTGGACAAGGCAGAAGATAAATAGGACTGGACTAGGCAGAATATAAATAGGACTGGACAAGGCAGAACATAAATAGAACTGGACAAGGCAGAAGATAAATAGAACTGGACAAGGCAGAAGATAAATAGGACTGGACTAGGCAGAAGATAAATAGGACTGGACAAGGCAGAACATAAATAGAACTGGACAAGGCAGAAGATAAATAGGACTGGACTAGGCAGACAAGTAGAGACAACCACACGGCAGGGAGTGTAGTGGAGATGATGGTATCAGTTCTTAAACATACACACATTGACATAATCACAAACTCAGGTAAACTTTTTATGGATATCACATACTGAAATACATACACACACATTGTGACAACATTTCCACATTGATATTGAGTTCTTGAGTTATTAGAGGGTCATCATCATTGAGTTATTAGAGGGTCATCATCATTGAGTTATTAGAGAGTCATCATCATTGAGATATTAGCAGGTCATCATCATTGAGATATTAGCAGGTCATCATCATTGAGATATTAGCAGGTCATCATCATTGAGATATTAGCAAGTCATCATCATTGAGATATTAGCAGGTCATCATCATTGAGTTATTAGCAGGTCATCATCATTGAGATATTAGCAGGTCATCATCATTGAGTTATTAGCAGGTCATCATCATTGAGTTATTAGAGGGTCATCATCATTGAGTTATTAGCGAATCATCATCATTGAGTTATTTGTGGGTCATCATCATTGATGTATTAGCGGGTCATCATCATTGAGTTATTTATGGGTCATCATCATTGAGTTATTGGCGGGTCATCATCTTTGAGTTATTAGCGAGTCATCATCATTGAGTTATTAGCGAGTCATCATCATTGAGTTATTGGCGGGTCATCATCATTGAGTTATTTGAGGGTCATCATCTTTGAGTTATTAGCGAGTCATCATCATTGAGTTATTGGCTGGTCATCATCATTGAGTTATTGGCGGGTCATCATCATTGAGTTATTGGCGGGTCATCATCATTGAGTTATTTGAGGGTCATCATCTTTGAGTTATTAGCGAGTCATCATCATTGAGTTATTGGCTGGTCATCATCATTGAGTTATTAGCGAGTCATCATCATTGAGTTATTGGCTGGTCATCATCATTGAGTTATTGGCGGGTCATCATCATTGAGTTATTGGCGGGTCATCATCATTGAGTTATTTGAGGTCATCATCTTTGAGTTATTAGCGAGTCATCATCATTGAGTTATTGGCTGGTCATCATCATTGAGTTATTTGAGGGTCATCATCTTTGAGTTATTAGCGAGTCATCATCATTGAGTTATTGGCGGGTCATCATCATTGAGTTATTTGAGGGTCATCATCTTTGAGTTATTAGCGAGTCATCATCATTGAGTTATTGGCGGGTCATCATCATTGAGTTATTGGCGGGTCATCATCATTGAGTTATTTGAGGGTCATCATCTTTGAGTTATTAGCGAGTCATCATCATTGAGTTATTGGCTGGTCATCATCATTGAGTTATTAGCGAGTCATCATCATTGAGTTATTGGCTGGTCATCATCATTGAGTTATTGGCGGGTCATCATCATTGAGTTATTAGCGAGTCATCATCATTGAGTTATTGGCTGGTCATCATCATTGAGTTATTGGCGGGTCATCATCATTGAGTTTTTGGCGGGTCATCATCATTGAGTTATTAGCGAGTCATCATCATTGCACTCCGAACATGTCCATAGAAGCTCAGATTCCCCTCCTCAACAATTCCCGCAGTGTCCAGCGACTGACGACTCCAGTTCTATGTTGGTTGATAAGTCTTCTTACACGCCCACTAAGTTTCTCATTTCTGGCTGTGCCCATCTTAACTCTCATCTCTTTCATCCGAAGGAGTTTCGTGAACTCATGTTAGTCGAAGTCCTGTGCTCTTCCCATATCTTGGAGAGCATTGATGATGTCCGCCCGATCCATCGGTTGCCCGTCCTCAACGACAGCGCAGCTAGCCAACCTGTCCGCTCTTTCATTTCCCCGTACTCCCGCACGCCCAGGGACATAGACAAAGGTGACCTTACGTATTTTGGATTTCTGCAACGACTCTACCCATTGTATGCGTACAGAGCCTGCCTCCGCTTTTTTTATCATGCTCATCGAATCACTCAGTACATGCGTGGGTGTAGTCTTGTGACTCTAACCATTTGAATGCCTTGGTCACTGCCATCGCCTCCATTGTCATGCTACTCGTGGTCACGACGTATGTACCACATAAAGGGAGATAATTACTTGCAATTTTTGTTGACAAGATGATAAGTTAGGTTATCTAACCTGCCATTGACGTCAGCTTGATGAAGGCGATTCTCAAATAGTATGTACCTTCTTCCCATTCATTTCCTCTCAGGTCTAAGACAGCACATAGGACAGAAGCCATAGTTGTCCATGATTGACGATCTGCTACTAGTTCTTCCTTGTGTTCTTCGTCCCTTGGTTGAGATTTGTCTAGTAATTGTTCTGTTTGGCGATTCTCTTGGTCTGCCTTGTTCTCTTTTACCAGACAGTTCCCACATGAATGCCTGACGGGGAAGTCTTTCTTCATTCTCAGCACATGACCGATGTATTTCCTTCTTCTTATAAAGCTCGACACGTTTTCTTGTTTTGATTCCTCTCTTATCTGTTCATTTCAAATGTTTTCTTTCCAGCTTATCTTTGTGATCCGACGTAGACATTTGTTTTCAGAGACATTTAATTTCCTATCTAAAGTCTGGGTGGATTTGAAACTTTCACATCCATATGTTAGTACTGGTATCACATCCATATGTTAGCACTGGTATCACATCCATATGTTAGCATTGGTGTCACATCCATGTGTTAGCACTGGTATCACATCCATATGTTAGCACATGTATCACATCCATATGTTAGCACTGGTATCACATCCATATGTTAGCACATGTATCACATCCATATGTTAGCACATGTATCACATCCATATGTTAGCACATGTATCACATCCATATGTTAGCACTGGTATCACACGCATATGTTAGTGCGAAATCTAAGAAGTTTAGTGACATACGACAATTTGCAAACAATAAATAAATAACTCTAGAGGCAAAACGAGCACTCTACAATACAATCTTCATCCCAACGTTGTGCTACCAATGCTAGACCTGGACTCTACAATACAATCTTCATCCCAACGTTGTGCTACCAATGCCAGACCTGGACCCTAGATGCAAGAACAATAAGAAAAATAACCTCTACAGAGATGAAATGTGTTAGACGAATGACAGGAAACAGTCTGAGAGATAAGATCAGAAATGAAGAACTGAGAAAAAAGCTAGGAATAATCCCAGACATAGAATACATAAAGAAACAACAGATAAAATGGTTTGGCCACGTGACAAGGCAGAAAGATCAAAGCACAACACAACGAGCCATCAACAAACATTGCGAGAACACCAGATATAAGAGCCGATCACGAGAACAGGTGGATTGATGGATTATTAGAAACACTAGGAAACATAACAGCAGGAGAGGTCAACAGAAGAGCAAAAGATGGATTGATGGAATATTAGAAACACTAGGAAACATAACAGCAGGAGAGGTCAACAGAAGAGCAAAAGATGGATTGATGGAATATTAGAAACACTAGGAAACATAACAGCAGGAGAGGTCAACAGAATAGCAAAAGATGGATTGATGGAATATTAGAAACACTAGGAAACATAACAGCAGGAGAGGTCATTCTCTGATGTCACCGTGTCATCGATGCTTTATTCTTGCTGGTATAGATGTCATTATCTGATGTCACCGTGTCATCGATGCTTTCTTCTTGCTGATATAGATGTCATTATCTGATGTCACCGTGTCATCGATGCTTTCTTCTTGCTGGTATAGATGTCATTATCTGATGTCACCGTGTCATCGATGCTTTCTTCTTGCTGGTATAGATGTCATTATCTGATGTCACCGTGTCATCGATGCTTTCTTCTTGCTGGTATAGATGTCATTATTTGATGTCCCCGTGTTATCGATGCTTTCTTCTTGCTGGTATAGATGTCATTATCTGATGTCACCGTGTTATCGATGCTTTCTTCTTGCTGGTATAGATGTCATTATCTGATGTCACCGTGTCATCGATGGTTTATTCTCGCTGGTATAGATGTCATTATTTGATGTCACCGTGTTATCGATGCTTTCTTCTCGCTGGTGTGCAGGTCGTTATCTGTCCTGTGCCGCCGTATCCAGCACATTATCAGTTGTTGGAGTGTGAGGTCAGGGACATTGAGGACTCGATGAGTATCCTCTCATTGCTACATTTTGACATGTCATTGTGCCTGTCCTCTCATTGCTACATTTTGACATGTCATTGTGTCTGTCCTCTCATTGCTACATTTTGACAAGTCATTGTGTCTGTCCTCTCATTGCTACATTTTGACAAGTCATTGTGTCTGTCCTATCATTGCTACATTTTGACATGTCATTGTGTCTGTCCTCTCATTGCTACATTTTGACATGTCATTGTGTCTGTCCTCTCATTGCTATATTTTGACATGTCATTGTGTCTGTCCTCTCATTGCTACACTTTCACAGGTTATTGTGTCCGTCCTCGCATTGCTACACTTTCACAGGTCATTGTGTCTGTCCTCTCATTGCTACACTTTGACAGGTCATTGTGTCTGTCCTCTCATTGCTACACTTTGACAGGTCATTGTGTCTGTTTTCTCATTGCTACACTTTGACAGGTCATTGTGTCTGTCCTCTCATTGCTACACTTTGACAGGTCATTGTGTCTGTCCTCTCATTGCTACACTTTGACAGGTCATTGTGTCTGTTTTCTCATTGCTACACTTTGACAGGTCATTGTGTCTGTCCTCTCATTGCTACACTTTGACAGGTCATTGTGTCTGTCCTCTCATTGCTACACTTTGACAGGTCATTGTGCCTGTCCTCTCATTGCTACACTTTGACAGGTCATTGTGTCTGTCCTCTCATTGCTACACTTTGATAGGTCATTGTGTCTGTCCTCTCATTGCTACAGGGTACAAATAATAATACATAAATATTATTATATGGGGAACTTCCGAGGCGATAATAGGGAATAATAGAACAAAGAAGTATGTGTTAGCACTCGGAAAAATTGACAGACAAACAATATATTGTTGTTTGTCTGTCAATTTTTCCGAGTGCTAACACATACTTCTTTGTTCTATTATTCTCTCATTGCTACACTTTGACAGGTCATTGTGTCTGTCCTCTCATTGCTACACTTTGATAGGTCATTGTGTCTGTCCTCTCATTGCTACACTTTGACAGGTCATTGTGTCTGTCCTCTCATTGCTACACTTTGACAAGTCATTGTGTCTTTTTTCTACTTCCTATACTTCACAGGTCATTAAGACTTTATTCTACTTCCTCTAATTTTCCAGTTTTACAATCCATTGTTTGTTTGCTGTGCCTACTGTTATTGACAATTGTTGAAAGCGTTCTATATTTTTATAAACTGAGCAATTTCCCAGGTCCGTCTTACTGACAGCTTCCGCCTGAATGTACTTAATGGTAAACAGCAAAAGCTGACCCGATTATCTCAACGAGATAATAATTTCATCAAATAGAAAACATTACACTTGTATGAAACAATCGACATTCATGTCAGCATGATCGTGTCTCCACAACATTACACTTGTATGAAACAATCGACATTCATGTCAGCATGATCGTGTCTCCACAACATTACACTTGTATGAAACAATATAATCGACATTCATGTCCGCATGATGGTGTCACCACAACATTACACTTGTATGAAACAATCGACATTCATGTCCGCATGATCGTGTCTCCACAACAAAAATGTCCAGACATTCATTGTCTACATCATTGTTTGACTACTTTCACGTGCTTCGTTCACAGTCAGCAATGTCATTATTCTGCTGTTCTTATTTCATTAATTCCTCCTCCTACCTAATTCCTTCTCCTACCTAATTCCTCGTCCTCCCTAATTACTCCTCCTCCCTAATTCCTCCTCATCCCTAATTCCTCCTCCTACCTAATTACTCCTCATCCCACCTAATTCCTCTTTCTCCTGCGTCTTCTCATCGTCTTCCTCATTGTTTTCTTCATTTTCCTCTTTATTCCACCTAATTCTTTCCACCTAATTCTTTCCACCTAATTCTTTCCTCCTAATTCTTTCCACCTAATTCTTTCCACCTAATTCTTTCCTCCTAATTCTTTCTTCCTAATCCTTTCCACCTAATTCTTTCCTCCTAATTCTTTCCACCTAATTCTTTCCTCCTAATTCTTTCCTCCTAATTCTTTCCTCCTAATTCTTTCCACCTAATTCTTTCCACCTAATTCTTTCCTCCTAATTCTTTCCTCCTAATTCTTTCCACCTAATTCTTTCCACCTAATTCTTTCCTCCTAATTCTTTCCACCTAATTCTTTCCACCTAATTCTTTCCTCCTAATTCTTTCTCCTAATTCTTTCCTCCTAATTCTTTCCACCTAATTCTTTCCACCTAATTCTTTCCTCCTAATTCTTTCCTCCTAATTCTTTCCTCCTAATTCTTTTCTCCTAATTCATTCCTCCGAATTCTTTCCTCCTAATTCTTTCCTCCTAATTCTTTCCACCTAATTCTTTCCTCCTAATTCTTTCCTCCTAATTCTTTCCTCCGAATTCTTTCCTCCAAATTCATTCCTCCTAATTCTTTCCTCCTAATTCTTTCCTCCTAATTCTTTCCTCCTAATTCTTTCCACCTAATTCTTTCCTCCTAATTCTTTCCACCTACTTCTTTCCTCCTAATTCTTTCCTCCGAATTCTTTCCTCCTAATTCATTCCTCCTAATTTTGTCCTCCTAATTCATTCCTCCTAATTCTTTCCTCCTAATTCTTTCCTCCTAATTCTTTCCTCCTAATTCTTTCCTCCGAATTCTTTCCTCCTAATTCTTTCCTCCTAATTCTTTCCACCTAATTCTTTCCTCCTAATTCTTTCCACCTAATTCTTTCCTCCTAATTCTTTCCTCCTAATTCTTTCCTCTTAATTCTTTCCACCTAATTCTTTCCTCCTAATTCTTTCCTCCTAATTCTTTCCACCTAATTCTTTCCTCCTAATTCTTTCCTCCTAATTCTTTCCTCCGAATTCTTTCCTCCTAATTCTTTCCTCCTAATTCTTTCCACCTAATTCTTTCCTCCTAATTCTTTCCTCCTAATTCTTTCCTCCGAATTCTTTCCTCCTAATTCATTCCTCCTAATTCTTTCCTCCTAATTCTTTCCTCCTAATTCTTTCCTCCTAATTCTTTCCACCTAATTCTTTCCTCCTAATTCTTTCCACCTAATTCTTTCCTCCTAATTCTTTCCACCTAATTCTTTCCTCCTAATTCATTCCTCCTAATTCTTTCCTCCTAATTCATTCCTCCTAATTCTTTCCTCCTAATTCTTTCCTCCTAATTCTTTCCTCCTAATTCTTTCCACCTAATTCTTTCCTCCTAATTCTTTCCTCCTAATTCTTTCCTCCTAATTCTTTCCTCCTAATTCTTTCCTCCTAATTCTTCGTCTTCTCCACCTTTTCTCCTCTTCGTCTTTCATTTTTTTATACTATTTCTCCTTCATTGCTCTTTCTCCCCCTTCTCATCCATTTCCGTTTGTCTAACTTCTCCCCAAAGTGCCCAACTTATCAATTTCGTTAAGTGTCGTAGAAGTGTCGTAGAAGTATCGTGATGTCGTTTACAACAAATTGCGACCTTTTCAGATTTCGGCCCAGTACATCCAAGAACAACACGACTATATCTGGTAGAAATTTCCTTCCCTTCTAGATCCTTCCTCGATGGTTCTTTGGGAATCTTCCAGAAGCTACAAATATAGCTCTAATGAGAAGGAATGGGTGGTCTAGAGATAACACACAGGCCTCTGGGCAAAAAGATCTTGGGTTCCATCCCCACCAAAGGGAGCCGCGAAAGCGCAGTGGTTAGTGAACTGGACTACAAAGGACAAGAGGTAGGGTTCGATCCCAACCGACGGCTTCCGGTTCACCCAGTATTTAATGGGTACCGGATTTTTTATCTGGGAAAGTAAAGAGTCACAGGCGTAATACCGCCCACATTACCCCAGAAATTATGTACCGAAGTTCTGTAAAATGTATGGTCACAAACACCATATTCCCTATTCGCCACTTGGCGTGACGGGTCACTAACACCATATTCCCTATACGCCACTTGGCGTGACGGGTCACAAACACCATATTCCCTATATGCCATGTGCGTGACGGGTCACTAACATAATATTCCCTATACGCCACTTGACGTAACGGGTCACTAACACCATTTTCCCTATACGCCACTTGACGTGACGGGTCACTAACACCATATTCCCTATACGTCACGTGACGTGACGGGGTACTTTCCTTTTTTTTATTATCCCCACGGAAGCGGCAGGAATTTTTCAAAACTAGAATCCGGGGTTTCGTCGTGGCTTCTGGTCTCTGGGTAGTGACATCTCATGCCTAGCTCTATCGGAAAAATAATAAGAAGAACAGCAAAAATAAGGAGGCCCCATGTGCATTTGCGCACGTTAAAAGAACCTTGTTAGTTAAAGCTGAAAAGAGCAGGCCAAAAGTTGTTAAGCAAATCTACCCTTCCATGTTAAAGTCGGATGCTAAAGGCGTAGATATCGTGACCATGCTACAAAGTAGCGACTCAACGCAACAACGCCCACTAACAGAAGAACGTTATGAAGAAGTATTTAAAAAAAAAAAAAAACTATTCAGAGGCGTATCTTGGACGAGTCCGCCGATGTGAGAGGGGGCAATTTTTTGAACAAAATTCAAGATTCTCCTCCGTGTCTTCGCTCTGGAGTTGACGACTCAGCGGACACGAGCTGATGTTCTCCGATTCTTGATTTCCTGAACGTCCATTCAATGACATCAAATTTGAGAGCGGCTGGCCGAATCGATAAATCCTTGCACTGTTCAACAGGAGAACGCCGCTTCTTTCCTCTTTACGTTATATCTGGCCACTAAAAGAATCGTTACACCTGGTGACTAAAAGGAGCGTTACACCTGGTGACTAAAAGGAGCGTTACACCTGGTGACTAAAAGGAGCGTTACACCTGGTGACTAAAAGGAGCGTTACACCTGGTGACTAAAAGGAGCGTTTACCTGGTGACTAAAAGAAGCGTTACACCTGGTGACTAAAAGGAGCGTTACACCTGGTGACTAAATGAAGCGTTACACCTGGTGACTAAAAGGAGCGTTACACCTGGTGACTAAAAGGAGCGTTACACCTGGTGACTAAAGAAGCGTTACACATGGTGACTAAAAGGAGCGTTACACCTGGTGACTAAAAGAAGCGTTACACCTGGTGACTAAATGAAGCGTTACACCTGGTGACTAAAGGAGCATTACACCTGGTGACTAAAAGGAGCGTTACACCTGGTGACTAAAAGGAGTGTTACACCTGGTGACTAAAAGGAGCGTTACACCTGGTGACTAAAAGGAGCGTTACACCTGGTGACTAAAAGAAGCGTTACACCTGGTGACTAAAAGGAGCGTTACACCTGGTGACTAAAAGGAGCATTACACCTGGTGACTAAAAGAAGCGTTACACATGGTGACTAAAAGGAGCGTTACACCTGGTGACTAAAAGAAGCGTTACACCTGGTGACTAAATGAAGCGTTACACCTGGTGACTAAAAGGAGCGTTACACCTGGTGACTAAAAGGAGCGTTACACCTGGTGACTAAAAGGAGTGTTACACCTGGTGACTAAAAGGAGCGTTACACCTGGTGACTAAAAGGAGCGTTACACCTGGTGACTAAAAGAAGCGTTACACCTGGTGACTAAAAGGAGCGTTACACCTGGTGACTAAAAGGAGCGTTACACCTGGTGACTAAAAGGAGCGTTACACCTGGTGACTAAAAGAAGCGTTACACCTGGTGACTAAAAGGAGCGTTACACCTGGTGACTAAAAGGAGCGTTACACCTGGTGACTAAAAGAAGCGTTACACATGGTGACTAAAAGGAGCGTTACACCTGGTGACTAAATGAAGCGTTACACCTGGTGACTAAAAGGAGCGTTACACCTGGCGACTAAAAGGAGTGTTACACCTGGTGACTAAAAGGAGCGTTACACCTGGTGACTAAAGAAGCGTTACACCTGGTGACTAAAAGGAGCGTTACACCTGGTGACTAAAAGGATCGTTACACCTGGTGACTAAAAGAAGCGTTACACCTGGTGACTAAAAGGAGCGTTACACCTGGTGACTGATGACTAAAAGGATCGTTACACCTGGTGACTAAAAGGAGCGTTACACCTGGTGACTAAAAGGAGCGTTACACCTGGTGACTGATGACTAAAAGGATCGTTACACCTGGTGACTAAAAGGAGCGTTACACATGGTGACTAAAAGGAGCGTTAGACCTGGTGACTAAAAGAAGCGTTACACCTGGTGACTAAATGAAGCGTTACACCTGGTGACTAAAAGGAGCGTTACACCTGGTGACTAAAAGGAGCGTTACACCTGGTGACTAAAAGGAGTGTTACACCTGGTGACTAAAAGGAGCGTTACACCTGGTGACTAAAAGAAGCGTTACACCTGGTGACTAAAAGGAGCGTTACACCTGGTGACTAAAAGGATCGTTACACCTGGTGACTAAAAGAAGCGTTACACCTGGTGACTAAAAGGAGCGTTACACCTGGTGACTGATGACTAAAAGGATCGTTACACCTGGTGACTAAAAGGAGCGTTACACCTGGTGACTAAAAGGAGCGTTACACCTGGTGACTGATGACTAAAAGGATCGTTACACCTGGTGACTAAAAGGAGCGTTACACCTGGTGACTGATGACTAAAAGGATCGTTACACCTGGTGACTAAAAGGAGCGTTACACCTGGTGACTAAAAGAAGCGTTACACATGGTGACTAAAAGGAGCGTTAGACCTGGTGACTAAAAGAAGCGTTACACCTGGTGACTAAATGAAGCGTTACACCTGGTGACTAAAAGGAGCGTTACACCTGGTGACTAAAAGGAGCGTTACACCTGGTGACTAAAAGGAGCGTTACACCTGGTGACTAAAAGGAGCGTTACACCTGGTGACTAAAAGAAGCGTTACACCTGGTGACTAAATGAAGTGTTACACCTGGTGACTAAAAGGAGCGTTACACCTGGTGACTAAAAGGATCGTTACACCTGGTGACTAAATGAAGCGTTACACCTGGTGACTAAAAGGAGCGTTACACCTGGTGACTAAAAGGAGCGTTACACCTGGTGACTAAAAGGAGCGTTACACCTGGTGACTAAAAGGAGCGTTACACCTGGTGACTAAAAGGAGCGTTACACCTGGTGACTAAAAGGAGCATTACACCTGGTGACTAAAAGGATCGTTACACCTGGTGACTAAAAGGAGCGTTACACCTGGTGACTAAAAGGAGCGTTACACCTGGTGACTAAAAGGAGCGTTACACCTGGTGACTAAAAAGAGCAGCAAAATCTACAGTCAACAATGACTGACGGAGATACTACTACAAAATCTTCAGTCAACTATGACTGACGGAGATACTACTACAAAATCTACAGTCAACTATGACTGACTGAGGCTACTACTACAAAACCCACAGTCAACTATGACTGACGGAGGCTACTACTACAAAACCCACAGTCAACTATGACTGACTGAGGCTACTACTACAAAACCCACAGTCAACTATGACTGACTGAGGCTACTACTACAAAACCCACAGTCAACTATGACTGACTGAGGCTACTACTACAAAACCCACAGTCAACTACGACTGACTGAGGCTACTGCTACAAAACCCACAGTCAGCTATGACTGACAGAGGCTACTACTATACTGAAGGTAACAGATTTAGAACGAAATATAAAATTTGTATATCTTGGCGAAGATACAAATTGTCCCCTCTGAGAATAAATTTTAGAACCGCTGCTTGAACGTAAAATTAACCAGATCTGGTTGCTGTCCCTTCTATGGGGCTGATGACCTCCCCTTGTACTCTTGCCTCAGGAGAAAAACACATCCAGTGAACGAGGATATTCATTCGTGTCCGTCGAGGGCAATATTAAGGCCCTTACATTGAGAAATAATTAATGGCTTCCGGGGAATATATGACAAGGTTGGTAGGTCCCTTCATCACTTGAAGTACGAGTTAGTGGGAACAGTAATTGTTGGCAGTGGGGATAGTAATGTCGGTATAGGAGAAAGTAATGTCGGTATAGGAGAAAATAATATCGGTATGGGAGAAAGCAATGGCTTTATATGAGAAAGTAATGTCGGTATAGCAGAAAGTAATGTCGGTATAGCAGGAAGTAATGTCGGTATAGGAGAAAGTAATGATGGTATAGGAGAAAGTAATGTCGGTATAGGAGAAAGTGATGTCGATATAGGAGAAAGTAATGTCGGTATAGGAGAAAGTAAAATGGGTATCATCATCAAGTACAAAGCCTCCTGGCGTAGGTGATCATGTCTCTCGACATCTTTCTATCTCGACAGTTATTTATCATTTCTGTTGTTGACCTTCTGCCAACCCATTCTCTTAAGCTGTCTGGTATCTTTTCTCTTTGCTTCCCTCTATCTCTTCGTCCCTCATTTTTCCCAGTTGTTACAATATATTCCAGCTGTTCTCTTCTCATTATATGGCCCAAAAATGATGATTGTTTCTTCCCAATATTGGAAATTAGCTCTCTTTTTGCTTTGGCCTCTCTCAGAACATTTTTCATTACTCTTCTTAGCTGTCCATGGTATTTTCAACATTCTTCTGTAAAACCACATTTCTACAGACTCCAGTGATTTTCTTGTCTGTTGTCCTATTGTCCACGATTCACATCCATATGTTAAGACTGGCTCTACATAACATTTAAGAACTCTTTTTCTTGTTTCTATTGTCAAAATGGATTGCACAGTGTCATCCTCATTTTCTGGAAAGCTGCTTTTGCCTGAGCCATTCAGCATCTCGCCTCTGTTGTACATCTTCCGTCTGAGGTTAACAAAGTTCCCAAATATTTAAATTCATTTACCTGTTTTAATATTGTTCCACTTGTCTTTATTTTGCATTGAGGTGATGCCTTTTTCTTGATGTTACCATTACTTCTGTCTTTTTGCTATTAAGGCTGAGTCCTTTATTTTTGCTTTCCTTCACTATAATGTCCAACATTTCTTGTAACTCATTTTCACTCTTAGCGATTAAGACTGTATCATCAGCTTACCTTAGATTTATGATTGTACAAAGAAGTTACGACGGTGGTTTTATGCACATAAGACAGTACAAAAGACAGTGCATAAGATTGCATATTAGACAGTACAAAAGACAGTGCATAAGATTGCACATTAGACAGTACACAAGACAGCACGAAGCACAGTACAAAAAGACAGTACAGTACATAAGTCAGTACATAGCACAGTATATAAGTCAGTACATTATACAGTACATAAGCCAGTACATCAGACAGTGCCTAGTATAGTACATAGTACAGTACATAGTACAGTATATAGCACAGTACATCAGGCAGTACATACGCTAGTGCATCAGACAATACAAAAGTCATACATAGCACTGTGCATAAGCCTGTCTATCAGACAGTACATAAGTCAGTGCATCAGACAGTACATAAGCCTGTACATCAGACAGTATATAGCAGAGCACATCATAAAGTACACAGCACAGTACATCAGACAGCACATAAGCCAGTACATAAGACAGTACACCAGACAGTACATAGCACAGTACATAGCACAGTACACCAGAGAGTACGTAGCACTGTACATCAGACAGCACATAAACCAGGACATCAGAGAGTACATTGCACAGTACACCAGACAGTACGTAGCACAGTATATCAGACAGTACATAGCACAATACATCAGAAAGTACATAGCACAATACATCAGAAAGTACATAGCACAGTACACTAGACAGCAAATAAGCTAGTACAGCAGACAGCACATAGCACAGTACATCAGAAAGTACATAGCACATTACATCAGGCAGTACATAATCCAATACTTCAGACAGCACATAGCACAGTACATCAGACAGCACATAGCACAGTACATCAGACAGTACATAGCACAGTACATCAGACAGCACATAATCCAATACTTCAGACAGCACATATCACAGTACATCCGACAGTACATAGCACAGTACATCAGACAGTACATCAGACAGTACATAATGTTAAGCGAGTTAGTTGATGGAATGAACCACCAGAATCAGCTTCGCGCACAAGGGCAGGTAACTGTAGACAAACATCGCAGAACGAGACTGTATCAAGAGCAAAGTCTAGGTTCCTTCCCCTGCCTTGCTAGACGTCAGGAGAATATAGTGACCACATTCTTACATGACCACGGCACATTTTTTGGCTGATGTGGACGGTATCACGCCAGGCCGTTGTTCCTTCTCAGAAAAATCTCTAGTTCCCATTTTTAGAGACTGGGTGACCCCCAGATAGGGTAACAAAGGAGAAGAGAAATAAACAGTGTCTGATAATGTTTGAAGTCTTCCTCAGGCGTCTTGTCCCTTTTATTCTGTGGCGCTAGATTTGTGATCGAGAGCTTGTCAACATGAGTGGATATCATCAGAAACATCGTCAGTTTCGGTGTCATGAGGATCGCGTCTACGGCGCAGGTGACTGCAGACACAGGAGTACACCGTCAGGCCCCCGCCACGCATGACGTAACAGTCGACTAGAGAGGCTTGCATTAAGTTCTTCGCTGCTGCTGTGGAGTAGGGCGTGCACGGAGATGGAATTGGAAAATGCTGTGATAAGTGGAGGAGCGGATATGGGAAATTGCTGCTGCTTTTCAATGAAACTGGTTTCATCGATGGAATAAAATATAATGGAATAGAGCTGCAGTAATCTCGCTAGTGTGTGGTGGGGGCTATCTTGTACTGGGGAGACATCTTGTACTGGGGAGACATCTTGTACTGGGGAGACATCTTGTACTGAGGAGACATCTTGTACTGGGGAGACATCTTGTACTGGGGAGACATCTTGTACTGGGAGACATCTTGTACTGGGGAGACATCTTGTACTGGGGAGACATCTTGTACTGGGGAGACATCTTGTACTGGGAGACATCTTGTACTGGGGAGACATCTTGTACTGGGGAGACATCTTGTACTGGGGAGACATCTTGTACTGGGGAGACATCTTGTACTGAGGAGACATCTTGTACTGGGGAGTAGTATAGGGTTGTCCGCTGTGGTGATGATTATCTAGACTCTGCGGTAGGTGGACCACTGACAGACTTAGTCAACTTGGGGTCGTTGGTGGACCACTGATAGACTTAGTCAACTTGGGGTCGTTGGTGGACCACTGATAGACTTAGTCAACTTGGGGTCGTTGGTGGACCACTGAGAGACTTAGTCAACTTGGGGTCGTTGGTGGACCACTGAGAGACTTAGTCAACTTGGGGTCGTTGGTGGACCACTGAGAGACTTAGTCAACTTGGGGTCGTTGGTGGACCACTGATAGACTTAGTCAACTTGGGTCGTTGGTGGACCACTGATAGACTTAGTCAACTTGGGGTCGTTGGTGGACCACTGATAGACTTAGTCAACTTGGGGTCGTTGGTGGACCACTGATAGACTTAGTCAACTTGGGGTCGTTGGTGGACCACTGAGAGACTTAGTCAACTTGGGGTCGTTGGTGGACCACTGAGAGACTTAGTCAACTTGGGGTCGTTGGTGGACCACTGATAGACTTAGTCAACTTGGGGTCGTTGGTGGACCACTGATAGACTTAGTCAACTTGGGGTCGTTGGTGGACCACTGATAGACTTAGTCAACTTGGGGTCGTTGGTGGACCACTGATAGACTTAGTCAACTTGGGGTCGTTGGTGGACCACTGATAGACTTAGTCAACTTGGGGTCGTTGGTGGACCACTGACAGACTTAGTCAACTTGGGGTCGTTGGTGGACCACTGATAGACTTAGTCAACTTGGGGTCGTTGGTGGACCACTGAGAGACTTAGTCAACTTGGGGTCGTTGGTGGACCACTGAGAGACTTAGTCAACTTGGGGTCGTTGGTGGACCACTGAGAGACTTAGTCAACTTGGGGTCGTTGGTGGACCACTGAGAGACTTAGTCAACTTGGGGATAGTTGAGGTACCACTGACAGACTTAGTCAACTTGGGGTCGTTGGTGGACCACTGAGAGACTTAGTCAACTTGGGGTCGTTGGTGGACCACTGATAGACTTAGTCAACTTGGGGTCGTTGGTGGACCACTGATAGACTTAGTCAACTTGGGGTCGTTGGTGGACCACTGAGAGACTTAGTCAACTTGGGGTCGTTGGTGGACCACTGAGAGACTTAGTCAACTTGGGGTCGTTGGTGGACCACTGAGAGACTTAGTCAACTTGGGGTCGTTGGTGGACCACTGACAGACTTAGTCAACAAGGGGGTCGTTGGTGGACCACTGACAGACTTAGACAACCTTCTACATTTCCTTCTTTCTTCAGTCATTCATTAGGGCTCTGAGAATTCAAGACCGATCCACTCTTTGATGTTATCATCCCTTCTCTTTCCCTGCCTACCTCTCCTTCTCCCCCCTTTCCCAGCCCCTCACAGAATGCTCTTTGTCAGCTAGCGGAGCTTCCTCAACATTCTATACATCTATATAGTGGTAATAGCTGTCCAGTGATTGGATGATAGTGGTGATAGCTGTCCAGTGATTGGATGATAGTGGTAATAGGTGTCCAGTGATTGGATGATAGTGGTGATAGCTGTCCAATGATTGGATAATAGTGGTGATAGCTGTCCAATGATTGGATAATAGTGGTGATAGCTGTCCAATGATTGGATAATAGTGGTGATAGCTGTCCAATGATTGGATAATAGTGGTGATAGCTGTCCAATAATTGGATAATAGTGGTGATAGCTGTCCAATGATTGGATAATAGTGGTGATAACTGTCCAATGATTGGATAATAGTGGTGATAGCTCTCCAATGATTGGATAATAATGGTGATAACTATCTGATGATTGGATAATAATGGTGATAACTATCTGATGATTGTACAATAGTGGTGATAACTATCTGATGATTGTACAATAGTGGTGATAACTATCTGATGATTGGACAATAGTGGTGATATCTGTCCAGTGATTTGACAATAGTGGTGATAACTATCTGATGATTGGACAATAGTGGTGATAACTATCTGATGATTGGACAATAGTAGTGATAACTATCTGATGGTTGGAAAATAGTCGTGATAACTATCTGATGATTGGACAATAGTGGTGATATCTGTCCAGTGATTTGACAATAGTGGTGATAACTATCTGACGATTGGACAAGGTTTGATCCATCTCGTGTTTATTATCCAGATCAGATATTCATGAAAACAACATTGAAACTAAGGCCAGGTTGTAGAGAGCCCGTTTTGCCTGTAGATTAACACCCATGACAAAAACATAATGTTGAAAAAACATGAAAGTTAAAAAAAAAACATGAAAGTTAAAAAAAAAACATGAAAGTTAAAAAAAAACATGACAGTTAGAAAAATGATTATAAGTCCGTCTTATTTGGCTGTCAACGGAAGGAACTTTCTAAAGGGATAAAAACTGGAGACTCTTCCGCGAGTTGTCCTGTCTCTAGCGAAATCTATCTCCTGATCTGACTGGCTCTGTCCGCTATTCTTCTCCTATCTGATTCACGTTCATGGGGGAGTTTCACTTCTTGTGTCAAGGTTTTGTCAAATAGTTCCTGGTGGCTGGTCTATTTACGTCTGTCAAGATGGGAGGTGTTCGGGGAGGGGAAGAGTGGGGGGGGGTGAGAAAGGGCTGGAGATCGTGTTGATTACAATACTGGGGGGTGGGGTGGTGTTGAAGTTGAGAAAATAGGAGTAATAGGGGGATTAATGTGGAGGAGGGGGGTAGAGGTACGCACGTCAATAACAGTGTTTGTGTGTATGTGACTGTATGTGTGTGATGACTGTGTGTGTGTTTGTGCATTTTATGTGACCTACGTGTTTGTTTTTTGTGTGTGGTGTGTGTGTTTGCATGTGTTTGTGATGTGTGCGTTTTATGGTTGTGTGTTTGCAAGTGTATGTAATATGTGTGTCTGTAATGTATGTGTATTATGTGTGTGTGTCTGTAATGTGTGTGTATTATGTGTGCGATGTGTGTGTAATGTGTGTGTATTATGTATGTGTGTCCGTAATGTGTGTGTATTGTGTGTGCGATGTGTGTAATGTGTGTCTGTAATGTGTGTGTGTGTAATGTTTCCCAGTGTTTCTAATATTCCATCAATCCATCTTTTGCTCTTCTGTTGACCTCTCCTGCAGTTATGTTTCCTAGTGTTTCTAATATTCCATCAATCCATCTTTTGCTCTTCTGTTGACCTCTCCTGCTGTTATGTTTCTAATATTCCATCAATCCATCTTTTGTTCTTCTGTTGACCTCTCCTGCAGTTATGTTTCTAATATTCCATCAATCCATCTTTTGTTCTTCTGTTGACCTCTCCTGCAGTTATGTTTCCTAGTTTTTTCTAATATTCCATCAATCCATCTTTTGCTCTTCTGTTGACCTCTCCTGCTGTTATGTTTCCTAGTGTTTCTAATATTCCATCAATCCATCTTTAGCTCTTCTGTTGACCTCTCCTGCAGTTATGTTTCCTAGTGTTTCTAATATTCCATCAGTTCATCTTTTTCGTGGTCGGCCCTTGGGTCTGGTGTTCTCGTAACGTTTATTGTAGGCTCGTTGTGTTATTTTTTATCTTTCTGCCTTGTCACGTGGCCAAATCATGTTATCTGCAGTTTCTTTCTGTATTCAATGGCCGGAATTATTCAGATATTTTTTCTCAGTTCTTCATTTCTGATCTTATCAGTACAGGTTATTTCATCTCAGTAGAGGATATTTTCTTATTGTTCTTGCATCTAGGGTCCAGATCTGACATTAGTAGCACAACGTTGGGATGAAGATTGTATTGTAGAGTGCCCGTTTTGTCTCTAGAGTTATTTCCTTGTTGGACAATAGTGGTGATACCTGCCCGATGATTTGACAAGCTTTGTTGTATATTGAGTTGTGTTATCGTTCTTGACTGCTGCATCGCTATGACTTACTGCTGACCTCCCTTGTCTGTAATGCTCAGTCTTGTTTGCTGTCTCATGTACAACTTTCCAATATTCCAATCAAACGGTCATGTACGTATTTTTGAGCAAGCAGAAACAATTGCTAGCGGAGCTTCCTCAACATTCTATACATCGCTAGGTCTCACTTCAGCTGAAGAAATCTGACAGGAATCATCAAACTTCAAACATCAAACTTCAAACTTCAAATTACAAACATCAAACTTCAAACATCTATCATCAAACATCAAACTTCAAACTTCAAACTTCAAACATCAAGCATCAAACATCAAACTTCAAACATCAAACTTCAAACATCTAACACCAAATATCAAACTTCAAACATCTAACATCAAATATCAAACTTCAAACATCTAACATCAAACTTCAAAGATCAAACATCAAACTTCAAACATGAAACTTCAAAGATCAAACATCAAACTTCAAACATCAAACTTCAAACATCAACCTTCAAACATCAAACTTCAAATATCAAACTTCAAACACCTAACATCAACATCAAACATCAAGCTTCAAACATCTAACATCAATCTTCAAACATCAAGCTTCAAACTTCATACATCAAACTTCAAACATCAAACTTCAAAGATGAAACATCAAGCTTCAAACTTCATACATCAAACTTCAAAGATCAAACATCAAACTTCAAACATCAACCTTCAAACATCAAACTTCAAGCATCAAACTTCATGCATCAAACATCAAAATTCATACATCAAACATAAAACTTCATACATCAAACATCAAACATTATATTTCATACAGGAAACATCAAACTTCATACAGCAAACTTCAAACTTCAAACATCAAACTTCATACATGAAACATCACACATAAAACATCAAACTTCATACATGAAACATTAAACTTCATACATCAAACAACAAACTTCAAATATCTTACATCAAACATCAAACTTCAAACATCAAACATCAAACTCCATTCATGAAACATCAAACTTCAAACATCAAACATCAAACTTCAAACATCAAACATCAAACTTCATACATCATACATCAAACATCAAATTAATACATCAAGCATCAATCTTCATACATCAAATATTAAACTTCATACATCAAACTTCGTACATCAAACATCAAACATCAAACATCAAACTTCAAACTTCAAACATCAAACATCAAACTTCAAACAACAAACATCAAACTTCATACATCATACATCATACATCATACATCAAACATCAAATTAATACATCAAGCATCAATCTTCATACATCAAATATTAAACTTCATACATCAAACTTCGTACATCAAACATCAAACATCAAACTTCAAACATCAAACATCAAACAATAACATTCAATCAATCCGCGTATGTCTTTCTATCCATTTCCTTTCAAGATCCTCCGTGACACAGGAAGCCACGATCCCCACCCTCCCAGCCCTCCAATCAAATGACAGCACTCGCTCCTATCTCCTGCCAATCAAAGTTCAATCACAGTACACCCTTCGATTTCCTCAAGACTAACCCGACAGTTCTTCCCCTTGAATGAAGCTCTCAATTAGATCCAGTACCAGGAAGGTCTTCACTCCGAGCAACTTAAAACAGAAATGAACATTTAAAATTGGATTACACTTGCATGCCAGACGCCCAAGAAGATAGAATCGACCTTCCGTGTTGTGTTTGTGTCTTCGGAATCCTCAATTTCAATTCCACAAACAGAATTTGAAAACATAATTTGAATTAATAAGATTTCAAAATTGATGAAAATAGTCTTACTTCTTGAAACATTGAATAACTTTGATTCTCCTTATAGTGATCCGAAGACCAAATTAATGGGAATAATTTTAGGGTTAAAAAGAGAACAAACAGGGATATAGAAGAATCAGAAATATCACAAACATCAGCTGTTTGACAATGAGAGTTTCGGTAACTTTGAGGTTTTCATCAGTTGATATCACAAGAGAAATGTTGATATCTAGATTCTCCGGCCAGAGACAGTCGTTGATAAGGTAGGGGTGTATATCCACTAAAATGTTCGTTCAAATATGGGTTGAGGACGGCTGAGAGCATGTTGAGCACAGGTGTGGCAGTTTCAACCAGACGTGAACAACATTGTACCAGCCGTGAGCAACATTGTACCAGACGTGAGCAACATTGTACCAGCCGTGAGCAACATTGTACCAGACGTGAGCAACATTGTACCAGCCGTGAGCATTGTACCAGTCGTGAGCAACATTGTACCAGCCGTGAGCAACATTGTACCAGCCGTGAGCAACATTGTACCAGTCGTGAGCAACATTGTACCAGTCTTGAGCAACATTGTACCAGCCGTGAGCAACATTGTACCAGTCGTGAACAACATTGTACCAGCCGTGAACAACATTGTACCAGTCGTGAGCAACATTGTACCAGTCGTGAACAACATTGTACCAGTCGTGAGCAACATTGTACCAGTCGTGAACAACATTGTACCAGCCATGAGCAACATTGTACTAGCCGTGAGCAACATTGTACTAGCTGTGAGCAACATTCTACCAGCCGTGAGCAACATTGTACCAGTCTTGAGCAACATTGTACCAGTCTTGAGCAACATTGTACCAGTCTTGAGCAACATTGTACCAGTCTTGAGCAACATTGTACCAGTCGTGAACAACATTGTACCACCCGTGAGCAACATTGTACTAGCCGTGAGCAACATTGTACCAGCTGTGAGCAACATTGTACCAGTCGTGAACAACATTGTACTTGCCATGAGCAACATTGTACCAGTCTTGAGCAACATTGTACCAGTCGTGAGCAACATTGTACCAGTCGTGAACAACATTGTACCAGTCGTGAGCAACATTGTACCAGTCGTGAACAACATTGTACCAGCCATGAGCAACATTGTACCAGTCTTGAGCAACATTGTACCAGTCGTGAACAACATTGTACCAGTCGTGAACAACATTGTACCAGTCGTGAACAACATTGTACCAGTCGTGAGCAACATTGTACCAGTCGTGAACAACATTGTATCAGTCGTGAGCAACATTGTACCAGTCGTGAACAACATTGTACCAGTCGTGAACAACATTGTACCAGTCTTGAGCAACATTGTACCAGTCGTGAGCAACATTGTACCAGTCTTGAGCAACATTGTACCACCCGTGAGCAACATTGTACCAGTCTTGAGCAACATTGTACCAGTCGTGAGCAACATTGTACCAGTCGTGAGCAACATTGTACCAGTCGTGAGCAACATTGTACCAGTCGTGAACAACATTGTATCAGTCTTGAGCAACATTGTACCACCCGTGAGCAACATTGTACCAGCCGTTGGAAAAACAAATATGTGTTGTAAATGTACAAGTATGTGTTGTAATCGTCTCAGCGTACACGGAGATTGCTGTGGAGCTCCCCGTGAGCATATCAAAGTGGGATTCCGAGCTTGACATTCAATATTACAAACATGACACGAAACTGAGTGAAAGAGATCAACAACGATGTGTACACGTCAAGAAGTGTTCTTACCTGGATTGTTCATGTGAATAACGGACAAGAAATGAGCAGGAAACAGAAAATAACAGTCGGTGAAGAATATACAAGCAGATTAGGTCCGACAGAAATGTCTGACATCCGCCCTACCAGAAGGAAAACTCCAACGTGAAATCAACAAGTCTGTATAAGATGGAGTGTGTCAGCCACGGCGCAGATTCAGGTGGGAAGTCAATACACACAAGCGCTTATACAAGTACTGACAGTGCCACCAGCTCATCGTGTCTCATGATGTTGTTCTTACCTCTCCATATACAAGTACTGACAGTGCCACCAGCTCATCGTGTCTCATGATGTTGTTCTTACCTCTCCATATACAAGTACTGACAGTGCCACCAGCTCATCGTGTCTCATGATGTTATCCTTACCTCTCCATATACAAGTACTGACAGTGCCACCAGCTCATCGTGTCTCATGATGTTATCCTTACCTCTCCATATACAAGTACTGACAGTGCCACCAGCTCATCGTGTCTCATGATGTTATCCTTACCTCTCCAAATACAAGTACTGACAGTGCCACCAGCTCATCGTGTCTCATGATGTTATCCTTACCTCTCCATATACGAGTACTGACAGTGCCACCAGCTCATCGTGTCTCATGATGTTATCCTTACCTCTCCATATACAAGTACTGACAGTGCCACCAGCTCATCGTGTCTCATGATGTTTTCCTAACCTCTCCTTATACAACAAGTACTGACAGTGCCATCAGCTCATCGTGACTCATGATGTTATCCTTACCTCTCCATATACAAGTACTGACAGTGCCACCAGCTCATCGTGTCTCATGATGTTATCCTTACCTCTCCATATACGAGTACTGACAGTGCCACCAGCTCATCGTGTCTCATGATGTTATCCTTACCTCTCCTTATACAAGTACTGACAGTGCCACCAGCTCATCGTGTCTCATGATGTTATCCTTACCTCTCCATATATGAGTACTGACAGTGCCACCAGCTCATCGTGTCTCATGATGTTATCCTTACCTCTCCATATACGAGTACTGACAGTGCCACCAGCTCATGTGTCTCATGATGTTTTCCTAACCTCTCCATCTCTTGATGTCATTTCTCCATCTCTTGATGCCATTTCTCCATCTCTTTATGCTATTTCTCCATCTCTTGATGTCATTTCTCCATCTCTTGATGCCATTTCTCCATCTCTTGATGCCATTTCTCCATCTCTTGATGCTATTTCTCCATCTCTTGATGTCATTTCTCCATCTCTTGATGCCATTTCTCCATCTCTTGATGCCATTTCTCCATCTCTTGATGCTATTTCTCCATCTCTTGATGTCATTTCTCCATCTCTGGATGTCATTTCTCCATATCTTGATGTAATTTCTCCATCTCTTGATGTCATTTCTCCATCTCTGGATGTCATTTCTCCATCTCTGGATGTCATTTCTCCATCTCTTGATGTCGATGCCTATCACTTACACCGGATGCCACGGGCAGAGAGGAAAAGACCAACCAGTTTTGCGAGAACATGAAATTGTTGACAATAAAGTGATAGAAGAACATGGAAACAAATAAATAATGGGCTAGGGAAAATGATAATGTCATCAGGGGAACGGAGGAGAGGAAGAATTTGAAGATTGGTGCGAGATATCACATACTAGCTGGGACTGACTGTTGCGGACGCTGGGCACCTCACGAAAAAAAAGTTTGTAGATCTCTCCAACCTCCGGCATGGAGAAGCAACTAGATGATGATGATGATGATTCCAAATACTGGTTGTTAATTATTAAACAGTAGAAAATAAAGAGGAAAACAGCGAGCTACAGAGACAACAGAGACAGAGAGAAAAGGAGATGCTAAAGCTATATACAAACAAATTGAAGAATTAACAGGAAGAAAAACGCAATCAAAAACTGGATGTTTAAGATCAAAGAAAGGAGAACTGTTGATTGATCAAGAAAAAATAAGGGAACGATGGACAGAATACATTAAAGATCTTTATAATGATGAACGAACAGAAGTAAATATTAAGGATAACGGAGAAGGACCAGAAATACTCAACGAAGAAATAGAAGACGCCTTGCGCATTATGAAATCAGGCAAAGCTCCTGGACCAGATAATATAACTAAAGAAGAGAGTGAAGCCATGGGTGATTTTGGAATAGAAATAATAACAACAATATTGAATGATATCTACAACAGCGGATATATACCAGACGACATGCTCAAATCAATATTCATAGCCCTACCAAAGAAATCGGGTGCGATTGAATGCGATGATCATCGCACAATAAGCCTTATGAGTCATATGACTTAAGATATTACTAAGAATCATCATGCGAAGAGTGCGAAACAAAATCAGTCCAGAAATTAGCGATGAACAGTGTGGTTTTGTTGAAGGTAAAGGAACGAGCAATGCCATATATATCATAAGATCTTTAGTAGAAAGAGCCATAGAGGTGAAAACAGATCTATACCTATGTTTCATAGATTACACCAAGGCATTTGATAAAGTAAAGCACCAAGAAATAATCAACATTTTAGAAAGCATAAACGTAGACAGCAAAGATCTAAGAATAATAAAGAACATGTACTGGCAATAAACAGCGGCCATAAGAACTGGAAAAAATGTTTCAACAAATAAAATAGGGTGTTAGACAGGGTTGTGTGCGGTCACCAGATTTGTTTAAAATTTTATAGTGAGATTATTTTAAGATCCATAAGGGACATGCCTGGAATAACAATCGGAGGTCATAATATAAATAATCTAAGGTATACTGATGTTACAGTCTTAATCGCTAAGAGTGAAAATGAGTTACAAGAAATGTTGGACATTATAGTGAAGGAAAGCAAAAATAAAGGACTCAGCCTTAATAGCAAAAAGACAGAGGTACTGGTAACAAAAAAGACATCACCTCAGTGCACAATATAAACAAGTGGAACAATATTAAAACAGGTAAATGAATTTAAATATTTGGGAACCTTGTTAACCTCAGACGGAAGATGTACAAAAGAGGTGAGATGCAGAATGGCTCAGGCAAAGACAGCTTTCCAAAAAAATGAGGAAGATACTATGCAATCCATTTTTGATAATAGAAACAAGAAAAAGAGTTCTTAAATGTTATGTAGAGCCAGTCTTAACATATGGAAGCGAATTATGGACAATAGGACAATAGACAAGAAAATCACTGGAGTTTGTAGGAATGTGGTTTTATAGAAGAATGTTGAGAATACCATGGGCAGCTAAGAAGAGTAATGAAGATGTTCTGAGAAAGGTCAAAGCAAAAAGAGAGCTAATTTCCAATATTAGGAAGAAACAATCATCATTTTTTGGCCATGTAATGAGAAAAGAACAGCTGGAATATATTGTAACAACTGGAAAAATTGAGGGACGAAGAGATAGAGGGAAGCAAAGAGAAAAAATACCAGACGGCTTAAGAAAATGGCTTGGCATAATGTCAACAACAGAAATGATAAATAACTGTCGAGATTGAAAGTTGTGGAGAGACATGATCGCCTACGCCAGCAGGCCCGGCACTTGATGATGATGACAGAGACAACGATCTGAGCTAGTGTCGAAGCTTGTGTGTTCACAAAACGAGAACTTTCTGAAGTGTTCCTAGCTCCCATGGCGGTGTTTCTATTTTTGGAATGTTTATATTTGCTTAATCAGGTCAGAGAAACATACGTTTTTATTGTTTAGGGGATATCAATGGACGAAAGTAGAGCGAGGTTTCTTAATCCAGAAATAAGCCGCGAGACGAGGGAACGAAACGGACTCCATTAACAAAAATGTGTTTTATATTAAACGATTCTTACGAGTTATCGTTACTCGTCAGAGTGTAATGAAAGATGATTAGGAGCCACAGAGATGGGACAGAAGAATGTTGAGAGTTCCCTGGAGAGCTAAAAAGTATCATTGAGGCCATTATCAAAAAGGGAGCTCGTAAAAAACATCAGAAAGAAACAATGAATATTTTTCGGGCACATCATGAGAAGAGGAAAGTTAGAATACTTGGTTACAACTGGCAAAATAAAAGGAAAGAGAGATCGCGGACGACAAAAAGAGAAAGTACTAGATAGCTTGGTGTCATGACATGGAAAACAATCAACAACAGAACAGATATAAGGGGATAGAAGATTTTGTAAGGACATGATCGCCTACACCAACCGGTATGGCACATGATGTTGATCAGTATGTATCACCGTGTCACGGAGTGCGTGCACGTGGGCGAGGCTCGGATATTTATCCAGAAACTCAAGCAAGATATCGGAGCACCTATGTGGTCGCCCTTGGGAGCCGCGATAGCTCAGTGGTTAGTGAACTGGACTACAAAGAACAAGGGGTAGAGTTCGATCCCAACCGACGGCTTCCGGGTTCACCCAGCCTTAAATGGGTACCTGATTTTTTTTCTGGGAAAGTAAAGCAGCACGGGCGTAATACCGACCACATTACTCCAAAAATTATGTGCTGAAGGTCATCAACAAGGCGAGCTTAATGATGGTAAGATAATGTTTGTCATCAACAAGACAAGCTTAATGAAGGTAAGATAATGTTTGTCACCAACAACAAGGCGAGCTTAATGAAGGTAAGATAATGTTTGTCATCAACAACAAGACGAGCTTAATGAAGGTAAGATAATGTTTGTCATCAACAAGACAAGCTTAATGAAGGTAAGATAATGTTTGTCATCAACAACAAGACGAGCTTAATGAAGGTAAGATAATGTTTGTCATCAACAAGACGAGCTTAATGAAGGTAAGATAATGTTTGTCATCAACAACAAGGCGAGCTTAATGAAGGTAAGATAATGTTTGTCATCAACAACAAGACAAGCTTAATGAAGGTAAGATAATGTTTGTCATCAACAACAAGGCGAGCTTAATGAAGGTAAGATAATGTTTGTCATCAACAACAAGACGAGCTTAATGAAGGTAAGATAATGTTTGTCATCAACAACAAGACAAGCTTAATGAAGGTAAGATAATGTTTGTCATCAACAAGACGAGCTTAATGAAGGTAAAATAATGTTTGTCATCAACAAGACGAGCTTAATGAAGGTAAGATAATGTTTGTCATCAACAAGACGAGCTTAATGAAGGTAAGATAATGTTTGTCATCAACAAGACGAGCTTAATGATGGTAAGATAATGTTTGTCATCAACAAGGCGAGCTTAATGAAGGTAAGATAATGATTGTCATCAACAACAAGACAAGCTTAATGAAGGTAAGATAATGATTGTCATCAACAACAAGACGAGCTTAATGAAGGTAAAATAATGTTTGTCATCAACAACAAGGCGAGCTTAATGAAGGTAAGATAATGTTTGTCATCAACAACAAGGCGAGCTTAATGAAGGTAAGATAATGTTTGTCATCAACAACAAGACGAGCTTAATGAAGGTAAAATAATGTTTGTCATCAACAACAAGACGAGCTTAATGAAGGTAAGATAATGTTTGTCATCAACAACAAGGCGAGCATAATGAAGGTAAGATAATGTTTGTCACCAACAACAAGACAAGCTTAATGAAGGTAAGATAATGTTTGTCATCAACAACAAGACGAGCTTAATGAAGGTAAGATAATGTTTGTCAACAACAACAAGACAAGCTTAATGAAGGTAAGATAATGTTTGTCATCAACAACAAGGCGAGTTTAATGAAGGTAAGATAATGTTTGTCATCAACAACAAGACAAGCTTAATGAAGGTAAGATAATGTTTGTCATCAACAACAAGACAAGCTTAATGAAGGTAAGATAATGTTTGTCATCAACAACAAGACGAGCTTAATGAAGGTAAGATAATGTTTGTCATCAACAACAAGACGAGCTTAATGAAGGTAAGATAATGTTTGTCATCAACAACAAGACAAGCTTAATGAAGGTAAGATAATGTTTGTCATCAACAACAAGACAAGCTTAATGAAGGTAAGATAATGTTTGTCATCAACAACAAGACAAGCTTAATGAAGGTAAGATAATGTTTGTCATCAACAACAAGACGAGCTTAATGAAGGTAAGATAATGTTTGTCATCAACAACAAGACAAGCTTAATGAAGGTAAGATAATGTTTGTCAACAACAACAAGACGAGCTTAATGAAGGTAAGATAATGTTTGTCATCATCAACAAGGCGAGCTTAATGAAGGTAAGATAATGATTGTCATCATCAACAAGGCGAGCTTAATGAAGGTAAGATAATGTTTGTCATCATCAACAAGGCGAGCTTAATGAAGGTAAGATAATGTTTGTCATCATCAACAAGGCGAGCTTAGTGAAGGTAAGATAATGTTTGTCACCAACAACAAGACGAGCTTAATGAAAGTAAGATAATGTTTGTCATCAACAACAAGACGAGCTTAATGAAGGTAAGATAATGTTTGTCATCAACAAGGCGAGCTTAATGAAGGTAAGATAATGTTTGTCATCAACAACAAGACAAGCTTAATGAAGGTAAGATAATGTTTGTCATCAACAACAAGACGAGGTTAATGAAGGTAAGATAATGTTTGTCATCAACAACAAGACAAGCTTAATGAAGGTAAGATAATGTTTGTCACCAACAACAAGACAAGCTTAATGAAGGTAAGATAATGTTTGTCATCAACAACAAGACAAGCTTAATGAAGGTAAGATAATGTTTGTCACAACAACAAGACAAGCTTAATGAAGGTAAGATAATGTTTGTCATCAACAACAAGACAAGCTTAATGAAGGTAAGATAATGTTTGTCATCAACAACAAGACAAGCTTAATGAAGGTAAGATAATGTTTGTCATCAACAAGACGAGCTTAATGAAGGTAAGATAATGTTTGTCATCAACAACAAGACAAGCTTAATGAAGGTAAGATAATGTTTGTCATCAACAAGGCGAGCTTAATGAAGGTAAGATAATGTTTGTCATCAACAACAAGACAAGCTTAATGAAGGTAAGATAATGTTTGTCATCAACAACAAGACAAGCTTAATGAAGGTAAGATAATGTTTGTCATCAACAACAAGACAAGCTTAATGAAGGTAAGATAATGTTTGTCATCAACAAGACAAGCTTAATGAAGGTAAGATAATGTTTGTCATCAACAAGACGAGCTTAATGAAGGTAAGATAATGTTTGTCATCAACAAGACAAGCTTAATGAAGGTAAGATAATGTTTGTCATCAACAAGACAAGCTTAATGAAGGTAAGATAATGTTTGTCATCAACAAGACAAGCTTAATGAAGGTAAGATAATGTTTGTCATCAACAACAAGACGAGCTTAATGAAGGTAAGATAATGTTTGTCATCAACAACAAGACGAGCTTAATGAAGGTAAGATAATGTTTGTCATCAACAAGACAAGCTTAATGAAGGTAAGATAATGTTTGTCATCAACAAGACGAGCTTAATGAAGGTAAGATAATGTTTGTCATCAACAAGACGAGCTTAATGAAGGTAAGATAATGTTTGTCATCAACAACAAGACGAGCTTAATGAAGGTAAGATAATGTTTGTCATCAACAACAAGACAAGCTTAATGAAGGTAAGATAATGTTTGTCACAACAACAAGACAAGCTTAATGAAGGTAAGATAATGTTTGTCATCAACAACAAGACAAGCTTAATGAAGGTAAGATAATGTTTGTCATCAACAACAAGACAAGCTTAATGAAGGTAAGATAATGTTTGTCATCAACAACAAGACGAGCTTAATGAAGGTAAGATAATGTTTGTCATCAACAACAAGACAAGCTTAATGAAGGTAAGATAATGTTTGTCATCAACAACAAGACAAGCTTAATGAAGGTAAGATAATGTTTGTCATCAACAACAAGACAAGCTTAATGAAGGTAAGATAATGTTTGTCATCAACAACAAGACAAGCTTAATGAAGGTAAGATAATGTTTGTCATCAACAACAAGACAAGCTTAATGAAGGTAAGATAATGTTTGTCATCAACAAGGCGAGCTTAATGAAGGTAAGATAATGTTTGTCATCAACAACAAGACAAGCTTAATGAAGGTAAGATAATGTTTGTCATCAACAAGACAAGCTTAATGAAGGTAAGATAATGTTTGTCATCAACAACAAGACGAGCTTAATGAAGGTAAGATAATGTTTGTCATCAACAACAAGACGAGCTTAATGAAGGTAAGATAATGTTTGTCATCAACAAGACGAGCTTAATGAAGGTAAGATAATGTTTGTCATCAACAACAAGGCGAGCTTAATGAAGGTAAGATAATGTTTGTCACCAACAACAAGACAAGCTTAATGAAGGTAAGATAATGTTTGTCATCAACAAGACAAGCTTAATGAAGGTAAGATAATGTTTGTCATCAACAACAAGACAAGCTTAATGAAGGTAAGATAATGTTTGTCATCAACAACAAGACAAGCTTAATGAAGGTAAGATAATGTTTGTCATCAACAAGACAAGCTTAATGAAGGTAAAATAATGTTTGTCATCAACAAGACAAGCTTAATGAAGGTAAGATAATGTTTGTCATCAACAAGACAAGCTTAATGAAGGTAAGATAATGTTTGTCATCAACAACAAGACAAGCTTAATGAAGGTAAGATAATGTTTGTCATCAACAACAAGACGAGCTTAATGAAGGTAAGATAATGTTTGTCATCAACAACAAGACAAGCTTAATGAAGGTAAGATAATGTTTGTCATCAACAAGACAAGCTTAATGAAGGTAAGATAATGTTTGTCATCAACAAGACGAGCTTAATGAAGGTAAGATAATGTTTGTCATCAACAAGACAAGCTTAATGAAGGTAAGATAATGTTTGTCATCAACAAGACAAGCTTAATGAAGGTAAGATAATGTTTGTCATCAACAAGACAAGCTTAATGAAGGTAAGATAATGTTTGTCACCAACAACAAGACGAGCTTAATGAAGGTAAGATAATGTTTGTCATCAACAACAAGACGAGCTTAATGAAGGTAAGATAATGTTTGTCATCAACAAGACAAGCTTAATGAAGGTAAGATAATGTTTGTCATCAACAACAAGACGAGCTTAATGAAGGTAAGATAATGTTTGTCATCAACAAGACGAGCTTAATGAAGGTAAGATAATGTTTGTCATCAACAACAAGGCGAGCTTAATGAAGGTAAGATAATGTTTGTCATCAACAACAAGACAAGCTTAATGAAGGTAAGATAATGTTTGTCATCAACAACAAGGCGAGCTTAATGAAGGTAAGATAATGTTTGTCATCAACAACAAGACGAGCTTAATGAAGGTAAGATAATGTTTGTCATCAACAACAAGACAAGCTTAATGAAGGTAAGATAATGTTTGTCATCAACAAGACGAGCTTAATGAAGGTAAAATAATGTTTGTCATCAACAAGACGAGCTTAATGAAGGTAAGATAATGTTTGTCATCAACAAGACGAGCTTAATGAAGGTAAGATAATGTTTGTCATCAACAAGACGAGCTTAATGAAGGTAAGATAATGTTTGTCATCAACAAGGCGAGCTTAATGAAGGTAAGATAATGTTTGTCATCAACAACAAGACAAGCTTAATGAAGGTAAGATAATGTTTGTCATCAACAACAAGACGAGCTTAATGAAGGTAAAATAATGTTTGTCATCAACAACAAGGCGAGCTTAATGAAGGTAAGATAATGTTTGTCATCAACAACAAGGCGAGCTTAATGAAGGTAAGATAATGTTTGTCATCAACAACAAGACGAGCTTAATGAAGGTAAAATAATGTTTGTCATCAACAACAAGACGAGCTTAATGAAGGTAAGATAATGTTTGTCATCAACAACAAGGCGAGCTTAATGAAGGTAAGATAATGTTTGTCACCAACAACAAGACAAGCTTAATGAAGGTAAGATAATGTTTGTCATCAACAACAAGACGAGCTTAATGAAGGTAAGATAATGTTTGTCAACAACAACAAGACAAGCTTAATGAAGGTAAGATAATGTTTGTCATCAACAACAAGGCGAGCTTAATGAAGGTAAGATAATGTTTGTCATCAACAACAAGACAAGCTTAATGAAGGTAAGATAATGTTTGTCATCAACAACAAGACAAGCTTAATGAAGGTAAGATAATGTTTGTCATCAACAACAAGACGAGCTTAATGAAGGTAAGATAATGTTTGTCATCATCAACAAGACGAGCTTAATGAAGGTAAGATAATGTTTGTCATCAACAACAAGACAAGCTTAATGAAGGTAAGATAATGTTTGTCATCAACAACAAGACAAGCTTAATGAAGGTAAGATAATGTTTGTCATCAACAACAAGACAAGCTTAATGAAGGTAAGATAATGTTTGTCATCAACAACAAGACGAGCTTAATGAAGGTAAGATAATGTTTGTCATCAACAACAAGACAAGCTTAATGAAGGTAAGATAATGTTTGTCAACAACAACAAGACGAGCTTAATGAAGGTAAGATAATGTTTGTCATCATCAACAAGGCGAGCTTAATGAAGGTAAGATAATGTTTGTCATCATCAACAAGGCGAGCTTAATGAAGGTAAGATAATGTTTGTCATCATCAACAAGACGAGCTTAATGAAGGTAAGATAATGTTTGTCATCATCAACAAGGCGAGCTTAATGAAGGTAAGATAATGTTTGTCACCAACAACAAGACGAGCTTAATGAAAGTAAGATAATGTTTGTCATCAACAACAAGACGAGCTTAATGAAGGTAAGATAATGTTTGTCATCAACAAGGCGAGCTTAATGAAGGTAAGATAATGTTTGTCATCAACAACAAGACAAGCTTAATGAAGGTAAGATAATGTTTGTCAACAACAACAAGACGAGGTTAATGAAGGTAAGATAATGTTTGTCATCAACAACAAGACAAGCTTAATGAAGGTAAGATAATGTTTGTCACAACAACAAGACAAGCTTAATGAAGGTAAGATAATGTTTGTCATCAACAACAAGACAAGCTTAATGAAGGTAAGATAATGTTTGTCACCAACAACAAGACAAGCTTAATGAAGGTAAGATAATGTTTGTCAACAACAACAAGACAAGCTTAATGAAGGTAAGATAATGTTTGTCATCAACAACAAGACAAGCTTAATGAAGGTAAGATAATGTTTGTCATCAACAAGGCGAGCTTAATGAAGGTAAGATAATGTTTGTCATCAACAACAAGACAAGCTTAATGAAGGTAAGATAATGTTTGTCATCAACAAGGCGAGCTTAATGAAGGTAAGATAATGTTTGTCATCAACAACAAGACAAGCTTAATGAAGGTAAGATAATGTTTGTCATCAACAACAAGACAAGCTTAATGAAGGTAAGATAATGTTTGTCATCAACAACAAGACAAGCTTAATGAAGGTAAAAAAATGTTTGTCATCAACAAGACAAGCTTAATGAAGGTAAGATAATGTTTGTCATCAACAAGGCGAGCTTAATGAAGGTAAGATAATGTTTGTCATCAACAACAAGACAAGCTTAATGAAGGTAAGATAATGTTTGTCATCAACAACAAGACAAGCTTATGAAGGTAAGATAATGTTTGTCATCAACAACAAGACGAGCTTAATGAAGGTAAGATAATGTTTGTCATCAACAACAAGACAAGCTTAATGAAGGTAAGATAATGTTTGTCATCAACAAGACAAGCTTAATGAAGGTAAGATAATGTTTGTCATCAACAAGACGAGCTTAATGAAGGTAAGATAATGTTTGTCATCAACAAGACAAGCTTAATGAAGGTAAGATAATGTTTGTCATCAACAAGACAAGCTTAATGAAGGTAAGATAATGTTTGTCATCAACAAGACAAGCTTAATGAAGGTAAGATAATGTTTGTCACCAACAACAAGACGAGCTTAATGAAGGTAAGATAATGTTTGTCATCAACAACAAGACGAGCTTAATGAAGGTAAGATAATGTTTGTCATCAACAAGACAAGCTTAATGAAGGTAAGATAATGTTTGTCATCAACAAGACGAGCTTAATGAAGGTAAGATAATGTTTGTCATCAACAACAAGACGAGCTTAATGAAGGTAAGATAATGTTTGTCATCAACAACAAGACAAGCTTAATGAAGGTAAGATAATGTTTGTCATCAACAACAAGACAAGCTTAATGAAGGTAAGATAATGTTTGTCATCAACAACAAGACAAGCTTAATGAAGGTAAGATAATGTTTGTCATCAACAACAAGACGAGCTTAATGAAGGTAAGATAATGTTTGTCATCAACAACAAGACAAGCTTAATGAAGGTAAAATAATGTTTGTCATCAACAACAAGACAAGCTTAATGAAGGTAAAATAATGTTTGTCATCAACAAGGCGAGCTTAATGAAGGTAAGATAATGTTTGTCATCAACAACAAGACAAGCTTAATAAGGTAAGATAATGTTTGTCATCAACAAGACAAGCTTAATGAAGGTAAGATAATGTTTGTCTTCATCAACAAGGCGAGCTTAATGAAGGTAAGACAATGTTTGTCATCAACAACAAGACAAGCTTAATGAAGGTAAGATAATGTTTGTCATCAACAACAAGACAAGCTTAATGAAGGTAAGATAATGTTTGTCATCAACAACAAGGCGAGCTTAATGAAGGTAAGATAATGTTTGTCACCAACAACAAGACGAGCTTAATGAAGGTAAGATAATGTTTGTCATCAACAAGACGAGCTTAATGAAGGTAAGATAATGTTTGTCATCAACAACAAGGCGAGCTTAATGAAGGTAAGATAATGTTTGTCACCAACAACAAGACAAGCTTAATGAAGGTAAGATAATGTTTGTCATCAACAAGACAAGCTTAATGAAGGTAAGATAATGTTTGTCATCAACAAGACGAGCTTAATGAAGGTAAGATAATGTTTGTCATCAACAAGACAAGCTTAATGAAGGTAAGATAATGTTTGTCATCATCAACAAGGCGAGCTTAATGAAGGTAAGATAATGTTTGTCACCAACAACAAGACGAGCTTAATGAAGGTAAAATAATGTTTGTCATCATCAACAAGGCGAGCTTAATGAAGGTAAGATAATGTTTGTCACCAACAACAAGACGAGCTTAATGAAGGTAAAATAATGTTTGTCATCAACAAGACGAGCTTAATGAAGGTAAGATAATGTTTGTCATCATCAACAAGACGAGCTTAATGAAGGTAAGATAATATTTGTCATCATCAACAAGGCGAGCTTAATGAAGGTAAGATAATGTTTGTCACCAACAACAAGACAAGCTTAATGAAGGAAAGATAATGTTTGTCATCAACAACAAGACAAGCTTACTGAAGGTAAGATAATGTTTGTCATCAACAACAAGACAAGCTTAATGAAGGTAAAATAATGTTTGTCATCAACAAGACAAGCTTAATGAAGGTAAAATAATGTTTGTCATCAACAAGACAAGCTTAATGAAGGTAAGATAATGTTTGTCATCAACAACAAGACAAGCTTAATGAAGGTAAGATAATGTTTGTCATCAACAACAAGACGAGCTTAATGAAGGTAAGATAATGTTTGTCATCAACAACAAGACAAGCTTAATGAAGGTAAGATAATGTTTGTCAACAACAACAAGACGAGCTTAATGAAGGTAAGATAATGTTTGTCATCATCAACAAGGCGAGCTTAATGAAGGTAAGATAATGATTGTCATCATCAACAAGACGAGCTTAATGAAGGTAAGATAATGTTTGTCATCATCAACAAGGCGAGCTTAATGAAGGTAAGATAATGTTTGTCATCATCAACAAGGCGAGCTTAGTGAAGGTAAGATAATGTTTGTCACCAACAACAAGACGAGCTTAATGAAAGTAAGATAATGTTTGTCATCAACAACAAGACGAGCTTAATGAAGGTAAGATAATGTTTGTCATCAACAAGGCGAGCTTAATGAAGGTAAGATAATGTTTGTCATCAACAACAAGACAAGCTTAATGAAGGTAAGATAATGTTTGTCAACAACAACAAGACGAGGTTAATGAAGGTAAGATAATGTTTGTCATCAAGAACAAGACAAGCTTAATGAAGGTAAGATAATGTTTGTCACCAACAACAAGACAAGCTTAATGAAGGTAAGATAATGTTTGTCATCAACAACAAGACAAGCTTAATGAAGGTAAGATAATGTTTGTCATCAACAACAAGACAAGCTTAATGAAGGTAAGATAATGTTTGTCAACAACAACAAGACAAGCTTAATGAAGGTAAGATAATGTTTGTCATCAACAACAAGACAAGCTTAATGAAGGTAAGATAATGTTTGTCATCAACAAGACGAGCTTAATGAAGGTAAGATAATGTTTGTCATCAACAACAAGACAAGCTTAATGAAGGTAAGATAATGTTTGTCATCAACAAGGCGAGCTTAATGAAGGTAAGATAATGTTTGTCATCAACAACAAGACGAGCTTAATGAAGGTAAGATAATGTTTGTCATCAACAACAAGACAAGCTTAATGAAGGTAAGATAATGTTTGTCATCAACAACAAGACAAGCTTAATGAAGGTAAAATAATGTTTGTCATCAACAAGACAAGCTTAATGAAGGTAAGATAATGTTTGTCATCAACAAGGCGAGCTTAATGAAGGTAAGATAATGTTTGTCATCAACAACAAGACAAGCTTAATGAAGGTAAGATAATGTTTGTCATCAACAACAAGACAAGCTTAATGAAGGTAAGATAATGTTTGTCATCAACAACAAGACGAGCTTAATGAAGGTAAGATAATGTTTGTCATCAACAACAAGACAAGCTTAATGAAGGTAAGATAATGTTTGTCATCAACAAGACAAGCTTAATGAAGGTAAGATAATGTTTGTCATCAACAAGACGAGCTTAATGAAGGTAAGATAATGTTTGTCATCAACAAGACAAGCTTAATGAAGGTAAGATAATGTTTGTCATCAACAAGACAAGCTTAATGAAGGTAAGATAATGTTTGTCATCAACAAGACAAGCTTGATGAAGGTAAGATAATGTTTGTCACCAACAACAAGACGAGCTTAATGAAGGTAAGATAATGTTTGTCATCAACAACAAGACGAGCTTAATGAAGGTAAGATAATGTTTGTCATCAACAAGACAAGCTTAATGAAGGTAAGATAATGTTTGTCATCAACAAGACGAGCTTAATGAAGGTAAGATAATGTTTGTCATCAACAAGACGAGCTTAATGAAGGTAAGATAATGTTTGTCATCAACAACAAGACGAGCTCAATGAAGGTAAGATAATGTTTGTCATCAACAACAAGACAAGCTTAATGAAGGTAAGATAATGTTTGTCACCAACAACAAGACAAGCTTAATGAAGGTAAGATAATGTTTGTCACCAACAACAAGACAAGCTTAATGAAGGTAAGATAATGTTTGTCATCAACAACAAGACAAGCTTAATGAAGGTAAGATAATGTTTGTCACCAACAACAAGGCGAGCTTAATGAAGGTAAGATAATGTTTGTCATCAACAACAAGACAAGCTTAATGAAGGTAAGATAATGTTTGTCATCAACAACAAGACAAGCTTAATGAAGGTAAGATAATGTTTGTCATCAACAACAAGACAAGCTTAATGAAGGTAAGATAATGTTTGTCATCAACAACAAGACAAGCTTAATGAAGGTAAAATAATGTTTGTCATCAACAACAAGACAAGCTTAATGAAGGTAAAATAATGTTTGTCATCAACAAGGCGAGCTTAATGAAGGTAAGATAATGTTTGTCATCAACAACAAGACAAGCTTAATGAAGGTAAGATAATGTTTGTCATCAACAAGACAAGCTTAATGAAGGTAAGATAATGTTTGTCTTCATCAACAAGGCGAGCTTAATGAAGGTAAGATAATGTTTGTCATCAACAACAAGACAAGCTTAATGAAGGTAAGATAATGTTTGTCATCAACAACAAGACAAGCTTAATGAAGGTAAGATAATGTTTGTCATCAACAACAAGGCGAGCTTAATGAAGGTAAGATAATGTTTGTCATCAACAACAAGACGAGCTTAATGAAGGTAAGATAATGTTTGTCATCAACAAGACGAGCTTAATGAAGGTAAGATAATGTTTGTCATCAACAACAAGGCGAGCTTAATGAAGGTAAGATAATGTTTGTCACCAACAACAAGACAAGCTTAATGAAGGTAAGATAATGTTTGTCATCAACAAGACAAGCTTAATGAAGGTAAGATAATGTTTGTCATCAACAACAAGACAAGCTTAATGAAGGTAAGATAATGTTTGTCATCAACAACAAGACAAGCTTAATGAAGGTAAGATAATGTTTGTCATCAACAAGACAAGCTTAATGAAGGTAAAATAATGTTTGTCATCAACAAGACAAGCTTAATGAAGGTAAGATAATGTTTGTCATCAACAAGACAAGCTTAATGAAGGTAAGATAATGTTTGTCATCATCAACAAGGCGAGCTTAATGAAGGTAAGATAATGTTTGTCATCAACAACAAGACGAGCTTAATGAAGGTAAAATAATGTTTGTCATCATCAACAAGACGAGCTTAATGAAGGTAAGATAATGTTTGTCACCAACAACAAGACGAGCTTAATGAAGGTAAAATAATGTTTGTCATCAACAAGACGAGCTTAATGAAGGTAAGATAATGTTTGTCATCATCAACAAGACGAGCTTAATGAAGGTAAGATAATGTTTGTCATCATCAACAAGGCGAGCTTAATGAAGGTAAGATAATGTTTGTCACCAACAAGACAAGCTTAATGAAGGTAAGATAATGTTTGTCATCAACAACAAGACAAGCTTAATGAAGGTAAGATAATGTTTGTCATCAACAACAAGACAAGCTTAATGAAGGTAAATAATGTTTGTCATCAACAAGACAAGCTTAATGAAGGTAAAATAATGTTTGTCATCAACAAGACAAGCTTAATGAAGGTAAGATAATGTTTGTCATCATCAACAAGACGAGCTTAATGAAGGTAAGATAATGTTTGTCACAACAACAAGACGAGCTTAATGAAGGTAAGATAATGTTTGTCATCAACAACAAGGCGAGCTTAATGAAGGTAAGATAATGTTTGTCATCAACAACAAGACGAGCTTAATGAAGGTAAGATAATGTTTGTCATCAACAACAAGACAAGCTTAATGAAGGTAAGATAATGTTTGTCATCAACAACAAGACAAGCTTAATGAAGGTAAGATAATGTTTGTCATCAACAACAAGACAAGCTTAATGAAGGTAAGATAATGTTTGTCATCAACAACAAGACGAGCTTAATGAAGGTAAGATAATGTTTGTCATCAACAACAAGACAAGCTTAATGAAGGTAAAATAATGTTTGTCATCAACAACAAGACAAGCTTAATGAAGGTAAGATAATGTTTGTCATCAACAAGGCGAGCTTAATGAAGGTAAGATAATGTTTGTCATCAACAACAAGACAAGCTTAATGAAGGTAAGATAATGTTTGTCATCAACAAGACAAGCTTAATGAAGGTAAGATAATGTTTGTCATCATCAACAAGGCGAGCTTAATGAAGGTAAGATAATGTTTGTCATCAACAACAAGACAAGCTTAATGAAGGTAAGATAATGTTTGTCATCAACAACAAGACAAGCTTAATGAAGGTAAGATAATGTTTGTCATCAACAACAAGACGAGCTTAATGAAGGTAAGATAATGTTTGTCATCAACAACAAGACGAGCTTAATGAAGGTAAGATAATGTTTGTCATCAACAAGACGAGCTTAATGAAGGTAAGATAATGTTTGTCATCAACAACAAGGCGAGCTTAATGAAGGTAAGATAATGTTTGTCACCAACAACAAGACAAGCTTAATGAAGGTAAGATAATGTTTGTCATCAACAAGACAAGCTTAATGAAGGTAAGATAATGTTTGTCATCAACAAGACGAGCTTAATGAAGGTAAGATAATGTTTGTCATCAACAAGACAAGCTTAATGAAGGTAAGATAATGTTTGTCATCATCAACAAGGCGAGCTTAATGAAGGTAAGATAATGTTTGTCACCAACAACAAGACGAGCTTAATGAAGGTAAAATAATGTTTGTCATCATCAACAAGACGAGCTTAATGAAGGTAAGATAATGTTTGTCATCAACAACAAGACGAGCTTAATGAAGGTAAAATAATGTTTGTCATCAACAAGACGAGCTTAATGAAGGTAAGATAATGTTTGTCATCATCAACAAGACGAGCTTAATGAAGGTAAGATAATGTTTGTCATCATCAACAAGGCGAGCTTAATGAAGGTAAGATAATGTTTGTCACCAACAACAAGACAAGCTTAATGAAGGTAAGATAATGTTTGTCATCAACAACAAGACAAGCTTAATGAAGGTAAGATAATGTTTGTCATCAACAACAAGACAAGCTTAATGAAGGTAAAATAATGTTTGTCATCAACAAGACAAGCTTAATGAAGGTAAAATAATGTTTGTCATCAACAAGACAAGCTTAATGAAGGTAAGATAATGTTTGTCATCAACAACAAGACAAGCTTAATGAAGGTAAGATAATGTTTGTCATCAACAACAAGACGAGCTTAATGAAGGTAAGATAATGTTTGTCATCAACAACAAGACAAGCTTAATGAAGGTAAGATAATGTTTGTCAACAACAACAAGACGAGCTTAATGAAGGTAAGATAATGTTTGTCATCATCAACAAGACGAGCTTAATGAAGGTAAGATAATGTTTGTCATCATCAACAAGACGAGCTTAATGAAGGTAAGATAATGTTTGTCATCAACAAGACGAGCTTAATGAAGGTAAGATAATGTTTGTCATCATCAACAAGGCGAGCTTAATGAAGGTAAGATAATGTTTGTCATCAACAACAAGACGAGCTTAATGAAAGTAAGATAATGTTTGTCATCAACAACAAGACGAGCTTAATGAAGGTAAGATAATGTTTGTCATCAACAAGGCGAGCTTAATGAAGGTAAGATAATGTTTGTCATCAACAACAAGACAAGCTTAATGAAGGTAAGATAATGTTTGTCATCAACAACAAGACGAGGTTAATGAAGGTAAGATAATGTTTGTCATCAACAACAAGACAAGCTTAATGAAGGTAAGATAATGTTTGTCATCAACAACAAGACAAGCTTAATGAAGGTAAGATAATGTTTGTCATCAACAACAAGACAAGCTTAATGAAGGTAAGATAATGTTTGTCATCAACAACAAGACAAGCTTAATGAAGGTAAGATAATGTTTGTCATCAACAACAAGACAAGCTTAATGAAGGTAAGATAATGTTTGTCATCAACAACAAGACAAGCTTAATGAAGGTAAGATAATGTTTGTCATCAACAAGACGAGCTTAATGAAGGTAAGATAATGTTTGTCATCAACAACAAGACAAGCTTAATGAAGGTAAGATAATGTTTGTCATCAACAAGGCGAGCTTAATGAAGGTAAGATAATGTTTGTCATCAACAACAAGACGAGCTTAATGAAGGTAAGATAATGTTTGTCATCAACAACAAGACAAGCTTAATGAAGGTAAGATAATGTTTGTCATCAACAACAAGACAAGCTTAATGAAGGTAAAATAATGTTTGTCATCAACAAGACAAGCTTAATGAAGGTAAGATAATGTTTGTCATCAACAAGGCGAGCTTAATGAAGGTAAGATAATGTTTGTCATCAACAACAAGACAAGCTTAATGAAGGTAAGATAATGTTTGTCATCAACAACAAGACAAGCTTAATGAAGGTAAGATAATGTTTGTCATCAACAACAAGACGAGCTTAATGAAGGTAAGATAATGTTTGTCATCAACAACAAGACAAGCTTAATGAAGGTAAGATAATGTTTGTCATCAACAAGACAAGCTTAATGAAGGTAAGATAATGTTTGTCATCAACAAGACAAGCTTAATGAAGGTAAGATAATGTTTGTCATCAACAAGACAAGCTTAATGAAGGTAAGATAATGTTTGTCATCAACAAGACAAGCTTAATGAAGGTAAGATAATGTTTGTCATCAACAAGACAAGCTTAATGAAGGTAAGATAATGTTTGTCATCAACAACAAGACGAGCTTAATGAAGGTAAGATAATGTTTGTCATCAACAACAAGACGAGCTTAATGAAGGTAAGATAATGTTTGTCATCAACAAGACAAGCTTAATGAAGGTAAGATAATGTTTGTCATCAACAAGACGAGCTTAATGAAGGTAAGATAATGTTTGTCATCAACAAGACGAGCTTAATGAAGGTAAGATAATGTTTGTCATCAACAACAAGACGAGCTTAATGAAGGTAAGATAATGTTTGTCATCAACAACAAGACAAGCTTAATGAAGGTAAGATAATGTTTGTCATCAACAACAAGACAAGCTTAATGAAGGTAAGATAATGTTTGTCATCAACAACAAGACAAGCTTAATGAAGGTAAGATAATGTTTGTCATCAACAACAAGACAAGCTTAATGAAGGTAAGATAATGTTTGTCATCAACAACAAGACGAGCTTAATGAAGGTAAGATAATGTTTGTCATCAACAACAAGACAAGCTTAATGAAGGTAAGATAATGTTTGTCATCAACAACAAGACAAGCTTAATGAAGGTAAGATAATGTTTGTCATCAACAACAAGACAAGCTTAATGAAGGTAAGATAATGTTTGTCATCAACAACAAGACAAGCTTAATGAAGGTAAGATAATGTTTGTCATCAACAAGACAAGCTTAATGAAGGTAAGATAATGTTTGTCATCAACAACAAGGCGAGCTTAATGAAGGTAAGATAATGTTTGTCATCAACAACAAGACGAGCTTAATGAAGGTAAGATAATGTTTGTCATCAACAAGACAAGCTTAATGAAGGTAAGATAATGTTTGTCATCAACAACAAGACGAGCTTAATGAAGGTAAGATAATGTTTGTCATCAACAAGACGAGCTTAATGAAGGTAAGATAATGTTTGTCATCAACAACAAGACGAGCTTAATGAAGGTAAGATAATGTTTGTCATCAACAACAAGACAAGCTTAATGAAGGTAAGATAATGTTTGTCATCAACAACAAGACGAGCTTAATGAAGGTAAGATAATGTTTGTCATCAACAACAAGACGAGCTTAATGAAGGTAAGATAATGTTTGTCATCAACAACAAGACAAGCTTAATGAAGGTAAGATAATGTTTGTCATCAACAAGACGAGCTTAATGAAGGTAAGATAATGTTTGTCATCAACAAGACGAGCTTAATGAAGGTAAGATAATGTTTGTCATCAACAAGACGAGCTTAATGAAGGTAAGATAATGTTTGTCATCAACAAGACGAGCTTAATGAAGGTAAGATAATGTTTGTCATCAACAAGACGAGCTTAATGAAGGTAAGATAATGTTTGTCATCAACAACAAGACAAGCTTAATGAAGGTAAGATAATGTTTGTCATCAACAACAAGACGAGCTTAATGAAGGTAAGATAATGTTTGTCATCAACAACAAGACGAGCTTAATGAAGGTAAGATAATGTTTGTCATCAACAACAAGACGAGCTTAATGAAGGTAAGATAATGTTTGTCATCAACAACAAGACGAGCTTAATGAAGGTAAGATAATGTTTGTCATCAACAACAAGACGAGCTTAATGAAGGTAAGATAATGTTTGTCATCAACAACAAGACGAGCTTAATGAAGGTAAGATAATGTTTGTCATCAACAACAAGACAAGCTTAATGAAGGTAAGATAATGTTTGTCATCAACAACAAGACGAGCTTAATGAAGGTAAGATAATGTTTGTCATCAACAACAAGACAAGCTTAATGAAGGTAAGATAATGTTTGTCATCAACAACAAGACGAGCTTAATGAAGGTAAGATAATGTTTGTCATCAACAACAAGACAAGCTTAATGAAGGTAAGATAATGTTTGTCATCAACAACAAGACAAGCTTAATGAAGGTAAGATAATGTTTGTCATCAACAACAAGACGAGCTTAATGAAGGTAAGATAATGTTTGTCATCATCAACAAGACGAGCTTAATGAAGGTAAGATAATGTTTGTCATCAACAACAAGACAAGCTTAATGAAGGTAAGATAATGTTTGTCATCAACAACAAGACAAGCTTAATGAAGGTAAGATAATGTTTGTCATCAACAACAAGACAAGCTTAATGAAGGTAAGATAATGTTTGTCATCAACAACAAGACGAGCTTAATGAAGGTAAGATAATGTTTGTCATCAACAACAAGACAAGCTTAATGAAGGTAAGATAATGTTTGTCATCAACAACAAGACGAGCTTAATGAAGGTAAGATAATGTTTGTCATCAACAACAAGACGAGCTTAATGAAGGTAAGATAATGTTTGTCATCATCAACAAGACGAGCTTAATGAAGGTAAGATAATGTTTGTCATCAACAACAAGACGAGCTTAATGAAGGTAAGATAATGTTTGTCATCAACAACAAGACGAGCTTAATGAAGGTAAGATAATGTTTGTCATCAACAACAAGACGAGCTTAATGAAGGTAAGATAATGTTTGTCATCAACAACAAGACGAGCTTAATGAAGGTAAGATAATGTTTGTCATCAACAAGACGAGCTTAATGAAGGTAAGATAATGTTTGTCATCAACAACAAGACAAGCTTAATGAAGGTAAGATAATGTTTGTCATCAACAACAAGACGAGCTTAATGAAGGTAAGATAATGTTTGTCATCAACAACAAGACAAGCTTAATGAAGGTAAGATAATGTTTGTCATCAACAACAAGACAAGCTTAATGAAGGTAAGATAATGTTTGTCATCAACAACAAGACAAGCTTAATGAAGGTAAGATAATGTTTGTCATCAACAACAAGACAAGCTTAATGAAGGTAAGATAATGTTTGTCATCAACAACAAGACAAGCTTAATGAAGGTAAGATAATGTTTGTCATCAACAACAAGACAAGCTTAATGAAGGTAAGATAATGTTTGTCATCAACAAGACGAGCTTAATGAAGGTAAGATAATGTTTGTCATCAACAACAAGACAAGCTTAATGAAGGTAAGATAATGTTTGTCATCAACAAGACGAGCTTAATGAAGGTAAGATAATGTTTGTCATCAACAACAAGACAAGCTTAATGAAGGTAAGATAATGTTTGTCATCAACAACAAGACAAGCTTAATGAAGGTAAGATAATGTTTGTCATCAACAACAAGACAAGCTTAATGAAGGTAAAATAATGTTTGTCATCAACAAGACAAGCTTAATGAAGGTAAGATAATGTTTGTCATCAACAAGACGAGCTTAATGAAGGTAAGATAATGTTTGTCATCAACAACAAGACAAGCTTAATGAAGGTAAGATAATGTTTGTCATCAACAACAAGACAAGCTTAATGAAGGTAAGATAATGTTTGTCATCAACAACAAGACGAGCTTAATGAAGGTAAGATAATGTTTGTCATCAACAACAAGACAAGCTTAATGAAGGTAAGATAATGTTTGTCATCAACAAGACAAGCTTAATGAAGGTAAGATAATGTTTGTCATCAACAAGACGAGCTTAATGAAGGTAAGATAATGTTTGTCATCAACAAGACAAGCTTAATGAAGGTAAGATAATGTTTGTCATCAACAAGACAAGCTTAATGAAGGTAAGATAATGTTTGTCATCAACAAGACAAGCTTAATGAAGGTAAGATAATGTTTGTCATCAACAACAAGACGAGCTTAATGAAGGTAAGATAATGTTTGTCATCAACAACAAGACGAGCTTAATGAAGGTAAGATAATGTTTGTCATCAACAAGACAAGCTTAATGAAGGTAAGATAATGTTTGTCATCAACAAGACGAGCTTAATGAAGGTAAGATAATGTTTGTCATCAACAACAAGACGAGCTTAATGAAGGTAAGATAATGTTTGTCATCAACAACAAGACAAGCTTAATGAAGGTAAGATAATGTTTGTCATCAACAACAAGACAAGCTTAATGAAGGTAAGATAATGTTTGTCATCAACAACAAGACAAGCTTAATGAAGGTAAGATAATGTTTGTCATCAACAACAAGACGAGCTTAATGAAGGTAAGATAATGTTTGTCATCAACAACAAGACAAGCTTAATGAAGGTAAAATAATGTTTGTCATCAACAACAAGACAAGCTTAATGAAGGTAAAATAATGTTTGTCATCAACAAGGCGAGCTTAATGAAGGTAAGATAATGTTTGTCATCAACAACAAGACAAGCTTAATGAAGGTAAGATAATGTTTGTCATCAACAAGACAAGCTTAATGAAGGTAAGATAATGTTTGTCATCATCAACAAGACGAGCTTAATGAAGGTAAGATAATGTTTGTCATCAACAACAAGACAAGCTTAATGAAGGTAAGATAATGTTTGTCATCAACAACAAGACAAGCTTAATGAAGGTAAGATAATGTTTGTCATCAACAACAAGGCGAGCTTAATGAAGGTAAGATAATGTTTGTCATCAACAACAAGACGAGCTTAATGAAGGTAAGATAATGTTTGTCATCAACAAGACGAGCTTAATGAAGGTAAGATAATGTTTGTCATCAACAACAAGACGAGCTTAATGAAGGTAAGATAATGTTTGTCATCAACAACAAGACAAGCTTAATGAAGGTAAGATAATGTTTGTCATCAACAAGACAAGCTTAATGAAGGTAAGATAATGTTTGTCATCAACAAGACGAGCTTAATGAAGGTAAGATAATGTTTGTCATCAACAAGACAAGCTTAATGAAGGTAAGATAATGTTTGTCATCATCAACAAGGCGAGCTTAATGAAGGTAAGATAATGTTTGTCACCAACAACAAGACGAGCTTAATGAAGGTAAGATAATGTTTGTCATCATCAACAAGACGAGCTTAATGAAGGTAAGATAATGTTTGTCACCAACAACAAGACGAGCTTAATGAAGGTAAAATAATGTTTGTCATCAACAAGACGAGCTTAATGAAGGTAAGATAATGTTTGTCATCATCAACAAGACGAGCTTAATGAAGGTAAGATAATGTTTGTCATCATCAACAAGACGAGCTTAATGAAGGTAAGATAATGTTTGTCATCAACAACAAGACAAGCTTAATGAAGGTAAGATAATGTTTGTCATCAACAACAAGACAAGCTTAATGAAGGTAAGATAATGTTTGTCATCAACAACAAGACAAGCTTAATGAAGGTAAAATAATGTTTGTCATCAACAAGACAAGCTTAATGAAGGTAAAATAATGTTTGTCATCAACAAGACAAGCTTAATGAAGGTAAGATAATGTTTGTCATCAACAACAAGACAAGCTTAATGAAGGTAAGATAATGTTTGTCATCAACAACAAGACGAGCTTAATGAAGGTAAGATAATGTTTGTCATCAACAACAAGACAAGCTTAATGAAGGTAAGATAATGTTTGTCAACAACAACAAGACGAGCTTAATGAAGGTAAGATAATGTTTGTCATCAACAACAAGACGAGCTTAATGAAGGTAAGATAATGTTTGTCATCATCAACAAGACGAGCTTAATGAAGGTAAGATAATGTTTGTCATCATCAACAAGACGAGCTTAATGAAGGTAAGATAATGTTTGTCATCATCAACAAGACGAGCTTAATGAAGGTAAGATAATGTTTGTCATCAACAACAAGACGAGCTTAATGAAGGTAAGATAATGTTTGTCATCAACAACAAGACGAGCTTAATGAAGGTAAGATAATGTTTGTCATCAACAAGGCGAGCTTAATGAAGGTAAGATAATGTTTGTCATCAACAACAAGACAAGCTTAATGAAGGTAAGATAATGTTTGTCATCAACAACAAGACGAGCTTAATGAAGGTAAGATAATGTTTGTCATCAACAACAAGACAAGCTTAATGAAGGTAAGATAATGTTTGTCATCAACAACAAGACAAGCTTAATGAAGGTAAGATAATGTTTGTCATCAACAACAAGACAAGCTTAATGAAGGTAAGATAATGTTTGTCATCAACAACAAGACAAGCTTAATGAAGGTAAGATAATGTTTGTCATCAACAACAAGACAAGCTTAATGAAGGTAAGATAATGTTTGTCATCAACAACAAGACAAGCTTAATGAAGGTAAGATAATGTTTGTCATCAACAAGACGAGCTTAATGAAGGTAAGATAATGTTTGTCATCAACAACAAGACAAGCTTAATGAAGGTAAGATAATGTTTGTCATCAACAAGACGAGCTTAATGAAGGTAAGATAATGTTTGTCATCAACAACAAGACGAGCTTAATGAAGGTAAGATAATGTTTGTCATCAACAACAAGACAAGCTTAATGAAGGTAAGATAATGTTTGTCATCAACAACAAGACAAGCTTAATGAAGGTAAAATAATGTTTGTCATCAACAAGACAAGCTTAATGAAGGTAAGATAATGTTTGTCATCAACAAGACGAGCTTAATGAAGGTAAGATAATGTTTGTCATCAACAACAAGACAAGCTTAATGAAGGTAAGATAATGTTTGTCATCAACAACAAGACAAGCTTAATGAAGGTAAGATAATGTTTGTCATCAACAACAAGACGAGCTTAATGAAGGTAAGATAATGTTTGTCATCAACAACAAGACAAGCTTAATGAAGGTAAGATAATGTTTGTCATCAACAAGACAAGCTTAATGAAGGTAAGATAATGTTTGTCATCAACAAGACGAGCTTAATGAAGGTAAGATAATGTTTGTCATCAACAAGACAAGCTTAATGAAGGTAAGATAATGTTTGTCATCAACAAGACAAGCTTAATGAAGGTAAGATAATGTTTGTCATCAACAAGACAAGCTTAATGAAGGTAAGATAATGTTTGTCATCAACAACAAGACGAGCTTAATGAAGGTAAGATAATGTTTGTCATCAACAACAAGACGAGCTTAATGAAGGTAAGATAATGTTTGTCATCAACAAGACAAGCTTAATGAAGGTAAGATAATGTTTGTCATCAACAAGACGAGCTTAATGAAGGTAAGATAATGTTTGTCATCAACAAGACGAGCTTAATGAAGGTAAGATAATGTTTGTCATCAACAACAAGACGAGCTTAATGAAGGTAAGATAATGTTTGTCATCAACAACAAGACAAGCTTAATGAAGGTAAGATAATGTTTGTCATCAACAACAAGACAAGCTTAATGAAGGTAAGATAATGTTTGTCATCAACAACAAGACAAGCTTAATGAAGGTAAGATAATGTTTGTCATCAACAACAAGACAAGCTTAATGAAGGTAAGATAATGTTTGTCATCAACAACAAGACGAGCTTAATGAAGGTAAGATAATGTTTGTCATCAACAACAAGACAAGCTTAATGAAGGTAAGATAATGTTTGTCATCAACAACAAGACAAGCTTAATGAAGGTAAGATAATGTTTGTCATCAACAACAAGACAAGCTTAATGAAGGTAAGATAATGTTTGTCATCAACAACAAGACAAGCTTAATGAAGGTAAAATAATGTTTGTCATCAACAACAAGACAAGCTTAATGAAGGTAAAATAATGTTTGTCATCAACAAGGCGAGCTTAATGAAGGTAAGATAATGTTTGTCATCAACAACAAGACAAGCTTAATGAAGGTAAGATAATGTTTGTCATCAACAAGACAAGCTTAATGAAGGTAAGATAATGTTTGTCATCATCAACAAGACGAGCTTAATGAAGGTAAGATAATGTTTGTCATCAACAACAAGACAAGCTTAATGAAGGTAAGATAATGTTTGTCATCAACAACAAGACAAGCTTAATGAAGGTAAGATAATGTTTGTCATCAACAACAAGACGAGCTTAATGAAGGTAAGATAATGTTTGTCATCAACAACAAGACGAGCTTAATGAAGGTAAGATAATGTTTGTCATCAACAAGACGAGCTTAATGAAGGTAAGATAATGTTTGTCATCAACAACAAGACGAGCTTAATGAAGGTAAGATAATGTTTGTCATCAACAACAAGACAAGCTTAATGAAGGTAAGATAATGTTTGTCATCAACAAGACAAGCTTAATGAAGGTAAGATAATGTTTGTCATCAACAACAAGACAAGCTTAATGAAGGTAAGATAATGTTTGTCATCAACAACAAGACAAGCTTAATGAAGGTAAGATAATGTTTGTCATCAACAAGACAAGCTTAATGAAGGTAAGATAATGTTTGTCATCAACAAGACAAGCTTAATGAAGGTAAGATAATGTTTGTCATCAACAAGACAAGCTTAATGAAGGTAAGATAATGTTTGTCATCATCAACAAGCGAGCTTAATGAAGGTAAGATAATGTTTGTCATCAACAACAAGACGAGCTTAATGAAGGTAAAATAATGTTTGTCATCAACAAGACGAGCTTAATGAAGGTAAGATAATGTTTGTCATCATCAACAAGACGAGCTTAATGAAGGTAAGATAATGTTTGTCATCATCAACAAGACGAGCTTAATGAAGGTAAGATAATGTTTGTCATCAACAACAAGACAAGCTTAATGAAGGTAAGATAATGTTTGTCATCAACAACAAGACAAGCTTAATGAAGGTAAGATAATGTTTGTCATCAACAACAAGACAAGCTTAATGAAGGTAAGATAATGTTTGTCATCAACAAGACAAGCTTAATGAAGGTAAGATAATGTTTGTCATCAACAAGACAAGCTTAATGAAGGTAAGATAATGTTTGTCATCAACAACAAGACAAGCTTAATGAAGGTAAGATAATGTTTGTCATCAACAACAAGACGAGCTTAATGAAGGTAAGATAATGTTTGTCATCAACAACAAGACAAGCTTAATGAAGGTAAGATAATGTTTGTCATCAACAACAAGACGAGCTTAATGAAGGTAAGATAATGTTTGTCATCAACAACAAGACGAGCTTAATGAAGGTAAGATAATGTTTGTCATCAACAACAAGACGAGCTTAATGAAGGTAAGATAATGTTTGTCATCAACAACAAGACGAGCTTAATGAAGGTAAGATAATGTTTGTCATCAACAACAAGACGAGCTTAATGAAGGTAAGATAATGTTTGTCATCAACAACAAGACGAGCTTAATGAAGGTAAGATAATGTTTGTCATCAACAACAAGACGAGCTTAATGAAGGTAAGATAATGTTTGTCATCAACAAGACGAGCTTAATGAAGGTAAGATAATGTTTGTCATCAACAACAAGACAAGCTTAATGAAGGTAAGATAATGTTTGTCATCAACAACAAGACGAGCTTAATGAAGGTAAGATAATGTTTGTCATCAACAACAAGACAAGCTTAATGAAGGTAAGATAATGTTTGTCATCAACAACAAGACAAGCTTAATGAAGGTAAGATAATGTTTGTCATCAACAACAAGACAAGCTTAATGAAGGTAAGATAATGTTTGTCATCAACAACAAGACAAGCTTAATGAAGGTAAGATAATGTTTGTCATCAACAACAAGACAAGCTTAATGAAGGTAAGATAATGTTTGTCATCAACAACAAGACAAGCTTAATGAAGGTAAGATAATGTTTGTCATCAACAACAAGACGAGCTTAATGAAGGTAAGATAATGTTTGTCATCAACAACAAGACAAGCTTAATGAAGGTAAGATAATGTTTGTCATCAACAAGGCGAGCTTAATGAAGGTAAGATAATGTTTGTCATCAACAACAAGACGAGCTTAATGAAGGTAAGATAATGTTTGTCATCAACAACAAGACAAGCTTAATGAAGGTAAGATAATGTTTGTCATCAACAACAAGACAAGCTTAATGAAGGTAAGATAATGTTTGTCATCAACAAGACAAGCTTAATGAAGGTAAGATAATGTTTGTCATCAACAAGGCGAGCTTAATGAAGGTAAGATAATGTTTGTCATCAACAACAAGACAAGCTTAATGAAGGTAAGATAATGTTTGTCATCAACAACAAGACAAGCTTAATGAAGGTAAGATAATGTTTGTCATCAACAACAAGACGAGCTTAATGAAGGTAAGATAATGTTTGTCATCAACAACAAGACAAGCTTAATGAAGGTAAGATAATGTTTGTCATCAACAAGACAAGCTTAATGAAGGTAAGATAATGTTTGTCATCAACAAGACGAGCTTAATGAAGGTAAGATAATGTTTGTCATCAACAAGACAAGCTTAATGAAGGTAAGATAATGTTTGTCATCAACAAGACAAGCTTAATGAAGGTAAGATAATGTTTGTCATCAACAAGACAAGCTTAATGAAGGTAAGATAATGTTTGTCATCAACAACAAGACGAGCTTAATGAAGGTAAGATAATGTTTGTCATCAACAACAAGACGAGCTTAATGAAGGTAAGATAATGTTTGTCATCAACAAGACAAGCTTAATGAAGGTAAGATAATGTTTGTCATCAACAAGACGAGCTTAATGAAGGTAAGATAATGTTTGTCATCAACAAGACGAGCTTAATGAAGGTAAGATAATGTTTGTCATCAACAACAAGACGAGCTTAATGAAGGTAAGATAATGTTTGTCATCAACAACAAGACAAGCTTAATGAAGGTAAGATAATGTTTGTCATCAACAACAAGACAAGCTTAATGAAGGTAAGATAATGTTTGTCATCAACAACAAGACAAGCTTAATGAAGGTAAGATAATGTTTGTCATCAACAACAAGACAAGCTTAATGAAGGTAAGATAATGTTTGTCATCAACAACAAGACGAGCTTAATGAAGGTAAGATAATGTTTGTCATCAACAACAAGACAAGCTTAATGAAGGTAAGATAATGTTTGTCATCAACAACAAGACAAGCTTAATGAAGGTAAGATAATGTTTGTCATCAACAACAAGACAAGCTTAATGAAGGTAAGATAATGTTTGTCATCAACAACAAGACAAGCTTAATGAAGGTAAGATAATGTTTGTCATCAACAACAAGACAAGCTTAATGAAGGTAAGATAATGTTTGTCATCAACAAGACGAGCTTAATGAAGGTAAGATAATGTTTGTCATCAACAACAAGACAAGCTTAATGAAGGTAAGATAATGTTTGTCATCAACAAGACAAGCTTAATGAAGGTAAGATAATGTTTGTCATCATCAACAAGACGAGCTTAATGAAGGTAAGATAATGTTTGTCATCAACAACAAGACAAGCTTAATGAAGGTAAGATAATGTTTGTCATCAACAACAAGACAAGCTTAATGAAGGTAAGATAATGTTTGTCATCAACAACAAGACGAGCTTAATGAAGGTAAGATAATGTTTGTCATCAACAACAAGACGAGCTTAATGAAGGTAAGATAATGTTTGTCATCAACAAGACGAGCTTAATGAAGGTAAGATAATGTTTGTCATCAACAACAAGACGAGCTTAATGAAGGTAAGATAATGTTTGTCATCAACAACAAGACAAGCTTAATGAAGGTAAGATAATGTTTGTCATCAACAAGACAAGCTTAATGAAGGTAAGATAATGTTTGTCATCAACAACAAGACAAGCTTAATGAAGGTAAGATAATGTTTGTCATCAACAACAAGACAAGCTTAATGAAGGTAAGATAATGTTTGTCATCAACAAGACAAGCTTAATGAAGGTAAGATAATGTTTGTCATCAACAAGACAAGCTTAATGAAGGTAAGATAATGTTTGTCATCAACAAGACAAGCTTAATGAAGGTAAGATAATGTTTGTCATCAACAAGGCGAGCTTAATGAAGGTAAGATAATGTTTGTCATCAACAACAAGACGAGCTTAATGAAGGTAAGATAATGTTTGTCATCATCAACAAGACGAGCTTAATGAAGGTAAGATAATGTTTGTCATCAACAACAAGACGAGCTTAATGAAGGTAAGATAATGTTTGTCATCAACAAGACGAGCTTAATGAAGGTAAGATAATGTTTGTCATCAACAACAAGACGAGCTTAATGAAGGTAAGATAATGTTTGTCATCATCAACAAGACGAGCTTAATGAAGGTAAGATAATGTTTGTCATCAACAAGACAAGCTTAATGAAGGTAAGATAATGTTTGTCATCAACAACAAGACAAGCTTAATGAAGGTAAGATAATGTTTGTCATCAACAACAAGACAAGCTTAATGAAGGTAAGATAATGTTTGTCATCAACAAGACAAGCTTAATGAAGGTAAGATAATGTTTGTCATCAACAAGACAAGCTTAATGAAGGTAAGATAATGTTTGTCATCATCAACAAGACGAGCTTAATGAAGGTAAGATAATGTTTGTCATCAACAACAAGACAAGCTTAATGAAGGTAAGATAATGTTTGTCATCAACAACAAGACGAGCTTAATGAAGGTAAGATAATGTTTGTCATCAACAACAAGACGAGCTTAATGAAGGTAAAATAATGTTTGTCATCAACAACAAGACAAGCTTAATGAAGGTAAGATAATGTTTGTCATCAACAACAAGACAAGCTTAATGAAGGTAAGATAATGTTTGTCATCAACAACAAGACAAGCTTAATGAAGGTAAGATAATGTTTGTCATCAACAACAAGACGAGCTTAATGAAGGTAAGATAATGTTTGTCATCAACAACAAGACAAGCTTAATGAAGGTAAGATAATGTTTGTCATCAACAACAAGACAAGCTTAATGAAGGTAAGATAATGTTTGTCATCAACAAGACGAGCTTAATGAAGGTAAGATAATGTTTGTCATCAACAACAAGACAAGCTTAATGAAGGTAAGATAATGTTTGTCATCAACAAGACAAGCTTAATGAAGGTAAGATAATGTTTGTCATCAACAACAAGACGAGCTTAATGAAGGTAAGATAATGTTTGTCATCAACAACAAGACAAGCTTAATGAAGGTAAGATAATGTTTGTCATCAACAACAAGACAAGCTTAATGAAGGTAAGATAATGTTTGTCATCAACAACAAGACGAGCTTAATGAAGGTAAGATAATGTTTGTCATCAACAACAAGACGAGCTTAATGAAGGTAAGATAATGTTTGTCATCAACAAGACGAGCTTAATGAAGGTAAGATAATGTTTGTCATCAACAACAAGACGAGCTTAATGAAGGTAAGATAATGTTTGTCATCAACAACAAGACAAGCTTAATGAAGGTAAGATAATGTTTGTCATCAACAAGACAAGCTTAATGAAGGTAAGATAATGTTTGTCATCAACAAGACGAGCTTAATGAAGGTAAGATAATGTTTGTCATCAACAAGACAAGCTTAATGAAGGTAAGATAATGTTTGTCATCAACAACAAGACGAGCTTAATGAAGGTAAGATAATGTTTGTCATCAACAACAAGACGAGCTTAATGAAGGTAAGATAATGTTTGTCATCATCAACAAGACGAGCTTAATGAAGGTAAGATAATGTTTGTCATCAACAACAAGACGAGCTTAATGAAGGTAAGATAATGTTTGTCATCAACAAGACGAGCTTAATGAAGGTAAGATAATGTTTGTCATCAACAACAAGACGAGCTTAATGAAGGTAAGATAATGTTTGTCATCATCAACAAGACGAGCTTAATGAAGGTAAGATAATGTTTGTCATCAACAACAAGACAAGCTTAATGAAGGTAAGATAATGTTTGTCATCAACAACAAGACAAGCTTAATGAAGGTAAGATAATGTTTGTCATCAACAACAAGACAAGCTTAATGAAGGTAAAATAATGTTTGTCATCAACAAGACAAGCTTAATGAAGGTAAGATAATGTTTGTCATCAACAAGACAAGCTTAATGAAGGTAAGATAATGTTTGTCATCAACAACAAGACAAGCTTAATGAAGGTAAGATAATGTTTGTCATCAACAACAAGACGAGCTTAATGAAGGTAAGATAATGTTTGTCATCAACAACAAGACAAGCTTAATGAAGGTAAGATAATGTTTGTCATCAACAACAAGACGAGCTTAATGAAGGTAAGATAATGTTTGTCATCATCAACAAGACGAGCTTAATGAAGGTAAGATAATGTTTGTCATCATCAACAAGACGAGCTTAATGAAGGTAAGATAATGTTTGTCATCATCAACAAGACGAGCTTAATGAAGGTAAGATAATGTTTGTCATCATCAACAAGACGAGCTTAATGAAGGTAAGATAATGTTTGTCATCAACAACAAGACGAGCTTAATGAAGGTAAGATAATGTTTGTCATCAACAACAAGACGAGCTTAATGAAGGTAAGATAATGTTTGTCATCAACAAGGCGAGCTTAATGAAGGTAAGATAATGTTTGTCATCAACAACAAGACAAGCTTAATGAAGGTAAGATAATGTTTGTCATCAACAACAAGACGAGCTTAATGAAGGTAAGATAATGTTTGTCATCAACAACAAGACAAGCTTAATGAAGGTAAGATAATGTTTGTCATCAACAACAAGACAAGCTTAATGAAGGTAAGATAATGTTTGTCATCAACAACAAGACAAGCTTAATGAAGGTAAGATAATGTTTGTCATCAACAACAAGACAAGCTTAATGAAGGTAAGATAATGTTTGTCATCAACAACAAGACAAGCTTAATGAAGGTAAGATAATGTTTGTCATCAACAACAAGACAAGCTTAATGAAGGTAAGATAATGTTTGTCATCAACAAGACGAGCTTAATGAAGGTAAGATAATGTTTGTCATCAACAACAAGACAAGCTTAATGAAGGTAAGATAATGTTTGTCATCAACAAGACGAGCTTAATGAAGGTAAGATAATGTTTGTCATCAACAACAAGACGAGCTTAATGAAGGTAAGATAATGTTTGTCATCAACAACAAGACAAGCTTAATGAAGGTAAGATAATGTTTGTCATCAACAACAAGACAAGCTTAATGAAGGTAAAATAATGTTTGTCATCAACAAGACAAGCTTAATGAAGGTAAGATAATGTTTGTCATCAACAAGGCGAGCTTAATGAAGGTAAGATAATGTTTGTCATCAACAACAAGACAAGCTTAATGAAGGTAAGATAATGTTTGTCATCAACAACAAGACAAGCTTAATGAAGGTAAGATAATGTTTGTCATCAACAACAAGACGAGCTTAATGAAGGTAAGATAATGTTTGTCATCAACAACAAGACAAGCTTAATGAAGGTAAGATAATGTTTGTCATCAACAAGACAAGCTTAATGAAGGTAAGATAATGTTTGTCATCAACAAGACAAGCTTAATGAAGGTAAGATAATGTTTGTCATCAACAAGACAAGCTTAATGAAGGTAAGATAATGTTTGTCATCAACAAGACAAGCTTAATGAAGGTAAGATAATGTTTGTCATCAACAAGACAAGCTTAATGAAGGTAAGATAATGTTTGTCATCAACAACAAGACGAGCTTAATGAAGGTAAGATAATGTTTGTCATCAACAACAAGACGAGCTTAATGAAGGTAAGATAATGTTTGTCATCAACAAGACAAGCTTAATGAAGGTAAGATAATGTTTGTCATCAACAAGACGAGCTTAATGAAGGTAAGATAATGTTTGTCATCAACAAGACGAGCTTAATGAAGGTAAGATAATGTTTGTCATCAACAACAAGACGAGCTTAATGAAGGTAAGATAATGTTTGTCATCAACAACAAGACAAGCTTAATGAAGGTAAGATAATGTTTGTCATCAACAACAAGACAAGCTTAATGAAGGTAAGATAATGTTTGTCATCAACAACAAGACAAGCTTAATGAAGGTAAGATAATGTTTGTCATCAACAACAAGACAAGCTTAATGAAGGTAAGATAATGTTTGTCATCAACAACAAGACGAGCTTAATGAAGGTAAGATAATGTTTGTCATCAACAACAAGACAAGCTTAATGAAGGTAAGATAATGTTTGTCATCAACAACAAGACAAGCTTAATGAAGGTAAGATAATGTTTGTCATCAACAACAAGACAAGCTTAATGAAGGTAAGATAATGTTTGTCATCAACAACAAGACAAGCTTAATGAAGGTAAATAATGTTTGTCATCAACAACAAGACAAGCTTAATGAAGGTAAAATAATGTTTGTCATCAACAAGGCGAGCTTAATGAAGGTAAGATAATGTTTGTCATCAACAACAAGACAAGCTTAATGAAGGTAAGATAATGTTTGTCATCAACAAGACAAGCTTAATGAAGGTAAGATAATGTTTGTCATCATCAACAAGACGAGCTTAATGAAGGTAAGATAATGTTTGTCATCAACAACAAGACAAGCTTAATGAAGGTAAGATAATGTTTGTCATCAACAACAAGACAAGCTTAATGAAGGTAAGATAATGTTTGTCATCAACAACAAGACGAGCTTAATGAAGGTAAGATAATGTTTGTCATCAACAACAAGACGAGCTTAATGAAGGTAAGATAATGTTTGTCATCAACAAGACGAGCTTAATGAAGGTAAGATAATGTTTGTCATCAACAACAAGACGAGCTTAATGAAGGTAAGATAATGTTTGTCATCAACAACAAGACAAGCTTAATGAAGGTAAGATAATGTTTGTCATCAACAAGACAAGCTTAATGAAGGTAAGATAATGTTTGTCATCAACAACAAGACAAGCTTAATGAAGGTAAGATAATGTTTGTCATCAACAACAAGACAAGCTTAATGAAGGTAAGATAATGTTTGTCATCAACAAGACAAGCTTAATGAAGGTAAGATAATGTTTGTCATCAACAAGACAAGCTTAATGAAGGTAAGATAATGTTTGTCATCAACAAGACAAGCTTAATGAAGGTAAGATAATGTTTGTCATCATCAACAAGACGAGCTTAATGAAGGTAAGATAATGTTTGTCATCAACAACAAGACGAGCTTAATGAAGGTAAAATAATGTTTGTCATCATCAACAAGACGAGCTTAATGAAGGTAAGATAATGTTTGTCACAACAACAAGACGAGCTTAATGAAGGTAAGATAATGTTTGTCATCAACAAGACGAGCTTAATGAAGGTAAGATAATGTTTGTCATCATCAACAAGACGAGCTTAATGAAGGTAAGATAATGTTTGTCATCAACAACAAGACGAGCTTAATGAAGGTAAGATAATGTTTGTCATCAACAACAAGACAAGCTTAATGAAGGTAAGATAATGTTTGTCATCAACAACAAGACAAGCTTAATGAAGGTAAGATAATGTTTGTCATCAACAACAAGACAAGCTTAATGAAGGTAAGATAATGTTTGTCATCAACAAGACAAGCTTAATGAAGGTAAAATAATGTTTGTCATCAACAAGACAAGCTTAATGAAGGTAAGATAATGTTTGTCATCAACAACAAGACGAGCTTAATGAAGGTAAGATAATGTTTGTCATCAACAACAAGACGAGCTTAATGAAGGTAAGATAATGTTTGTCATCAACAACAAGACGAGCTTAATGAAGGTAAGATAATGTTTGTCATCAACAACAAGACGAGCTTAATGAAGGTAAGATAATGTTTGTCATCAACAACAAGACAAGCTTAATGAAGGTAAGATAATGTTTGTCATCAACAACAAGACGAGCTTAATGAAGGTAAGATAATGTTTGTCATCAACAACAAGACAGCTTAATGAAGGTAAGATAATGTTTGTCATCAACAACAAGACAAGCTTAATGAAGGTAAGATAATGTTTGTCATCAACAACAAGACGAGCTTAATGAAGGTAAGATAATGTTTGTCATCAACAACAAGACAAGCTTAATGAAGGTAAGATAATGTTTGTCATCAACAACAAGACAAGCTTAATGAAGGTAAGATAATGTTTGTCATCAACAACAAGACGAGCTTAATGAAGGTAAGATAATGTTTGTCATCAACAAGACAAGCTTAATGAAGGTAAGATAATGTTTGTCATCAACAACAAGACAAGCTTAATGAAGGTAAGATAATGTTTGTCATCAACAAGACGAGCTTAATGAAGGTAAGATAATGTTTGTCATCAACAAGACAAGCTTAATGAAGGTAAGATAATGTTTGTCATCAACAACAAGACGAGCTTAATGAAGGTAAGATAATGTTTGTCATCAACAACAAGACAAGCTTAATGAAGGTAAGATAATGTTTGTCATCAACAACAAGACGAGCTTAATGAAGGTAAGATAATGTTTGTCATCAACAAGACGAGCTTAATGAAGGTAAGATAATGTTTGTCATCAACAACAAGACGAGCTTAATGAAGGTAAGATAATGTTTGTCATCATCAACAAGACGAGCTTAATGAAGGTAAGATAATGTTTGTCATCAACAACAAGACAAGCTTAATGAAGGTAAGATAATGTTTGTCATCAACAACAAGACGAGCTTAATGAAGGTAAGATAATGTTTGTCATCAACAACAAGACAAGCTTAATGAAGGTAAGATAATGTTTGTCATCAACAACAAGACGAGCTTAATGAAGGTAAGATAATGTTTGTCATCAACAACAAGACAAGCTTAATGAAGGTAAGATAATGTTTGTCATCAACAACAAGACAAGCTTAATGAAGGTAAGATAATGTTTGTCATCAACAAGACGAGCTTAATGAAGGTAAGATAATGTTTGTCATCAACAACAAGACGAGCTTAATGAAGGTAAGATAATGTTTGTCATCAACAACAAGACGAGCTTAATGAAGGTAAGATAATGTTTGTCATCAACAACAAGACAAGCTTAATGAAGGTAAGATAATGTTTGTCATCAACAACAAGACGAGCTTAATGAAGGTAAGATAATGTTTGTCATCAACAACAAGACGAGCTTAATGAAGGTAAGATAATGTTTGTCATCAACAAGACGAGCTTAATGAAGGTAAGATAATGTTTGTCATCAACAACAAGACGAGCTTAATGAAGGTAAGATAATGTTTGTCATCAACAAGACGAGCTTAATGAAGGTAAGATAATGTTTGTCATCAACAACAAGACAAGCTTAATGAAGGTAAGATAATGTTTGTCATCAACAACAAGACGAGCTTAATGAAGGTAAGATAATGTTTGTCATCAACAACAAGACAAGCTTAATGAAGGTAAGATAATGTTTGTCATCAACAACAAGACGAGCTTAATGAAGGTAAGATAATGTTTGTCATCAACAACAAGACAAGCTTAATGAAGGTAAGATAATGTTTGTCATCAACAACAAGACAAGCTTAATGAAGGTAAGATAATGTTTGTCATCAACAACAAGACAAGCTTAATGAAGGTAAGATAATGTTTGTCATCAACAACAAGACAAGCTTAATGAAGGTAAGATAATGTTTGTCATCAACAACAAGACGAGCTTAATGAAGGTAAGATAATGTTTGTCATCAACAACAAGACAAGCTTAATGAAGGTAAGATAATGTTTGTCATCAACAACAAGACAAGCTTAATGAAGGTAAGATAATGTTTGTCATCAACAACAAGACGAGCTTAATGAAGGTAAGATAATGTTTGTCATCAACAACAAGACAAGCTTAATGAAGGTAAGATAATGTTTGTCATCAACAACAAGACAAGCTTAATGAAGGTAAGATAATGTTTGTCATCAACAAGGCGAGCTTAATGAAGGTAAGATAATGTTTGTCATCAACAACAAGACAAGCTTAATGAAGGTAAGATAATGTTTGTCATCAACAAGACAAGCTTAATGAAGGTAAGATAATGTTTGTCATCAACAACAAGACGAGCTTAATGAAGGTAAGATAATGTTTGTCATCAACAACAAGACAAGCTTAATGAAGGTAAGATAATGTTTGTCATCAACAAGACAAGCTTAATGAAGGTAAGATAATGTTTGTCATCAACAACACGAGCTTAATGAAGGTAAGATAATGTTTGTCATCAACAAGACGAGCTTAATGAAGGTAAGATAATGTTTGTCATCAACAAGACAAGCTTAATGAAGGTAAGATAATGTTTGTCATCAACAACAAGACAAGCTTAATGAAGGTAAGATAATGTTTGTCATCAACAACAAGACAAGCTTAATGAAGGTAAGATAATGTTTGTCATCAACAAGACAAGCTTAATGAAGGTAAGATAATGTTTGTCATCAACAACAAGACAAGCTTAATGAAGGTAAGATAATGTTTGTCATCAACAACAAGACAAGCTTAATGAAGGTAAGATAATGTTTGTCATCAACAACAAGACAAGCTTAATGAAGGTAAGATAATGTTTGTCATCAACAACAAGACGAGCTTAATGAAGGTAAGATAATGTTTGTCATCAACAAGACAAGCTTAATGAAGGTAAGATAATGTTTGTCATCAACAACAAGACGAGCTTAATGAAGGTAAGATAATGTTTGTCATCAACAACAAGACGAGCTTAATGAAGGTAAGATAATGTTTGTCATCATCAACAAGACGAGCTTAATGAAGGTAAGATAATGTTTGTCATCAACAACAAGACGAGCTTAATGAAGGTAAGATAATGTTTGTCATCAACAAGACGAGCTTAATGAAGGTAAGATAATGTTTGTCATCAACAACAAGACGAGCTTAATGAAGGTAAGATAATGTTTGTCATCAACAACAAGACAAGCTTAATGAAGGTAAGATAATGTTTGTCATCAACAACAAGACAAGCTTAATGAAGGTAAGATAATGTTTGTCATCAACAACAAGACAAGCTTAATGAAGGTAAGATAATGTTTGTCATCAACAACAAGACAAGCTTAATGAAGGTAAGATAATGTTTGTCATCAACAAGACAAGCTTAATGAAGGTAAGATAATGTTTGTCATCAACAAGACAAGCTTAATGAAGGTAAGATAATGTTTGTCATCAACAACAAGACGAGCTTAATGAAGGTAAGATAATGTTTGTCATCAACAACAAGACGAGCTTAATGAAGGTAAGATAATGTTTGTCATCAACAACAAGACAAGCTTAATGAAGGTAAGATAATGTTTGTCATCAACAACAAGACGAGCTTAATGAAGGTAAGATAATGTTTGTCATCAACAACAAGACAAGCTTAATGAAGGTAAGATAATGTTTGTCATCAACAACAAGACAAGCTTAATGAAGGTAAGATAATGTTTGTCATCAACAACAAGACGAGCTTAATGAAGGTAAGATAATGTTTGTCATCAACAACAAGACAAGCTTAATGAAGGTAAGATAATGTTTGTCATCAACAACAAGACGAGCTTAATGAAGGTAAGATAATGTTTGTCATCAACAACAAGACAAGCTTAATGAAGGTAAGATAATGTTTGTCATCAACAACAAGACAAGCTTAATGAAGGTAAGATAATGTTTGTCATCAACAACAAGACGAGCTTAATGAAGGTAAGATAATGTTTGTCATCAACAAGACAAGCTTAATGAAGGTAAGATAATGTTTGTCATCAACAACAAGACAAGCTTAATGAAGGTAAGATAATGTTTGTCATCAACAACAAGACAAGCTTAATGAAGGTAAGATAATGTTTGTCATCAACAACAAGACAAGCTTAATGAAGGTAAGATAATGTTTGTCATCAACAACAAGACGAGCTTAATGAAGGTAAGATAATGTTTGTCATCAACAACAAGACAAGCTTAATGAAGGTAAGATAATGTTTGTCATCAACAACAAGACGAGCTTAATGAAGGTAAGATAATGTTTGTCATCAACAAGACGAGCTTAATGAAGGTAAGATAATGTTTGTCATCAACAACAAGACGAGCTTAATGAAGGTAAGATAATGTTTGTCATCAACAACAAGACGAGCTTAATGAAGGTAAGATAATGTTTGTCATCAACAACAAGACGAGCTTAATGAAGGTAAGATAATGTTTGTCATCAACAACAAGACGAGCTTAATGAAGGTAAGATAATGTTTGTCATCAACAACAAGACAAGCTTAATGAAGGTAAGATAATGTTTGTCATCAACAACAAGACGAGCTTAATGAAGGTAAGATAATGTTTGTCATCAACAACAAGACGAGCTTAATGAAGGTAAGATAATGTTTGTCATCAACAACAAGACGAGCTTAATGAAGGTAAGATAATGTTTGTCATCAACAAGACGAGCTTAATGAAGGTAAGATAATGTTTGTCATCAACAACAAGACGAGCTTAATGAAGGTAAGATAATGTTTGTCATCATCAACAAGACGAGCTTAATGAAGGTAAGATAATGTTTGTCATCAACAACAAGACAAGCTTAATGAAGGTAAGATAATGTTTGTCATCAACAACAAGACGAGCTTAATGAAGGTAAGATAATGTTTGTCATCAACAACAAGACGAGCTTAATGAAGGTAAGATAATGTTTGTCATCATCAACAAGACAAGCTTAATGAAGGTAAGATAATGTTTGTCATCAACAACAAGACGAGCTTAATGAAGGTAAGATAATGTTTGTCATCAACAAGACGAGCTTAATGAAGGTAAGATAATGTTTGTCATCAACAACAAGACAAGCTTAATGAAGGTAAGATAATGTTTGTCATCAACAACAAGACGAGCTTAATGAAGGTAAGATAATGTTTGTCATCAACAACAAGACAAGCTTAATGAAGGTAAGATAATGTTTGTCATCAACAACAAGACAAGCTTAATGAAGGTAAGATAATGTTTGTCATCAACAACAAGACAAGCTTAATGAAGGTAAGATAATGTTTGTCATCAACAACAAGACAAGCTTAATGAAGGTAAGATAATGTTTGTCATCAACAACAAGACAAGCTTAATGAAGGTAAGATAATGTTTGTCATCAACAACAAGACAAGCTTAATGAAGGTAAGATAATGTTTGTCATCAACAACAAGACGAGCTTAATGAAGGTAAGATAATGTTTGTCATCAACAACAAGACGAGCTTAATGAAGGTAAGATAATGTTTGTCATCAACAACAAGACAAGCTTAATGAAGGTAAGATAATGTTTGTCATCAACAACAAGACGAGCTTAATGAAGGTAAGATAATGTTTGTCATCAACAACAAGACAAGCTTAATGAAGGTAAGATAATGTTTGTCATCAACAAGACGAGCTTAATGAAGGTAAGATAATGTTTGTCATCAACAACAAGACGAGCTTAATGAAGGTAAGATAATGTTTGTCATCAACAACAAGACGAGCTTAATGAAGGTAAGATAATGTTTGTCATCAACAACAAGACGAGCTTAATGAAGGTAAGATAATGTTTGTCATCAACAACAAGACGAGCTTAATGAAGGTAAGATAATGTTTGTCATCAACAAGACGAGCTTAATGAAGGTAAGATAATGTTTGTCATCAACAAGACAAGCTTAATGAAGGTAAGATAATGTTTGTCATCAACAAGACGAGCTTAATGAAGGTAAGATAATGTTTGTCATCAACAAGACAAGCTTAATGAAGGTAAGATAATGTTTGTCATCAACAAGACAAGCTTAATGAAGGTAAGATAATGTTTGTCATCAACAACAAGACAAGCTTAATGAAGGTAAGATAATGTTTGTCATCAACAAGACAAGCTTAATGAAGGTAAGATAATGTTTGTCATCAACAACAAGACAAGCTTAATGAAGGTAAGATAATGTTTGTCATCAACAACAAGACAAGCTTAATGAAGGTAAGATAATGTTTGTCATCAACAACAAGACAAGCTTAATGAAGGTAAGATAATGTTTGTCATCAACAACAAGACGAGCTTAATGAAGGTAAGATAATGTTTGTCATCAACAACAAGACGAGCTTAATGAAGGTAAGATAATGTTTGTCATCAACAACAAGACGAGCTTAATGAAGGTAAGATAATGTTTGTCATCAACAACAAGACGAGCTTAATGAAGGTAAGATAATGTTTGTCATCAACAAGACGAGCTTAATGAAGGTAAGATAATGTTTGTCATCAAACAAGACGAGCTTAATGAAGGTAAGATAATGTTTGTCATCAACAACAAGACGAGCTTAATGAAGGTAAGATAATGTTTGTCATCAACAACAAGACAAGCTTAATGAAGGTAAGATAATGTTTGTCATCAACAACAAGACAAGCTTAATGAAGGTAAGATAATGTTTGTCATCAACAACAAGACAAGCTTAATGAAGGTAAGATAATGTTTGTCATCAACAAGACAAGCTTAATGAAGGTAAGATAATGTTTGTCATCAACAAGACAAGCTTAATGAAGGTAAGATAATGTTTGTCATCAACAACAAGACGAGCTTAATGAAGGTAAGATAATGTTTGTCATCAACAACAAGACAAGCTTAATGAAGGTAAGATAATGTTTGTCATCAACAACAAGACGAGCTTAATGAAGGTAAGATAATGTTTGTCATCAACAACAAGACGAGCTTAATGAAGGTAAGATAATGTTTGTCATCAACAACAAGACAAGCTTAATGAAGGTAAGATAATGTTTGTCATCAACAACAAGACAAGCTTAATGAAGGTAAGATAATGTTTGTCATCAACAACAAGACAAGCTTAATGAAGGTAAGATAATGTTTGTCATCAACAACAAGACAAGCTTAATGAAGGTAAGATAATGTTTGTCATCAACAACAAGACAAGCTTAATGAAGGTAAGATAATGTTTGTCATCAACAACAAGACAAGCTTAATGAAGGTAAGATAATGTTTGTCATCAACAACAAGACAAGCTTAATGAAGGTAAGATAATGTTTGTCATCAACAACAAGACAAGCTTAATGAAGGTAAGATAATGTTTGTCATCAACAAGACAAGCTTAATGAAGGTAAGATAATGTTTGTCATCAACAACAAGACAAGCTTAATGAAGGTAAGATAATGTTTGTCATCAACAAGACGAGCTTAATGAAGGTAAGATAATGTTTGTCATCAACAAGACAAGCTTAATGAAGGTAAGATAATGTTTGTCATCAACAACAAGACGAGCTTAATGAAGGTAAGATAATGTTTGTCATCAACAACAAGACAAGCTTAATGAAGGTAAGATAATGTTTGTCATCAACAACAAGACGAGCTTAATGAAGGTAAGATAATGTTTGTCATCAACAAGACGAGCTTAATGAAGGTAAGATAATGTTTGTCATCAACAACAAGACGAGCTTAATGAAGGTAAGATAATGTTTGTCATCAACAACAAGACGAGCTTAATGAAGGTAAGATAATGTTTGTCATCAACAACAAGACAAGCTTAATGAAGGTAAGATAATGTTTGTCATCAACAACAAGACGAGCTTAATGAAGGTAAGATAATGTTTGTCATCAACAACAAGACGAGCTTAATGAAGGTAAGATAATGTTTGTCATCATCAACAAGACGAGCTTAATGAAGGTAAGATAATGTTTGTCATCAACAACAAGACAAGCTTAATGAAGGTAAGATAATGTTTGTCATCAACAACAAGACGAGCTTAATGAAGGTAAGATAATGTTTGTCATCAACAAGACGAGCTTAATGAAGGTAAGATAATGTTTGTCATCAACAACAAGACGAGCTTAATGAAGGTAAGATAATGTTTGTCATCAACAACAAGACGAGCTTAATGAAGGTAAGATAATGTTTGTCATCAACAACAAGACAAGCTTAATGAAGGTAAGATAATGTTTGTCATCAACAACAAGACAAGCTTAATGAAGGTAAGATAATGTTTGTCATCAACAACAAGACAAGCTTAATGAAGGTAAGATAATGTTTGTCATCAACAACAAGACGAGCTTAATGAAGGTAAGATAATGTTTGTCATCAACAACAAGACGAGCTTAATGAAGGTAAGATAATGTTTGTCATCAACAAGACGAGCTTAATGAAGGTAAGATAATGTTTGTCATCAACAACAAGACAAGCTTAATGAAGGTAAGATAATGTTTGTCATCAACAACAAGACGAGCTTAATGAAGGTAAGATAATGTTTGTCATCAACAACAAGACAAGCTTAATGAAGGTAAGATAATGTTTGTCATCAACAACAAGACGAGCTTAATGAAGGTAAGATAATGTTTGTCATCAACAACAAGACGAGCTTAATGAAGGTAAGATAATGTTTGTCATCAAACAAGACAAGCTTAATGAAGGTAAGATAATGTTTGTCATCAACAACAAGACAAGCTTAATGAAGGTAAGATAATGTTTGTCATCAACAACAAGACAAGCTTAATGAAGGTAAGATAATGTTTGTCATCAACAACAAGACGAGCTTAATGAAGGTAAGATAATGTTTGTCATCAACAACAAGACAAGCTTAATGAAGGTAAGATAATGTTTGTCATCAACAACAAGACGAGCTTAATGAAGGTAAGATAATGTTTGTCATCAACAACAAGACGAGCTTAATGAAGGTAAGATAATGTTTGTCATCAACAACAAGACAAGCTTAATGAAGGTAAGATAATGTTTGTCATCAACAAGACGAGCTTAATGAAGGTAAGATAATGTTTGTCATCAACAACAAGACGAGCTTAATGAAGGTAAGATAATGTTTGTCATCAACAACAAGACGAGCTTAATGAAGGTAAGATAATGTTTGTCATCAACAACAAGACGAGCTTAATGAAGGTAAGATAATGTTTGTCATCAACAACAAGACGAGCTTAATGAAGGTAAGATAATGTTTGTCATCAACAAGACGAGCTTAATGAAGGTAAGATAATGTTTGTCATCAACAAGACAAGCTTAATGAAGGTAAGATAATGTTTGTCATCAACAAGACGAGCTTAATGAAGGTAAGATAATGTTTGTCATCAACAAGACAAGCTTAATGAAGGTAAGATAATGTTTGTCATCAACAAGACAAGCTTAATGAAGGTAAGATAATGTTTGTCATCAACAAGACAAGCTTAATGAAGGTAAGATAATGTTTGTCATCAACAAGACAAGCTTAATGAAGGTAAGATAATGTTTGTCATCAACAACAAGACAAGCTTAATGAAGGTAAGATAATGTTTGTCATCAACAACAAGACAAGCTTAATGAAGGTAAGATAATGTTTGTCATCAACAACAAGACAAGCTTAATGAAGGTAAGATAATGTTTGTCATCAACAACAAGACAAGCTTAATGAAGGTAAGATAATGTTTGTCATCAACAAGACGAGCTTAATGAAGGTAAGATAATGTTTGTCATCAACAACAAGACAAGCTTAATGAAGGTAAGATAATGTTTGTCATCAACAACAAGACAAGCTTAATGAAGGTAAGATAATGTTTGTCATCAACAACAAGACGAGCTTAATGAAGGTAAGATAATGTTTGTCATCAACAACAAGACAAGCTTAATGAAGGTAAGATAATGTTTGTCATCAACAAGACGAGCTTAATGAAGGTAAGATAATGTTTGTCATCAACAAGACGAGCTTAATGAAGGTAAGATAATGTTTGTCATCAACAACAAGACGAGCTTAATGAAGGTAAGATAATGTTTGTCATCAACAACAAGACAAGCTTAATGAAGGTAAGATAATGTTTGTCATCAACAAGACGAGCTTAATGAAGGTAAGATAATGTTTGTCATCAACAACAAGACAAGCTTAATGAAGGTAAGATAATGTTTGTCATCAACAAGACGAGCTTAATGAAGGTAAGATAATGTTTGTCATCAACAAGACGAGCTTAATGAAGGTAAGATAATGTTTGTCATCAACAACAAGACAAGCTTAATGAAGGTAAGATAATGTTTGTCATCAACAACAAGACAAGCTTAATGAAGGTAAGATAATGTTTGTCATCAACAAGACGAGCTTAATGAAGGTAAGATAATGTTTGTCATCAACAAGACGAGCTTAATGAAGGTAAGATAATGTTTGTCATCAACAACAAGACAAGCTTAATGAAGGTAAGATAATGTTTGTCATCAACAACAAGACAAGCTTAATGAAGGTAAGATAATGTTTGTCATCAACAAGACGAGCTTAATGAAGGTAAGATAATGTTTGTCATCAACAACAAGACAAGCTTAATGAAGGTAAGATAATGTTTGTCATCAACAAGACAAGCTTAATGAAGGTAAGATAATGTTTGTCATCAACAAGACAAGCTTAATGAAGGTAAGATAATGTTTGTCATCAACAACAAGACAAGCTTAATGAAGGTAAGATAATGTTTGTCATCAACAACAAGACAAGCTTAATGAAGGTAAGATAATGTTTGTCATCAACAACAAGACAAGCTTAATGAAGGTAAGATAATGTTTGTCATCAACAACAAGACGAGCTTAATGAAGGTAAGATAATGTTTGTCATCAACAACAAGACAAGCTTAATGAAGGTAAGATAATGTTTGTCATCAACAACAAGACAAGCTTAATGAAGGTAAGATAATGTTTGTCATCAACAACAAGACGAGCTTAATGAAGGTAAGATAATGTTTGTCATCAACAACAAGACAAGCTTAATGAAGGTAAGATAATGTTTGTCATCAACAAGACGAGCTTAATGAAGGTAAGATAATGTTTGTCATCAACAAGACGAGCTTAATGAAGGTAAGATAATGTTTGTCATCAACAACAAGACAAGCTTAATGAAGGTAAGATAATGTTTGTCATCAACAACAAGACAAGCTTAATGAAGGTAAGATAATGTTTGTCATCAACAAGACGAGCTTAATGAAGGTAAGATAATGTTTGTCATCAACAACAAGACAAGCTTAATGAAGGTAAGATAATGTTTGTCATCAACAAGACGAGCTTAATGAAGGTAAGATAATGTTTGTCATCAACAAGACGAGCTTAATGAAGGTAAGATAATGTTTGTCATCAACAACAAGACGAGCTTAATGAAGGTAAGATAATGTTTGTCATCAACAACAAGACAAGCTTAATGAAGGTAAGATAATGTTTGTCATCAACAAGACGAGCTTAATGAAGGTAAGATAATGTTTGTCATCAACAAGACGAGCTTAATGAAGGTAAGATAATGTTTGTCATCAACAACAAGACAAGCTTAATGAAGGTAAGATAATGTTTGTCATCAACAACAAGACAAGCTTAATGAAGGTAAGATAATGTTTGTCATCAACAACAAGACAAGCTTAATGAAGGTAAGATAATGTTTGTCATCAACAACAAGACAAGCTTAATGAAGGTAAGATAATGTTTGTCATCAACAACAAGACAAGCTTAATGAAGGTAAGATAATGTTTGTCATCAACAAGACAAGCTTAATGAAGGTAAGATAATGTTTGTCATCAACAACAAGACAAGCTTAATGAAGGTAAGATAATGTTTGTCATCAACAACAAGACGAGCTTAATGAAGGTAAGATAATGTTTGTCATCAACAACAAGACAAGCTTAATGAAGGTAAGATAATGTTTGTCATCAACAACAAGACGAGCTTAATGAAGGTAAGATAATGTTTGTCATCAACAACAAGACAAGCTTAATGAAGGTAAGATAATGTTTGTCATCAACAAGACGAGCTTAATGAAGGTAAGATAATGTTTGTCATCAACAAGACGAGCTTAATGAAGGTAAGATAATGTTTGTCATCAACAAGACAAGCTTAATGAAGGTAAGATAATGTTTGTCATCAACAAGACAAGCTTAATGAAGGTAAGATAATGTTTGTCATCAACAAGACAAGCTTAATGAAGGTAAGATAATGTTTGTCATCAACAAGACAAGCTTAATGAAGGTAAGATAATGTTTGTCATCAACAACAAGACAAGCTTAATGAAGGTAAGATAATGTTTGTCATCAACAACAAGACGAGCTTAATGAAGGTAAGATAATGTTTGTCATCAACAACAAGACAAGCTTAATGAAGGTAAGATAATGTTTGTCATCAACAAGACAAGCTTAATGAAGGTAAGATAATGTTTGTCATCAACAACAAGACAAGCTTAATGAAGGTAAGATAATGTTTGTCATCAACAACAAGACAAGCTTAATGAAGGTAAGATAATGTTTGTCATCAACAACAAGACGAGCTTAATGAAGGTAAGATAATGTTTGTCATCAACAACAAGACAAGCTTAATGAAGGTAAGATAATGTTTGTCATCAACAAGACGAGCTTAATGAAGGTAAGATAATGTTTGTCATCAACAAGACGAGCTTAATGAAGGTAAGATAATGTTTGTCATCAACAACAAGACAAGCTTAATGAAGGTAAGATAATGTTTGTCATCAACAACAAGACGAGCTTAATGAAGGTAAGATAATGTTTGTCATCAACAACAAGACGAGCTTAATGAAGGTAAGATAATGTTTGTCATCAACAACAAGACAAGCTTAATGAAGGTAAGATAATGTTTGTCATCAACAAGACAAGCTTAATGAAGGTAAGATAATGTTTGTCATCAACAACAAGACAAGCTTAATGAAGGTAAGATAATGTTTGTCATCAACAACAAGACAAGCTTAATGAAGGTAAGATAATGTTTGTCATCAACAACAAGACGAGCTTAATGAAGGTAAGATAATGTTTGTCATCAACAACAAGACAAGCTTAATGAAGGTAAGATAATGTTTGTCATCAACAAGACGAGCTTAATGAAGGTAAGATAATGTTTGTCATCAACAAGACGAGCTTAATGAAGGTAAGATAATGTTTGTCATCAACAACAAGACAAGCTTAATGAAGGTAAGATAATGTTTGTCATCAACAAGACGAGCTTAATGAAGGTAAGATAATGTTTGTCATCAACAACAAGACAAGCTTAATGAAGGTAAGATAATGTTTGTCATCAACAAGACGAGCTTAATGAAGGTAAGATAATGTTTGTCATCAACAAGACGAGCTTAATGAAGGTAAGATAATGTTTGTCATCAACAACAAGACAAGCTTAATGAAGGTAAGATAATGTTTGTCATCAACAAGACGAGCTTAATGAAGGTAAGATAATGTTTGTCATCAACAAGACGAGCTTAATGAAGGTAAGATAATGTTTGTCATCAACAAGACGAGCTTAATGAAGGTAAGATAATGTTTGTCATCAACAACAAGACAAGCTTAATGAAGGTAAGATAATGTTTGTCATCAACAAGACGAGCTTAATGAAGGTAAGATAATGTTTGTCATCAACAACAAGACAAGCTTAATGAAGGTAAGATAATGTTTGTCATCAACAAGACAAGCTTAATGAAGGTAAGATAATGTTTGTCATCAACAACAAGACGAGCTTAATGAAGGTAAGATAATGTTTGTCATCAACAAGACAAGCTTAATGAAGGTAAGATAATGTTTGTCATCAACAACAAGACAAGCTTAATGAAGGTAAGATAATGTTTGTCATCAACAACAAGACAAGCTTAATGAAGGTAAGATAATGTTTGTCATCAACAACAAGACAAGCTTAATGAAGGTAAGATAATGTTTGTCATCAACAACAAGACGAGCTTAATGAAGGTAAGATAATGTTTGTCATCAACAACAAGACAAGCTTAATGAAGGTAAGATAATGTTTGTCATCAACAACAAGACGAGCTTAATGAAGGTAAGATAATGTTTGTCATCAACAACAAGACAAGCTTAATGAAGGTAAGATAATGTTTGTCATCAACAAGACGAGCTTAATGAAGGTAAGATAATGTTTGTCATCAACAAGACGAGCTTAATGAAGGTAAGATAATGTTTGTCATCAACAACAAGACGAGCTTAATGAAGGTAAGATAATGTTTGTCATCAACAACAAGACAAGCTTAATGAAGGTAAGATAATGTTTGTCATCAACAAGACGAGCTTAATGAAGGTAAGATAATGTTTGTCATCAACAACAAGACAAGCTTAATGAAGGTAAGATAATGTTTGTCATCAACAAGACGAGCTTAATGAAGGTAAGATAATGTTTGTCATCAACAAGACGAGCTTAATGAAGGTAAGATAATGTTTGTCATCAACAACAAGACGAGCTTAATGAAGGTAAGATAATGTTTGTCATCAACAACAAGACAAGCTTAATGAAGGTAAGATAATGTTTGTCATCAACAAGACAAGCTTAATGAAGGTAAGATAATGTTTGTCATCAACAAGACGAGCTTAATGAAGGTAAGATAATGTTTGTCATCAACAACAAGACAAGCTTAATGAAGGTAAGATAATGTTTGTCATCAACAACAAGACAAGCTTAATGAAGGTAAGATAATGTTTGTCATCAACAAGACAAGCTTAATGAAGGTAAGATAATGTTTGTCATCAACAACAAGACAAGCTTAATGAAGGTAAGATAATGTTTGTCATCAACAACAAGACAAGCTTAATGAAGGTAAGATAATGTTTGTCATCAACAACAAGACAAGCTTAATGAAGGTAAGATAATGTTTGTCATCAACAACAAGACAAGCTTAATGAAGGTAAGATAATGTTTGTCATCAACAACAAGACAAGCTTAATGAAGGTAAGATAATGTTTGTCATCAACAACAAGACAAGCTTAATGAAGGTAAGATAATGTTTGTCATCAACAACAAGACGAGCTTAATGAAGGTAAGATAATGTTTGTCATCAACAACAAGACAAGCTTAATGAAGGTAAGATAATGTTTGTCATCAACAAGACAAGCTTAATGAAGGTAAGATAATGTTTGTCATCAACAAGACGAGCTTAATGAAGGTAAGATAATGTTTGTCATCAACAACAAGACAAGCTTAATGAAGGTAAGATAATGTTTGTCATCAACAACAAGACAAGCTTAATGAAGGTAAGATAATGTTTGTCATCAACAAGACGAGCTTAATGAAGGTAAGATAATGTTTGTCATCAACAACAAGACAAGCTTAATGAAGGTAAGATAATGTTTGTCATCAAACAAGACGAGCTTAATGAAGGTAAGATAATGTTTGTCATCAACAAGACGAGCTTAATGAAGGTAAGATAATGTTTGTCATCAACAAGACGAGCTTAATGAAGGTAAGATAATGTTTGTCATCAACAACAAGACGAGCTTAATGAAGGTAAGATAATGTTTGTCATCAACAAGACGAGCTTAATGAAGGTAAGATAATGTTTGTCATCAACAAGACGAGCTTAATGAAGGTAAGATAATGTTTGTCATCAACAACAAGACAAGCTTAATGAAGGTAAGATAATGTTTGTCATCAACAACAAGACAAGCTTAATGAAGGTAAGATAATGTTTGTCATCAACAAGACGAGCTTAATGAAGGTAAGATAATGTTTGTCATCAACAAGACAAGCTTAATGAAGGTAAGATAATGTTTGTCATCAACAAGACAAGCTTAATGAAGGTAAGATAATGTTTGTCATCAACAACAAGACAAGCTTAATGAAGGTAAGATAATGTTTGTCATCAACAACAAGACAAGCTTAATGAAGGTAAGATAATGTTTGTCATCAACAACAAGACAAGCTTAATGAAGGTAAGATAATGTTTGTCATCAACAACAAGACAAGCTTAATGAAGGTAAGATAATGTTTGTCATCAACAACAAGACAAGCTTAATGAAGGTAAGATAATGTTTGTCATCAACAACAAGACAAGCTTAATGAAGGTAAGATAATGTTTGTCATCAACAACAAGACAAGCTTAATGAAGGTAAGATAATGTTTGTCATCAACAACAAGACAAGCTTAATGAAGGTAAGATAATGTTTGTCATCAACAACAAGACAAGCTTAATGAAGGTAAGATAATGTTTGTCATCAACAACAAGACAAGCTTAATGAAGGTAAGATAATGTTTGTCATCAACAACAAGACAAGCTTAATGAAGGTAAGATAATGTTTGTCATCAACAAGACAAGCTTAATGAAGGTAAGATAATGTTTGTCATCAACAACAAGACAAGCTTAATGAAGGTAAGATAATGTTTGTCATCAACAACAAGACAAGCTTAATGAAGGTAAGATAATGTTTGTCATCAACAAGACGAGCTTAATGAAGGTAAGATAATGTTTGTCATCAACAAGACGAGCTTAATGAAGGTAAGATAATGTTTGTCATCAACAACAAGACGAGCTTAATGAAGGTAAGATAATGTTTGTCATCAACAACAAGACAAGCTTAATGAAGGTAAGATAATGTTTGTCATCAACAAGACGAGCTTAATGAAGGTAAGATAATGTTTGTCATCAACAACAAGACAAGCTTAATGAAGGTAAGATAATGTTTGTCATCAACAAGACGAGCTTAATGAAGGTAAGATAATGTTTGTCATCAACAAGACGAGCTTAATGAAGGTAAGATAATGTTTGTCATCAACAAGACAAGCTTAATGAAGGTAAGATAATGTTTGTCATCAACAACAAGACAAGCTTAATGAAGGTAAGATAATGTTTGTCATCAACAACAAGACAAGCTTAATGAAGGTAAGATAATGTTTGTCATCAACAACAAGACAAGCTTAATGAAGGTAAGATAATGTTTGTCATCAACAACAAGACAAGCTTAATGAAGGTAAGATAATGTTTGTCATCAACAACAAGACAAGCTTAATGAAGGTAAGATAATGTTTGTCATCAACAACACGAGCTTAATGAAGGTAAGATAATGTTTGTCATCAACAACAAGACAAGCTTAATGAAGGTAAGATAATGTTTGTCATCAACAAGACGAGCTTAATGAAGGTAAGATAATGTTTGTCATCAACAACAAGACGAGCTTAATGAAGGTAAGATAATGTTTGTCATCAACAACAAGACAAGCTTAATGAAGGTAAGATAATGTTTGTCATCAACAACAAGACGAGCTTAATGAAGGTAAGATAATGTTTGTCATCAACAACAAGACAAGCTTAATGAAGGTAAGATAATGTTTGTCATCAACAACAAGACGAGCTTAATGAAGGTAAGATAATGTTTGTCATCAACAAGACGAGCTTAATGAAGGTAAGATAATGTTTGTCATCAACAACAAGACAAGCTTAATGAAGGTAAGATAATGTTTGTCATCAACAAGACGAGCTTAATGAAGGTAAGATAATGTTTGTCATCAACAACAAGACAAGCTTAATGAAGGTAAGATAATGTTTGTCATCAACAAGACGAGCTTAATGAAGGTAAGATAATGTTTGTCATCAACAAGACGAGCTTAATGAAGGTAAGATAATGTTTGTCATCAACAACAAGACGAGCTTAATGAAGGTAAGATAATGTTTGTCATCAACAAGACGAGCTTAATGAAGGTAAGATAATGTTTGTCATCAACAACAAGACGAGCTTAATGAAGGTAAGATAATGTTTGTCATCAACAACAAGACGAGCTTAATGAAGGTAAGATAATGTTTGTCATCAACAACAAGACAAGCTTAATGAAGGTAAGATAATGTTTGTCATCAACAAGACAAGCTTAATGAAGGTAAGATAATGTTTGTCATCAACAACAAGACGAGCTTAATGAAGGTAAGATAATGTTTGTCATCAACAACAAGACGAGCTTAATGAAGGTAAGATAATGTTTGTCATCAACAACAAGACAAGCTTAATGAAGGTAAGATAATGTTTGTCATCAACAACAAGACGAGCTTAATGAAGGTAAGATAATGTTTGTCATCAACAACAAGACAAGCTTAATGAAGGTAAGATAATGTTTGTCATCAACAACAAGACAAGCTTAATGAAGGTAAGATAATGTTTGTCATCAACAACAAGACGAGCTTAATGAAGGTAAGATAATGTTTGTCATCAACAACAAGACAAGCTTAATGAAGGTAAGATAATGTTTGTCATCAACAAGACGAGCTTAATGAAGGTAAGATAATGTTTGTCATCAACAAGACGAGCTTAATGAAGGTAAGATAATGTTTGTCATCAACAACAAGACGAGCTTAATGAAGGTAAGATAATGTTTGTCATCAACAACAAGACAAGCTTAATGAAGGTAAGATAATGTTTGTCATCAACAAGACAAGCTTAATGAAGGTAAGATAATGTTTGTCATCAACAACAAGACAAGCTTAATGAAGGTAAGATAATGTTTGTCATCAACAAGACGAGCTTAATGAAGGTAAGATAATGTTTGTCATCAACAAGACGAGCTTAATGAAGGTAAGATAATGTTTGTCATCAACAACAAGACAAGCTTAATGAAGGTAAGATAATGTTTGTCATCAACAACAAGACAAGCTTAATGAAGGTAAGATAATGTTTGTCATCAACAAGACGAGCTTAATGAAGGTAAGATAATGTTTGTCATCAACAACAAGACGAGCTTAATGAAGGTAAGATAATGTTTGTCATCAACAAGACGAGCTTAATGAAGGTAAGATAATGTTTGTCATCAACAACAAGACAAGCTTAATGAAGGTAAGATAATGTTTGTCATCAACAACAAGACGAGCTTAATGAAGGTAAGATAATGTTTGTCATCAACAACAAGACGAGCTTAATGAAGGTAAGATAATGTTTGTCATCAACAACAAGACAAGCTTAATGAAGGTAAGATAATGTTTGTCATCAACAACAAGACAAGCTTAATGAAGGTAAGATAATGTTTGTCATCAACAAGACGAGCTTAATGAAGGTAAGATAATGTTTGTCATCAACAAGACGAGCTTAATGAAGGTAAGATAATGTTTGTCATCAACAACAAGACGAGCTTAATGAAGGTAAGATAATGTTTGTCATCAACAACAAGACAAGCTTAATGAAGGTAAGATAATGTTTGTCATCAACAAGACGAGCTTAATGAAGGTAAGATAATGTTTGTCATCAACAAGACGAGCTTAATGAAGGTAAGATAATGTTTGTCATCAACAACAAGACAAGCTTAATGAAGGTAAGATAATGTTTGTCATCAACAACAAGACAAGCTTAATGAAGGTAAGATAATGTTTGTCATCAACAACAAGACGAGCTTAATGAAGGTAAGATAATGTTTGTCATCAACAACAAGACAAGCTTAATGAAGGTAAGATAATGTTTGTCATCAACAACAAGACAAGCTTAATGAAGGTAAGATAATGTTTGTCATCAACAACAAGACAAGCTTAATGAAGGTAAGATAATGTTTGTCATCAACAACAAGACAAGCTTAATGAAGGTAAGATAATGTTTGTCATCAACAACAAGACGAGCTTAATGAAGGTAAGATAATGTTTGTCATCAACAACAAGACAAGCTTAATGAAGGTAAGATAATGTTTGTCATCAACAAGACGAGCTTAATGAAGGTAAGATAATGTTTGTCATCAACAAGACGAGCTTAATGAAGGTAAGATAATGTTTGTCATCAACAACAAGACAAGCTTAATGAAGGTAAGATAATGTTTGTCATCAACAACAAGACAAGCTTAATGAAGGTAAGATAATGTTTGTCATCAACAAGACGAGCTTAATGAAGGTAAGATAATGTTTGTCATCAACAACAAGACAAGCTTAATGAAGGTAAGATAATGTTTGTCATCAACAACAAGACGAGCTTAATGAAGGTAAGATAATGTTTGTCATCAACAAGACGAGCTTAATGAAGGTAAGATAATGTTTGTCATCAACAAGACGAGCTTAATGAAGGTAAGATAATGTTTGTCATCAACAACAAGACAAGCTTAATGAAGGTAAGATAATGTTTGTCATCAACAACAAGACAAGCTTAATGAAGGTAAGATAATGTTTGTCATCAACAACAAGACAAGCTTAATGAAGGTAAGATAATGTTTGTCATCAACAACAAGACGAGCTTAATGAAGGTAAGATAATGTTTGTCATCAACAACAAGACGAGCTTAATGAAGGTAAGATAATGTTTGTCATCACAACAAGACGAGCTTAATGAAGGTAAGATAATGTTTGTCATCAACAACAAGACAAGCTTAATGAAGGTAAGATAATGTTTGTCATCAACAACAAGACAAGCTTAATGAAGGTAAGATAATGTTTGTCATCAACAACAAGACGAGCTTAATGAAGGTAAGATAATGTTTGTCATCAACAACAAGACAAGCTTAATGAAGGTAAGATAATGTTTGTCATCAACAAGACGAGCTTAATGAAGGTAAGATAATGTTTGTCATCAACAAGACGAGCTTAATGAAGGTAAGATAATGTTTGTCATCAACAACAAGACGAGCTTAATGAAGGTAAGATAATGTTTGTCATCAACAAGACGAGCTTAATGAAGGTAAGATAATGTTTGTCATCAACAACAAGACAAGCTTAATGAAGGTAAGATAATGTTTGTCATCAACAAGACGAGCTTAATGAAGGTAAGATAATGTTTGTCATCAACAAGACGAGCTTAATGAAGGTAAGATAATGTTTGTCATCAACAACAAGACAGCTTAATGAAGGTAAGATAATGTTTGTCATCAACAACAAGACGAGCTTAATGAAGGTAAGATAATGTTTGTCATCAACAACAAGACAAGCTTAATGAAGGTAAGATAATGTTTGTCATCAACAACAAGACAAGCTTAATGAAGGTAAGATAATGTTTGTGTCAACAACAAGACGAGCTTAATGAAGGTAAGATAATGTTTGTCATCAACAACAAGACAAGCTTAATGAAGGTAAGATAATGTTTGTCATCAACAACAAGACAAGCTTAATGAAGGTAAGATAATGTTTGTCATCAACAACAAGACGAGCTTAATGAAGGTAAGATAATGTTTGTCATCAACAACAAGACAAGCTTAATGAAGGTAAGATAATGTTTGTCATCAACAAGACAAGCTTAATGAAGGTAAGATAATGTTTGTCATCAACAACAAGACGAGCTTAATGAAGGTAAGATAATGTTTGTCATCAACAACAAGACAAGCTTAATGAAGGTAAGATAATGTTTGTCATCAACAAGACGAGCTTAATGAAGGTAAGATAATGTTTGTCATCAACAACAAGACAAGCTTAATGAAGGTAAGATAATGTTTGTCATCAACAAGACGAGCTTAATGAAGGTAAGATAATGTTTGTCATCAACAAGACGAGCTTAATGAAGGTAAGATAATGTTTGTCATCAACAACAAGACGAGCTTAATGAAGGTAAGATAATGTTTGTCATCAACAACAAGACAAGCTTAATGAAGGTAAGATAATGTTTGTCATCAACAAGACGAGCTTAATGAAGGTAAGATAATGTTTGTCATCAACAAGACGAGCTTAATGAAGGTAAGATAATGTTTGTCATCAACAACAAGACAAGCTTAATGAAGGTAAGATAATGTTTGTCATCAACAAGACGAGCTTAATGAAGGTAAGATAATGTTTGTCATCAACAAGACGAGCTTAATGAAGGTAAGATAATGTTTGTCATCAACAACAAGACGAGCTTAATGAAGGTAAGATAATGTTTGTCATCAACACAAGACAAGCTTAATGAAGGTAAGATAATGTTTGTCATCAACAACAAGACGAGCTTAATGAAGGTAAGATAATGTTTGTCATCAACAACAAGACAAGCTTAATGAAGGTAAGATAATGTTTGTCATCAACAACAAGACAAGCTTAATGAAGGTAAGATAATGTTTGTCATCAACAACAAGACGAGCTTAATGAAGGTAAGATAATGTTTGTCATCAACAACAAGACAAGCTTAATGAAGGTAAGATAATGTTTGTCATCAACAAGACGAGCTTAATGAAGGTAAGATAATGTTTGTCATCAACAAGACGAGCTTAATGAAGGTAAGATAATGTTTGTCATCAACAACAAGACGAGCTTAATGAAGGTAAGATAATGTTTGTCATCAACAACAAGACAAGCTTAATGAAGGTAAGATAATGTTTGTCATCAACAAGACGAGCTTAATGAAGGTAAGATAATGTTTGTCATCAACAACAAGACAAGCTTAATGAAGGTAAGATAATGTTTGTCATCAACAAGACGAGCTTAATGAAGGTAAGATAATGTTTGTCATCAACAAGACGAGCTTAATGAAGGTAAGATAATGTTTGTCATCAACAACAAGACGAGCTTAATGAAGGTAAGATAATGTTTGTCATCAACAACAAGACAAGCTTAATGAAGGTAAGATAATGTTTGTCATCAACAAGACGAGCTTAATGAAGGTAAGATAATGTTTGTCATCAACAAGACGAGCTTAATGAAGGTAAGATAATGTTTGTCATCAACAACAAGACAAGCTTAATGAAGGTAAGATAATGTTTGTCATCAACAACAAGACAAGCTTAATGAAGGTAAGATAATGTTTGTCATCAACAAGACGAGCTTAATGAAGGTAAGATAATGTTTGTCATCAACAACAAGACAAGCTTAATGAAGGTAAGATAATGTTTGTCATCAACAACAAGACAAGCTTAATGAAGGTAAGATAATGTTTGTCATCAACAAGACGAGCTTAATGAAGGTAAGATAATGTTTGTCATCAACAAGACGAGCTTAATGAAGGTAAGATAATGTTTGTCATCAACAACAAGACGAGCTTAATGAAGGTAAGATAATGTTTGTCATCAACAACAAGACAAGCTTAATGAAGGTAAGATAATGTTTGTCATCAACAACAAGACAAGCTTAATGAAGGTAAGATAATGTTTGTCATCACAACAAGACGAGCTTAATGAAGGTAAGATAATGTTTGTCATCAACAACAAGACAAGCTTAATGAAGGTAAGATAATGTTTGTCATCAACAACAAGACAAGCTTAATGAAGGTAAGATAATGTTTGTCATCAACAAGACGAGCTTAATGAAGGTAAGATAATGTTTGTCATCAACAACAAGACAA